>CM019721.1:4079351-4576851 GCA_009760885.1 Achatina immaculata | reverse complement strand
CAGTCGGGCTATTCCACAGGACCCATTTTCACTTAGTTACCAAACAATCCATAAAATTAAATTATTTCTCTCTTTCTGACTTCCACCTTTGCTGACAATGCAGGCGGTTGCTAAAACATGCTGACTATGTATTAAGATACACTTGGAACTGTACAAGGAATTTAAGTGATATTGTCAAAATATAATAAAGAATATGTATGACGTCCAACACAAAAAAAAACGAGACTAACCCCATAGTTTAGGAACTGAGAGTAGAAGGGGAAAGTCAAAGAGGTGGTTACAGAGCATATTCTGTCACCGCAAGACAAGGCTCTACTCCATCGCTTTACTCAGCACCAGAGAGAACATGTTCTAATATGAGATGTATACTTAGCTTAGCTGGAAAACAGTGCAGTTCAAACGGAACAGTGAGTTAACATCAAGTGTCTTGTGAAGCTGAAGAAGTCTGTGATGGAAGTTTTTCAATTATTGACAGAGGCTTACAGTGGTGAGTACTTATCTCTTGCATGCATTTCTGAATGGCACAAACAATTTTTGGAAGGCAGAGAAAGTGTGAAAGGTGGTGACCAAGACAATGCACCAGCTCATAGGCAGTTTTTAGCAAATCACAACATCACTGTGCTTGAGCACCCACCATATTTGCCAGACCTGGCTTCCCTGTGACTTCTTCCTGTTCCAAAAGATCAAGTTGATGCTCATAGGAACCCATTTTTTGTCAGTAGAAGATGTGAAAGCAAAAATGATGGAGGTCTTCAACAGCCTTTCAAAAAACAAGATCTGCAGAATTGCTATGAACATTGGCAGCATCGTGTGTAGCTTTGTGTCAACTCAAATGGGAACTATTCTGAAGGAGATCGAATTTGATTTTCTTAACTTGCTCAGTAAAATGAGATACAAGTACAGTCTCGTTATTTTTGTGTCACACCTCATAATATTTACTCATCTTTTTAACAGTGTAGTTGAGGAGTATTTTATTGTGACCATAATGGTAGTACTTACATCCTTCCCGTGCTGTTAAATGTCACATAGGGCTCGCATGGTAGTTTGCCAATTTTTCCAGTTTTTGGTGGGGTTTTCAACCTCATCAAGGAATCTTATGCCTACTAATTTGGCCTCTCTTGACAATGTCCTATTTAGAGTTTCACATGATCGACCTCTTTTTATTATTAACTTACAGTTATCTCCCATTCTTTTCCCTGCTTCTGGCCATCACTTTTCACTTCTGTCCAGTACATCTAGATGATATCTGTCCATTTTTCAGATTACTTGGCCAGTTTTTGATGGTGCTGCCATTGTTCTTACATTCTAGAATCCAGTCTTTGTCACATATTTGGGGCCGATGAATGCATTCTTTTGATCTTTGTCTGAGTTCTTCGGAGTTGGTAACCCTGATGCTCTGTTGGTTTTGTTGTGAGTTTCGATAATATATTCCTTTTTTCCCCATCTAGAGTGGCCTCTAGGTGGGTCTCAGGGTAAGGTTGTTAGCCTTACGCCCAACTCCTGGTTCAATAGTACTACAGTAGTCTTTGTTCAGTATCTGAAGGTAGAGGAGATGGGGGTTTCAGCTTCGGTTTCTTCTGAAATGTATACATATGGAGACATGATGTTGTCCATTTGCTTGTGGATATCAATCAATCAAGTGCTGGGCCATGTGGCATAGGTGATCATTCCTCTCCACAATTCCCTGTCTTTAGACTTGATTATGAGATCCTCCGGTGACTTTCTTCCTAGCCACACTGACAGCCCATCCAGTAACTTCTCTCTCTGTCTTCCTCTGTCTCTTCTTCCCTCAATTTTTCCACTTGCTACAATGTGTTCCAATTTTCCTCTTCTCAGGAAATGTCCTACAAATCTTGCTTGTCTGCCTCTGATCTTTGCTGTAATTTGCCTTTTTAACTCCAGCCTCTCTTAAGACTTCTTCATTGGTTTTCTTAGCTGTCCATGGTACCTTCAACATCTTTCTTATGAACCACATTTCCATGGCCTCCATTTCTCACTGTACTCACTTATTCATGGACCATGCTTCACACCCATAAAACACATCTCGAGGATAGCTGTGATGTAATGGAGACACTGGTGCATAATTTAAAAAAGCTTATGTACTTGTATCAAGTTCATGAGAGGGGAAGTTAAGATCTTAATCACTTTATAAAATATTAATGTGTCTTTCATAACACCATACAAATTATTCTGTTTCTGTAGTTTAGTACATTAATCCTACTGGTCACTTCATATTATATAAATATTACCTATGTGATAAGACTCAGCCAAATCTTCTCATGCCTAGAATGGCATGCTTTTTTTTTTATGCAGACTTTGAGTATTAAAGACATCATTTTATCATAAAGACCACATTTAGGGTTTTTGTTGATTTTTATCCATGAAAGATATGACATGCCAGAAATATGTTTTACAACTTTATATTTTATGTAACTTTTGTTAACTTTAACAAAACAGATATCCAAATTTTAACAAAACTAATGTGTTACTATGATTGTTATATTTAAATTCTAGTTTGTTTCTTTTTTAAACCATAATCGCAATTCTTTTATCTCTTTTATCTTTTATCTCTTTTCCTTCTGTTCTTATCATTTGGTGTATTCTTGTCTTCTTTGAACTCTGAGATTTTGTAACAATAAAACTTGTTTTTGTTCAGGAAACTTATGACATTCCAAAAACCAGCTTCTGGAAGTATTCCCATTATGGTATTCCAAAAACCAACTTTTTATGGTATTCCCATTATGACATTCCAAAAAGCAGCTTTTGACAGTATTCTTGTTATGGCATCCTGAAAACCAGATTGTGAGAGTTTTCCTATTATGACATTCAGAAAAGCAGTATTTAACTGTATTCCCATTATGATTTTCCCAAAACCAGCTTTTGATAGTATTCCCATTATGACATTCCAAAAACCAGCTTTTGACAGTGCTCCCATTATGACATTTCAAAAACCACTTTTGACAGCATTCTTCATGTCATTATATCAGCATATTTGGAAATAAACCTGAAATATTTTTTTTAATAAACAGATAACTTTGTTCATCACCTCCTGCTTTTTTTTCTTCTTCTTCTTCATCTCCTGCTTCTCAGACGTTGCAGAGCTAGGTCATGCTAAATCTGGTGCCCTGTCACCAGAAAGTCCACGGTCCACAGTTGTCTCCACTTCCTTATGACGGCCATAGCTAGCAGTCAGAAATTTAGAATCTATACTCAGATTTGATTTTATTACTCCACAAACATTCACACCTAAAATACATCATCTCCATGTCCAGATTTCTATTAACTGTTTGAACAAAGACAGAATACGTTTATTATCATGTCAATTAATTGTGTTTTCTGTTAGAAAGCGCCATATGTTTATGTTTATCACGTGTTCCCTCATGAATGAATATTTTTATAAACAATATTTGTATGTATACTTGATTTATAAATGATTTCATAAATATAAAAGCAAATTGAAGAAAATAACAGTGCTCTGACTTTGTGTGAGAAAATGGTTGCTATTGTTATCGTTATCTTCCTGAAACTGCAAAATTATTCTTAGCAGCCAGAGTCGTGAATGTGTTTGTACAAAGCATAGCTGGTGAGACGGAAGTGGACTGCAGAATCTCTCATGGCGATGATTGTGGGATTCGAATTCGGCTACCCAGCTGTAGAAATGAGCCCCTGGCTTCTGAAGCCAGTGAAGGAAAGATAGCCAGGCGTGACGCCGACAACATCACTCTAGTCATGCGCGTGACCTGGCTCTCCATTACTGTTAGTAGCTACCAGGGTCAGTTTCATGAGGGCATGAAGGTTTGTGTTCTCAGTGATGATGAGGTCTCCGAATCCTTTCCTGTTACCTACGGGGTAAAGCAAGGATGTGTCCTTGCACCTACACTGGGGTAAAGCAGGGATGTATTCTTGCACCTACACTGGGGTAAAGCAAGGATGTGTTCTTGCACCTACACTGGGGTAAAGCAAGGATGTGTTCTTGCACCTACACTGGGGTAAAGCAAGGATGTGTTCTTGCACCTACACTGGGGTAAAGCAAGGATGTGTTCTTGCACCTACACTGGGATAAAGCAAGGATGTGTTCTTGCACCTACACTGAGGTAAAGCAGGGATGTGTTCTTGCACCTACACTGGGGTAAAACAAGGATGTGTTCTTGCATCTACACTGGGGTAAAGCAAGGATGTGTCCTTGAACCTACACTGGGGTAAAGCAAGGATGTGTTCTTGCACCTACACTAGGGTAAAGCAGGGATGTGTTCTTCCACCTACACTGGGGTAAAGCAGGGATGTGTCCTTGAACCTACACTGGTGTAAAGCAAGGATGTGTCCTTGCACCTACACTGGGGTAAAGCAGGGATGTGTCCTTGCACCTACACTGGGGTAAAGCAAGGATGTGTTCTTGCACCTACACTCGGTTAAAGCAGGGATGTGTTCTTGCACCTACACTGAGGTAAAGCAGGGATGTGTCCTTGAACCTACACTGGTGTAAAGCAAGGATGTGTTCTTGCACCTACACTGGTGTAAAGCAAGGATGTGTTCTTCCACCTACACTGGAGTAAAGCAAGGATGTGTCCTTGCACCTACACTGGGGTAAAGCAGGGATGTGTTCTTGCACCTACACTGGGGTAAAGCAGGGATGTGTTCTTCCACCTACACTGGGGTAAAGCAGGGATGTGTCCTTGAACCTACACTGGGGTAAAGCAGGGATGTGTCCTTGCACCCACAGTCTTCAGGTGTTCTCGCCCATGCTCGTGGACGCCTCCAGAAGCTCAAACGAAAACTGTTTTCCGTTAATTTCTAGAACAGAAGGAAAGCTCTTCAATCTAAGGCGATTAAAAGCTGCCTCCAAAATTAGAAAGACTTTCTATTCGCCGATGATTGTGCACTAAATGATAATTCAACATTTAACATGCAAACAATTACTGATAACTTCTGGGAGGCATGTGACAACTTTGGCCTTACAATCAACATCGGAAAAACAGAAGTTGTATATCAACCCGCCCCCAACAAAGAATATGCTGACCCGGAAATCATGATAAAGGGACAAAAGCTAAAATCCGTAGAAAATTTCACTTATCCTTATGAGATAAGGGCAGTCAGTTTTGATGCTGAAATCAGCAACGGAATAACTAAAGGCAGGGCAGCATTTGGGAGGCTACGAAAAAATGTATGGGAAAGAAGAGGACAAAGCGTTGCCACCAAGTTAAAGGTCTATAAAGCTGTCGTTCTGACCACACTAATGTATGCAGCCGAAACATGGACATTCTACAGTAGACATGCAGGACAACTAAATCACTTCCATCTGGGCTGTCTCAGAAAAATACTGAACATCAAATGGCAGCAAATGACACCTAATACTAAAGTCCTCACAAGAGCTAATATTCCAGGCATCTACACAGTGATTCAAAAGGCACAAATTCGACGGACAGGGCACGTAGTCAGAATGAGTAACACTCGACTGCCCAAACAACTCCTTTATGGGGAACTACTGAACGGAAAACGGAAAGCTGGAGTGCAAAAAAAAAAAAGCAGCTTTACAAGGATACGCTCAAAACCTCACTCAAACCCTTCGGGATAGACATAAACTCTTGGGAGGCCATAGCACAAGTCCACCCATCATGGGGGGCTTTAACCACCCTGGGTGCTCAGAGAGAAGAGCGCTCAAGAACTGAAAGTGCCCAGCACAAACGCGCAATGCGAAAAGCCAAGGCAGCCTAAACACTCACAACTGAACTTGGACATAAATGTTTAACTGTATTCCCATTATGATTTTCCCAAAACCAGCTTTTGATAGTATTCCCATTATGACATTCCATCAGAGATGACAATGCCAGACAATATATGACATGTGTTTATTTTAAAAAACGGGAAGGGGAACACATTTAAGCGTCCCTACCGAAGTAATACGATTCCTGGGATAAACCCGTCAAATACGGGACTGTCCTGTATAACAAGGGACGGTTGGTTACTTTACAGTCTGGCGAAGAGTTTATGGGGACATACTTGGCAATCGTTTGGAGGTTCGGTAATGGTAGAATTGTTTAAAAACCTGTATTGTAGAGACACCTGGGAGACACACACACACACACGCACTCACGCACACACACACGAGACTATACCTGTATCTCAGTTTACTGAGCAAACTGAGAAGATCAAACTCGATCTCCTTCAGAATAGTTCCCATTTGAGTTGACACAAATATGAATACAATGCTGCCAACGTTCATAGCAATTCAGCAGATCTTTTTTTTTTTTTTTGAAAGGTTGTTGAGGACCTCCGTCGTTTTTGCTTTCACATCTTCTACTGACCCCCCCCCCCCCACCCGCGCCCCCCCCCCCCCCACAAAAAAAATTGAGTACCAACTTAATCTTTTTTGAATAGACAGAAGTCACAGGGAGCCAGGTCTGCGAATATGGTCGGTGCTCGGGTACAGTGAGTGATTCTTCTTCCCTCGCGTGCAAAGCACTAGGGACTGACGCATTGTCTTGGTGCAGAATCCAACCAACGGTCATCATCGTTCATGCTTTTTGTTTTTCTACCCTCTGAAAATTGTTTGTACCATTCAGAAATGCGTGTACGAGACAAGCACTCATTACTGTAAGCCTCTGTCAATAATTGAAAAATTTCCATCACGGATTTCTTCAGCTTCACATGAAACTTGATGTTAACTCTCTGCTCAGTTTTCACGCACTGTTTTCTGGCCGAGCATAAGTATACGTCTCGTATTTAAACACGCCCCCGCTGGTGCTGAGTAAAGCGACGGAGTTGTGCTTTGTCTTACAGTGACAGGTTAGAACATGCTTTGTAACCACCTCTTTGTCTCTCCCCTTCCACTCTCGATCCCCGAGCTATATGGTCAGTTTCTCGTATACTCAGTAAAGGCGCTTGGATTTTTCAAAACCGGTACAAACGTACTTGTTTTACTTTCCGAGGAACTTTCCGAAACACCTGTTTTCTCAATGCAACAATCGGCACCTTATGCTTTTTTTTAATGTAAAATTATAAACCTTTTACAAAGATCATCGGAAGTTAAATGATGGAGAATTTACAAAATCCTCACACTTCGTGAAATCTTATTTTTGTTGTTCTGTCTGTTCCTCTCCACTAAAGAAGCTGTGGACAGAACTATAAAAATAAGATTTTTAAAGGCAAGCATCTTTTCCATCGCAACATGTGCCTGTGATACCTGGACACTTAACAAAACAGCCGAGAAGCACATAATGCATTTGAATGTAAAGGCTAAAGAAGAGTTCTTGAAATATCATGAACACAAAAAAGAACAAATATATCCATACTACAAGAAATTAATATTGAAGAAGGCTGGCTAGTAAAGAGGATTAAAGAGAGAAAACTTAAATATTTTTGACACATTAAACGTCATGATAATCTAGAGAAGACCGTCTTGGAAGGGTAAATAATGGGAAAAAGAAAGAGAGAGGATGACCAAGTCGAAGATGGCTGCAAAGAATGGACGCATCAACGGCAGGGCATCTTGCTTACAACCGAGAGGCCTACAGGAGAGCTGTTAGGGAGGCAAAGTTCCGCAAGGGATATGCAAGTGACTCATACTCTGTACCAAAGTCAAAACTGACTGATTCTTCTCCATGCAAAGTGAGGTACATCAGTCTTCTGGCCTGATTATCCTTCAACCGATTTTGCTGGTTGCTTTTTACTAGTTTTTTGGTGATTTACACTGGTTACTGTAACCAACGATTTCCAGAATTTTCGAGGTTTTTTTGTTTGTTTATTCGGTTATCTACCGATAATTACAGTTTAACACCATCACTGCTGTAGCTTCATTGACTTGTCAAAGAATGGTGTGGTCAAGAATACGTTGGGCTGCCTCTCCTTTCCCTGCTACTGGAGGAACAAGGTACCCTTTTTTTTACATCTTGGTGACCGAGGTCCCTCTGGCATGATTCGAACCACTGACGATCGCCGAGAGACAAGCGCATTAACCGTCTCGACACTCGGGCACCTAGTACTTCAAGAAAGACCTCAAATTCATGTATACACTCAACAACAAAAAAAATTATTCATTTCGTCATTTCTCTTCGTTGTCGTCGAATATTTCTATTTTTGAAACATGCAATTCTATTGCATGCATTTTGTACTCCACTGTTTCTCTGTTCCTTAAACAACTTGACAAAAATGAGGAAATTGCAGGCAGATTAGATGATTGCAAGGTTCTATGTGCAAATCTGCAATATCTTGAACTAACTGATCTTTCACATGACTTCCCGCCCATGCAGCCCGACAGCCGGAGGTCGTGATTGACCTATCTCCAAGTTATCACTCGGCCCACCGTCAGCTGGGAACGCGAACAGTAATTCTCGGAGCTGAACGTGAGTTGGGACGAGAACAGGACATTAACAGCGACCAAGGCGTTCGCGAGGGGCAAATTGAGAGAGCAAGGGATGGAAATCATGCGACGGGAGGGGAAGGTAGTGAGCAGTCAATGGTGTCGTGCATGTCGCTGCCATCCAATAAACGTCTGACCAATGGTCAGCTTTGGCTGGGTCGCCGATAGCGCGATCACGGTGGATCAATACGCTCGGATTGTGAACGCTGCGGGGGGTTTTGTGTGTGAGAATTAGTTCCTGGAACTAGGTTATTAGGTTATTAAGTTTAGGAGAGAGAGTGTGTATGTATGAGAGATGAGTGTGTATGTGTGTGTGAGATAGAGAGAGAGGCAACGTTGTGGAGCATATTTTCCATATATATATGTATGTATATATATATATATATATATATATATGGAACAGAACATATTAGTTCTTGCTTGAAACATACATTCTACAAATTATACTTGAGACAACATAATTAGATAGTCTGACATATGCTTTCAAGCCAAAAGAAGGGGGGAAGGAAGAATAGAGACAATTTGACTGTGGAAAGATAAGACCATGATAGACAATTTGACTGTGGAAAGATAAGACCGTGATAGACAATTTGACTGTGGAAAGATAAGACCGTGATAGACAATTTGACTGTGGAAAGATAAGACCGTGATAGACAATTTGACTGTGGAAAGATAAGACCGTGATAGACAATTTGACTGTGGAAAGATAAGATCGTGATAGACACTTTGACTGTGGAAAGATAAGACCGTGATAGACACTTTGACTGTGGAAAGATAAGACCGTGATAGACAATTTGACTGTGGAAAGATAAGACCATGGTAAGAATCAGCATTATTAAAGTTCGGACTTTATTTTTGTCAGCCCCCAAGACACTGTTAAATACAGGATAATTCCTGACGCCTGCGTTTTTTTTTCTTTTTTTGCTCCTAGTTCTTCAGTTAGGCTATGGTGCCAGCGTCCATATCTTATTCATGGCTCTATCGCTGTGATGTCTTGTTCAAATGTTTGTGTAACGCTGCAGCCTCATCTTTTATTCCAACATTTCGGCGTATCGATTTGTCGCTTGTGGACACTATCATTTCTATCGTAGACGAAAACTTGCTACGTTACGGAAACTGCATATAGAGTGTCACATGACCACGTGCGTGCTCGGCATTGGTGAAGCAGTGGGGATATGAATCGGACAGTGGGAGAGGGGAGGGGTGATCAGCAAAAGTGCCAAAAGGTCGCTCAACCGTGTCGGATGAAAGAATGAGTGAACGAATGTATGAAAGCGTGGGAAGAAGTACGGACATGAAACTTTCAACTAGTCGCAGAAGGTTGAGTTCCATCGCCAGCGCCCTTTAGTCAACCTAACTTTAAAAATGGGAACCTGACAGTCTGTGCTGGGCTGTCGGTGAACTTGTAGGAACTCCCCTGTAACTGAGAGTTGTTGTTCTTTGCAGGTGATGTGGCACAGCATCGTATCGGCGTGGGAGCGGGTTGAGGCGGCTACTTTCTCAGTCCCGGAACATAGCTAAAAAGCAGGGGGTGTGCAATGCTTCTTTAGCAGGCTCCACCACCATGGGGACTATGTCGATCCCTGCCCCATTAGCCAGGCTAGGCCTGTTACTGGGGGTACCACGGCAAGGTGGGACAGGGTCTTGGTCAGCTATGTTTCTCTAACCCTGATGCTGGCATATCAGCTATGGGTCGCTGATTGCCTCACTGGACACGCGTCTTCACTCCCACTGTCCATGAACACACAAACCACTGTCCATGAAAACACAAAGAATATTCACCTGCAGAACAAGAAACATAGGGTTATACTGAACGTTTGGATGTCACAGCACGAAGGAAAGGACAGCACGTGGAACAGGTCAGTCCCACTAACACAGGACTCTGTCCCAATCCATGGCTGAGGTAAAAAAGCAGGAAGGGGAGGAAAATACAAATTAAGATGATGGTCAAAATCTTAGATAAATCTTTGTTTTACGGTGCATCATTCAGCGTTTGTAATCATTATGATTATACTGGCCCGTAAAATAAGAATGATTAATATCAGCAGTCCTTCTTCTTAGCCTTCCGAGCTCATTGCTGTAAATAAAGTTCGTTTCCATTTCTCCCTATTCCCAATCAATCTTCTCTCTGTAGTTAGTGACACAAATTTCCTATGTATCATCTTCTATGTCGTCTCTCCATCTCTGTCTCGGTCTACCTCTTGGTTCTGTTTCATTCACCTCTTATGCATACATCATTTTCATTTCTCTTGCGGGAAGGAAAAATATACGTAGACGGAACAGCTGCTGAAGAAGTAAACCATTTTGCATATCTCGGCAGCTACATAGACCATGATGGTGACACCAGAAAGGAAGTTAGAATTAGAATTGCAAAAGCAGCACTGACCTTCGAGAATCTTGAATAAGCACAAAAATCAAGTTATATTCGATTCAAACGTAATATCCACCCTCATTTATATATGTGAAAGCTGGAAAAGAACTAAAGAAACAGACAAGAAATTATACTCTTTTGAAAACAAATATCTAAGGAAAATACTTGATATAAAGTGGAACAAATTCAAGAACAATGTAGAGATAGGACAGATGAACAAACAGCAACCTGTTTCATGGGTGATCAGAAAAAGAAAATGGATTTATGTCGGTCATGTGATGAGAAGAAACAGTCATAGAATCCCCAAAACAAGCTATCAAGTGGAACACAACAGGCCAAAGAAAAAGAGGCAGACTGCGTGAAACTCTGAAGAGGACATTGTTAAGAGAGGCCAAATTAACAGGCATAAAATACTTGATGAGGTTGAAAGACTCGCCGAAGACTAAAATATATAATTTGTAAACTCGGTTTTCACCACTGACTGATCTATATATCATCTTCACTCATCATTGTAAACTCTGTAACTGTTGTCTACGACTGATTTAACTAGTTGTCATTCATCGTGACATGGATAATTTCATTGTCAAAATTGTCATTGGTATCAGTACAGTTCATACTCATAATCGCCGCTGTTGCGATTCTGTGGTTGCGTTTCCTTTCTGCATACAGTAAGTGAATGACTTGCAAGTTCATACAACTATGGACGAAGTGTAAAATTAGTGTAGAGATGCCTACAGAATTCTGTATAAGGTGTTATTGTTCACACTTTGTCGTCCACAAGCTTTGAATTTAGAGGTATTACATTTCTTTATTACTATATTTTTTTCAAAACAAGTAATCGGTAATGAATGAAGTAAAAATGACAAATTATATGTAAATAATGTGTACCGTGAGCAGATAACCGTCATCATCATTTTTAATCAGTTACTTAAACTATACTATACACGCATTCGGAAAACTGACATGTTTGCAAATGCGAAACTGCGGCTAGGAGTGATCGATGCGACAAATGATTGGATAAATTTGTCCAGATCAAGCATTTTCACGAAAAGTTAAGACTTCTCCTTTCAGAGCGTTTTAAAATATCAACATATTTGCATATTCTTCACCAGTTGTATGATATTACTGCTATCTTTTAAAAGCAAAATTCAGCTGAATTATATACTGAATTATCATTCTTGCAAGAAATGGCATTTCTTTTGCATTTGATTGTTGTTTCTAATTACTTTATTTTTCATAGAATCTGAGAATTGTGATTTTGATTTAATATCACAGTAAAACTAAAAATGAAAAAAAAGCTAGTCTACATATTCTTATAGTACACGAATTTTCAAAATGAAAAATTATCTGACAGTGTTTGTGGTGAAAATATTATGAGGTCAAGAATATGTTATTGACTGTTTTAAATTAGACTGTGGCCATTAATTACTTGCCTCTGTTTACCTCTTCTTTCTTTTTAACTTCTTTCTTCTTTTTTTTCCTTTTGTCTTAATTCAAATCGGATTTCTATTCAATAATTGATATTCTAAGTTATTTTATAAGAAAAAGTGTTACTATCTCGGAGGGATTTGTTTTCCTTTCTCACTTCTCAAAGATCTAAATTTGGAGCATTTTCTCTGCAATCATTACAATTTTCATGTCTGCAGTTTCTGTAAACCAAAATTTACAATCAAGTTCCTCCTGTCCACAAGTCATACTTTGTATTGCATATAAGCGGATTCTGCCATAGCTAACATTTCTAGAAAAGATGACGGAAAATAATGATAATGTTGACGGTCATTCTTTTTCAGTTACGTAGTTCACTATTCTATAATCATATGTCTATTCCCCATTAGTACACGGATGTCTGTTAGAGTTATTCTTGAATATTTCTGAACAGACTTTGCAGTATTATATCTATTACAAATAAAGTTCTTTTTTTTTACATGCACGTTGCTACACTTGTGTATATTATATAATTTGTTTTGTAACTTTGCAAATTTTGATTTTTGTGCTCTTGCACAAATTTAATGGTTACTTATAACTTAGGCCATTTAATATAGTCATTGAAAATTGCACTATATCGCTTTTTAAAAGTAATGCACCTGCAACTGTGGCTTATACATATAAATTAGTCACGTACATAAAAAAGTACTAATGAAGTGAAAAATTTTGAAGAAATATATCTGAAAGGTTCTGACTTAAACTTATCTGGATTGTGGAAGTGAATTTTAAAAAAAATAATCAGTAATTCACATGTATTGTTCTCTTTTATTTCAAGCAGCTCTTGATGTAGAGCAGAACCTCATAAATGATTAAATTAGGGGTTCATAACTTTTCCACGATTTCATAGCTCAATTGAGTTGCTCAAAATGTCCATATATTCTTTCCCCCAAGACACATTGTCGAAATAATAATAATAATAATAATAATTCCAATTATACACCAGTATGACTTCAAAACCCACTAACATATCCTTATGTGCCTCTAAGGCATAACAGGGTTACATTTACCTTTACCTTTTTTTATGACTTCAAAACAAGGCCTGCTTTTACTTTACATATGCATAGCTAGAGAAAGAAAAATTAAAAAAAATTATAACGTAACAACAATTCCACAAAGACAGAAACTATACAAGGGCAGAGTCCCATACTTCTATAATTTGTTTCCTACATCTCCAGTTCTTAAACGAATGGTAAATATTGTAACTTTAAAAAATGTGTGTCTTTTACTGTGCATTTTCACGAAAAGTTATATTCACCCTAATTTATGCATACGAAAGCTGGAAAACAACTAAAGAATAGACAAGAAATTAGACTGTTTTGAAAACAAATGCATAAAGAAAATACTCGGCATCAAATGGAACGAATTCAAGAACAATGCAGAGATAAGACAGATGACTGAACAACAACAACAACAACCAGTCTCATGGGTGATCAGGAAAAGGAGATGGACATATGTTGGTCACGTGATGAGAAGAAACGATCAGAGAATCCCAAAACAAGCTATCAAGTGGAACACAACAGGCCAAAGAAAAAGAGGCAGACCACGTGAAACTCTGAAGAGGACATTGTTAAGAGAGGCCAAATTTATTTAACGGCACTGGAAGGATATAAGATGTATACTGTGCAAAAATTAAATATTAAAAGCAATGAAATAAATATATTTTTTCTTTTCAGAAAAAAAGTTGAATATTATCACTTAGCTACACTAAATGAAGTTGTAATATGGATAAAACAAAAGGAAACACCATTTTTCATTCTTAATTGCCTCCGTTTTTAAAAACTAAGTTCTTAGACTAGGAAAACTTCGCTTCCAAAATAGAGCGTAGATCGCTTCCGTTTATTTTGGCTTGCACTCATATAAAAATCTGGGCGAGCTGCCTAATGTACTCACAGCGGCCCATCGGTGATACGCTGTCATCGGATACTAACCCGGAGTCTAATTCTCTTATGTTGTGATTTTTATGGGGTAAGTGCTAGCCTTATCATTGTACCAATATTTAAAACAAATATTTGCACACGTAAACCGGCCAAATACAGCGGATACAGTTTGCCAGACGTGTGCTTCAGACGCTTCGTTGTACACAAGAGCTTATCGTCTGCAAGGTTTCGTGAAACTTCGCCGGTTGCTGAGGTCAAATACGATTACTCCAGTTCATTCTCTTGCGGACTTTCTGATCTTTTGAGCTTTTATTTAGACATCGCAGATTGGTCCAAAATGTTGAAGCTGTGAGAGTTCGGAAGTATCTGTTGTGTGTAGAGATTAGTAACACAGATCTAACAACCCGTTTCTGGACCCAGTGTGTATAATTTGCATTACAAAACTCATGTGTGTGTGTAATTCATTTGCAGTTGGTGTTTGTTTATGTGATTCTCATTTGAGCAGAATATCGTCTCGACATTTATGTGCATGTGGTTTTAACAGAATGCTGTGTTTTGTCGTTCACGTAACTGTTGTTTCAGCACAATATTGTGGGTTATCTATCAGAAAAAAAAATGTTTGTGGGCTTTATTTTTGCCGTTTCAGCGGAATATAGAATACATATCGGCAAAGTGTTGTGATTTGACATTTGTGTGTCTGTCATTTGAACAGAATTCTGTGGTGTGTGTGTGTGGTATCATCTGTGGCTGCCATTTCAGCAGAGTATGGTGATTTGTCGTATATTTTATAACTGTTATGCAGTGACAGGCGCATTGTGGTATAGGATATACTGTATGAAGGAGTTACATAACCTTTAAGCAGACCGCTTATGCAGATAATGTATAGTGCATAGTGTAGATTTCACTGTAACATTTCGAGTTAAAAAAAAAGTTTATCAGGAGCCAAGAATAGAACCTTTGACTGTGGAATTTAAATAGCACAAACTTAATTTTACAGGCAGAGTATCAACTTAATCAGACTTTGGCCTAAATGTAATGAGAGTTAAAGCACATCAGTGAACTAATCTCTGACCGCAGGAAATTGTTTAAAAAAAAAAAAGAGTTAAGTTTTGTTAATTTCCACTGTAACACTTAGATATTTTTGTTTTCAGGTTTATACTGCGTCAGTCTAACATAATTTTTTTCCCCTGCCGTTTCATGTTTAATGTTTCAGTGTTATCCTGGAGCTGGCTATGTAATATGTCTCTGAAGCATAGAAATATAGTGAAGCTGGATCAAAGATAGAGTAATACTTCACAAATTTCACATGATTCTTAGTGTTAATCTAAAATAAGAACAGTAAGTTGTGGTTGACAAGGAGGTCAGTGTTCTCTCTTAAGTGAAAACTCCAGTGAAAAAGATGCTGTTATCTACATGGATGGGACTGTTGTTTGTCAGCAGCTTAGTGCCTGTTGGCAGAACAGTCCAGGAAGTCAGTGGTGCCTGTGCAGTGATGACCAGCAGCGTGACACTGGAGACCATGACAGTAATGAAGGCATTTATCTGGCTGGAATCACAGGATTACGTCTGTGTCTGTGTGCTGAGTGACTCAGTGAGATTGGTCCGAAGGGTCAGACTGATTCGGCACATGCAGTGGTTGGACTCCTTGCAGAGAGCAAAGATTTGCATTATAACTATTTTTGGACCAGGCCATGTTGGTTTCTGGGCTGATGAAAGGGCTGGCAGATTGGCTGATTTGGCCACCACAGATGATGGCCAAATCATGGATCATTCTGGCGTTATTAATGCCCTCAGAGAGTTTAGAAGAGTGGAGGATTTAGAGAGTGGTGACTTGACATTGCTGCCTCGGATGTATGAGTTAGAGAGAAGAGTGACATCGCAAGAACTGAGTGGTTTTCATGGCACATGAGAGGAATCATCAGTCAACACCAAATAACCACACTTAGTTGCTGTACCCTGAGAGATACAGTGAAGAGGAAATTGGAGCACTTGTATAGTGATTCTGGTGTGCAGTGATCATAACATAACATAGTACAATGCAACAGCACAACACAACAACTTAACATAACATAAGAATAATAAGTAACACAACATAACATAAGAACCATAAGTAACACAACATAACTTAGCGTAAGAACAATAACATAGCATAACATAACATAAGAACAGTAAGTGTCTTTGATAATATCAGTGATAATTCAGTGTTGAGAAACATCTTTGCAACAGATCCATATCATTGGAAATGTTGATTCCGAGTACGTAAATGTTACATCGAGCTAGTTTTGTTTTATGGATGTGAAGCATGGTCCATGAATAAGAGAGTACAGCGAGAAATGGAGGCCATGGAAATACGGTTCATAAGAAGGATGTTGAAGGTACCATGGACAGCTAAGAAAACCAATGAAGTCTTAAGAGAGGCTGGAGTTAAAAGGCAAATGACAGCAAAGATAGAATGAATGAATGAATGAATAATCTTTATTTTTAAAGGGTAAAGAAGCAGACAAGTGAGATTTGTAGGGCATTTTCTGAGAAGAGGAAAATTGGAACACACTGTGGCAACTGGAAAAATTGAGGGAAGAAGAGACAGAGGAAGATGGAGAGAGAAGTTACTGGATGGGCTGTCAGTATGGCTAGGAAGGAAGTCACCAGCGGATCTCATAATCAAGTCTAAAGACAGGGAATTGCAGCGCGGCACTTGAATTGAATTCACTGTTGAGGAGGGGATAGATAAAAATCTTGATAGGGTTTATGAGATATTTAATGTTTCTGTAATTTCCTCCCTCCACATTTTTTTTCCTGTAATTCATAATGTGAATGTTTCCTCTGTTATACTGTCTTACTGTGGTCATGCGACATGGCCAAACCATTTGACTTGCTGTTGCTGGATGTATTGTACTGGTGTTACTCAAATCCTTGGCTTGATAGTGTCATTTCTGATTCAGTCTCTTCATGTTTACCTTAAACATCTTATTTCTGTTGTAATGATTTTCCTTTTGTTGTTTTTGGCCATTGGTGTACGTGTTTGACAGAGTTGGGATGGAAGTTGTGTTGTACAGTGCTCTTGTTTGTTTAGCTATGCTCTGTTTGTTTTTCACTAACGGTGGCGGTTTCTTTGTTATTTGTGAAATGGGATGGTAAACTCTTTGAAGCAAGATTGATGTTATTGATGTCTCTGTGCAGTAAAGCGTATATTGAGGTGGAGATTGGAATCCTTGTGAGTTTGTCCAGAGTGCAGTAGTTAAGTTCCTGACTAAGGAGTTTCTCTTTACTCTCTCTCCTGCTTGATCAATTTACTAACTTTGGGGGACCCCAACAGATTATCCTTTGTTTCAGTCAGGAGCTGGTTGCTGCAAATTACTGAGTCATCTGTATGGGTGTATAGATGGAGGCCCTTGTGGGAGTGGGGCAAGGAATCCAGGATATAACTGCAAGTTTGAGATGTATGTCAGAAGTGTGGGTCTTCATCTTGGCCACAAGACTCAGGATTTTCCGTGACATAGCAGTCAAGTTCTAAGAGAAATGAAACAGTGACTTTTGTGTCTCGGAAAGCATGTCCATTTTGGGATGGTTAGTGCTATAGTCTGCTCAAGGTACCTGGTCTGTGTCAGATGCTTACAGTTATAAACTAGTAGGACTAGTGTGCTTTGTATAGGAACAAGAGGTTTGTGTGCATGGATTTAGATTGTTTTGTTTTATTGCTCAGGCATAAACTTAAAGAGACAAGTTGGTAGTAAGAAACAGAGGTTCAAAAACATGGCACTGAATTTCAGTATTAATCACTCAAGTTTTTTTTTTTTTTGGGCGGGTAGAAAAATTTTGAGACCTTCTGGGGTGGGGGTGGAGAGGGTCAGTGATAAAATGTAACTGGTAAATGTGACTAATATGAGAAAACAGAAATCATATTTTCATTTCTTTTCCCATCACTGTTTGATTGTTATGGCTTAAGGTCATAATGAAGGTGTTGGAGTGGCTTGTGAATGAGAAAAAGATAAATGAGTGTCAGGTACAACAGACATGCGAACAGCTTACATAGTCACTTTATGTTATATCTTATGGTTATTCTCAAGTCTTTCTGCTTACCATACTGTAAGTGTATTTCTTTTGTATAGCTCAAACCTTGAGCTAATTGTGTGTGTCCCAACATTCTCAAGCAGTCTCTCTCTTGTTGTCTTACTTCTCATCCCATTCTCACTTTCTCTTGTGTATGAGCTTTCATTGTTTTCAAGCATAGTGTAATTGTAAACGTCATGATAATCTAGAGAAGACCATCTTGGAAGGGTACATAATGGGAAAAAGAAAGAGAGGAAGACCAAGGCGAAGATGGCTGCAAGAGATCGTTGATGATCTGCAAATGGATGCATCAGCAGCAGGCCATCTTGCTCACAACCGAGAGCCCTACAGGAGTGCTATTAGGGAGGCAAAGTTCCGCAAGGGACATGCAAATGAATGAATAAATGTATGAATGAATGAGACAAGAGCTTGCTTATTCAGTGTGGTATCTTATTTCGCTTGTTTTGTTTCACCAGATGGTTTATTTGGTCAAACTTACTCTCTCTTCTGAGGTATTTTTACTTTTGTTTGCGCCAAAGTAGCACATATTTTACTTTCATAGTTGAAAAACTGAAAAGAGTAATCAGAATATGTAATTGCACATACAGTGTTTGGTCTTTTTTGTTGGAAAATTGACTTTTTAATAGATCTGACCTCGGATAAGTTTTTGTTTTTATTTGATTTGTCCTCTCTGTTATCGTGATAAAGACATTTTTGCTGAAATATAGGTTTGTTGTTTTTCATAACAGTTTCACTGTTCTTACCTTCCGTAGCTAATCTTTCTTCATTTCCTTCCACATTCAACCTTTTTTTTTAGTACTGCACCATACACTCCATCCAACCCTGCTTTAATAGGAGCTTATGTGACAGATGTTGTATTTTCACTACATTCATAAAGCATTTAGCAGCTTACACTACTCTAGTATATGATGGTAGATCCTTAGAGGTGGAATAATGAAATGAGGTAGTGCATTTTCCCCCTGAAATTTGTGAATATTAGCAGTAATTTTGTTGTTAGATATTGACCGTCTCAGTTCTGCAAGACAAGGAACCAGTAAAGTGCATGTCTGTTTACCAAGGAAGCTGTATATTCTTTCTGTTTGTTTGGTTACCTCTGTTTGCTAGTAAGTAAATGATGAGACGTGAACAATGTGTGTAAACAAGATAGAAATGTCAGAATGTCATATTCTTATTTGTGGAGTGTAGAAGCACACACTTAGGTCATGTCATTTTGCACAAGATTAGAGACTATATATATATATATATATGTATTTGTCTTGGAAAGCCAGATTTGGTGTGACTGTTTGCAGGCGAAATAAACGATAACTAGATGGAGTAAGGTCAATACTGGCCTGCCGTAGCTCAGGATAATAAGCTGGTTTTTTTTTCCCTGTATTGTTTTTCTGTTGATATGCTCTATTAAGTTAACACTAGTATCTGTAAAAGATGTGTATTGATTGTGATATTCAGTGTTGCTGTTGTTGCAGTGCATTGAAGGCAAAGGTTGTTGTTTAGTCTGTGGTAAATATCTAAGCTAATTTGGCATGAATGAGATTTCATCATCATCATCATCAGAGGCACACAAGGCAGATATGAATACTCTTCATCAAAGCTGGTTTTTATTCTCAAATTCCTGATTTATCCTTCTTGAACTTTGGAGTTTTTCTGTGTGAAAAGTTTGTCTCTGTATGCTTAGCCTTCGAAATAACTGTATGACTTAGTTTTCTAAGGAGTCAAGCTTATTGTTTGACTCCTCAGAGTCAGTTTTTTTTTTTCACTGTGCAGTACGTGTTTTCCCTTTCATGCATGTATGACATGATCTAGTTGTAGATTGAATGTATGTGTGATGACTTGTTGTAAATAGACAACATACTAAAACATCTAAATAAACACACACACTGCACGTTGATTTTGACCCCAACTCAAGAAAGACCTCCACATTGAAGAACAGGTCCAAGCATAAGATCTCACATGTATACTTTAAGTTTTATCACTTTATCAACACTCATGTAGACAGACAAAGACCTCACATACTTCATAATGTCAGTCCTTTACCTTTAGCTTTCACACAGCTGTTCTCCCTCCAGAGGTCAGCCACCACACTCCCCTCTTTGCCCCCTGCCCCCAGCCATGTTGAATAACAACTCAGTCACATGACTAATTTTGACATTGTCTCTTGCATGGCTTCAGCAGCCACAATACACCTAGTAAACCATATACTGCTTTATCCACCTCCTTTATTGTATCTTAAGTTTTGTATTGTTTATTTTAGTACACTTAGATTCTTCAGCATTTCCCATAGTTATTTATCAGTACTGGACATCAGAATCTTATTTTATTTCCCTAACAGCTCTCCTATAGGCCTCTCAGTTGTAAACAAGATGCCCTGTTTCTGATGCATCCATTTGCAGATCATCGCCTTGGTCTTCCTCTCTTTTTACCCATTATGTACCCTTCCAAGACGGTCTTCTGTAAATTATTATGATGTTTAATGTGTCCAAAATATTTAAGTTTTCTCTCTTTAATCCTCTTTACTAGCCAGATTTCTTCAATATTAAGTTCTTGTAGTATTGATATATTTGTTCTCTTTTGTGTCCATGATATTTGAAGAACTCTTCTGTAGCATTTACATTCAAATGCATTTATGTGTTTCTCAGCTGTTTTGTTAAGTGTCCAGGTCTCACAAGCATACGTTGCAATGGGAAAATGCATGCCCTTAAAAATCTTAATCTTGTAGTTCTGTCTGTTCCTCTCCACAGATTCTTTAGTTGTTTTACTTTCTGAAGAGCAATAGATGTCCTCCTTTTAATTTCCCTCATTGTATCTCCATTATTAGTTAGCAGTGATCCGAGATATTCAAAACTCTCCACTTCTTCCAGTTTTTCCTCATTGATACATATATCAGCTGCCTTGTTTGTTTTGTCAATTGTCATCACTTTAGTTTTCTTTGCATTAAGATAGAGGTTTTGCTCTTCACTATTCTCATGGACTGACTGACATTAGTTTTTCCATTCGTGTCATCAGCATATCTAATCTCTGGTATTTCATAACCTCCAATTGTTATGGCATCGTAATATTCTTTGTCTACATCTTCTCTAGCATTTCTCATGATATTTTCAGTATACAAGTTAAATAAGTAGGGTAACAGTATATTCTCCTGACGGATCCCATATTTTATGTCAAACCAAATTGTTGTTTCACCATTTATACTTACTGCTGCCTGTCAGTCTAGATAAGCAGTAATATTAATTGTATCAAATGTGTTGGAAATCCCATTTTTTTCCATTATTTCCCAAAGTTTCTGGTGTTGTACACAATCAAATGCCTTTCATTAGTCTTTAATATATATATATATATATATATATATACACACACACACACATATATAGTTTCACATTAAATTCTCTGCATTTCTCTATTATTAATCTTACATTGAATATATGATCTCTTAATCATCTTCCTTGTCTAAAACCATCGTGGACTACATTGATTTCTTCTTCTATTTTCTTCGAAGTCTACCCATTATGATTTTTAATAGAACTTTACTGGCATGACTAATCAGGGCAACGGTTCTGTAGTTTGTGCATACTTTCAAGTTACCCTTTGAAAACCAGTATAAACAAATATTGTTTGTACTGACGACATGCATAAACATATTTTGTTCATATTAAAAAAAACATTAGTAAACAAGTCTGGTTCGTATTGAAAACTTACTTTCATATCGAAAACACTAATAAACAAATCTTGTTCATGCTGAATAGTTCAAACTTGACCTTTAAGCTTAGCGCGAAGAAAGCAAAACACAGGCAGTCTGTACCACACGAATCCTCTCTGTACGGCTCAGATCAGACGTTAGTATCATCATTAGACACAAGCACTTATACAACCTAGTTGCGGGCTTCCTTATTTATCATTTCATTTCATACATTGTGGAGTTCTGACTGGAAGCTTCTACCCTCTGTGCTGTTGGCCAGGCCGTGTGAAAGAAAAGATGTCGATTTGCTGAATGTGGTCATTTGCGCGTGTTATTCATTTATTCTTTGATTAGCTGTGGTGAAGACGCTGTTCCAGGTCGCGGTCAGCAGCCCGTAACTGCTTGCGTCAAGGTTAACGAAACCTGCCACACGTAACGAGTTGCTCATTGCGTCTAACGGAATAGGGGTCGCGGCGATCCTCAGGACGGCGGAGTCTGCTAAAGAAGAATTGCGCTTTTAACTGGTCAGCGACTCGTATAGCTGACTGCTTGTGCCAGGGTTGGTCGAACCATAGTTGATCAAGACACTGACCCACATCTCCATTGGTGTCCCCAGTAATAGACTCGGCCTGGGTAACGTGGAGATCACTGCGATCTCCATAGCGGTGGAACGTGCTGTTTGGACACGATGCTTGTGTCTCGATATCGTCCTTCACCATTTCAGCTGTAAAGAACATCCTTATCACAGTTCCAGGTAAAGTATCATCATCATCATCATAGAAATTACTGTTCAAAGAACACTTAATACGATAGTTCAAGGTGTACGGTGCCTGATATGATCAGAACTGAAACAGATAACATGGTAACTGTAGTAGTCCTATCAGTTACAGTTTAATCACTACCTGTTGTTGTTTATTTTGTGGGGAAAAAAATCGCTACCCTGCAGAGATTGGCACCTCTGCACTGCGGGCATTCCCATATGTGCTGTGCGTTCCTTTCAAACACCTACTGAAGTGTGCGCCTGCTGGTGGAGCCAGTCACACACTGGTTGTGGAAACACGAGTTAAACCACTTCGTTCTGAAGACGTCCACCTCCCCCTTCTCCACCCATTCAATCATCTTCCTGATGTGATTGTCGTCATTCAGTCTGATGTCGTCCCCCCATACGCAGCCTATCCGAGGTGACTCGTGCAATCTCCCCTTTAGGGTTGCCTGAATTAATGCCGTGCCTGCCAGCTTGTCAGCGTTCTCATTGTCTGTTAACGTAGCAGTTTGGAAGAAAAGATGAAGATAAGAGTCTGTGATGTTTTCTCATTAGTCAGGAAGCAGCGCCAATCTTTTTTTTTTTTTGCACGTATTTGTTGAAAGGAAATACGGACGAAACAGATGCAAAAATTAATATAGTACACTTTGCATATACTCAAAGAAAAGTACTAAACAGCATTCTTCTTCTTCTTCCTTCTTCTTCTTCGTCAGCTTTCACAGCCATTAAGGCTCATTGCTGCAGATAAAGTTCGCATCCATTCCTTCCTATTCCTAATCTTCTCTCTCCAGTTGGTGACACCAAATTCTTTTATATCCTCTTCTATGTTGTCTTTCCATCTCTGTCTTGGTCTGCCCCTTGGTCTTGTTTCCCTCATCTCTTGTGCATACATCATTTTCGTTTGTCTGTTCTCTTCCATTCTTTCTACGTGCCCCAGCCAGCGTGGTTTGTTCAGTTTCAAGACATTTATAATTCGTTGGGATTTAAATAAGCTGTTCAGTTCAGTGTTCTTTCTAGCTCTCCATTCTCCACTGTTGGTATCCTTTATCGGCCCAAAGATTCTTCTTAGGATCCTAAACATCATACTTAGAAAAGAAAAAAAAACCCCAGGGAAACATTACCAACTTTGTAATAGCAGTATACAGTTTCACGTTTTTTTGTCTGGACTAGCAAGGAATATCCAGATTTTGCAGCAATAACAAACAGAATATTACCCAATAGAGGAGCGGCATAGGAGTGTTATCACATAGAAAAGAAACAGAAGTAGTTCCAGGCAGAGAATTTAGAAAGGGGGGAAAAGAGTAAGAAACAGAGAAGGAACACGGATAGTATTTTTTTAAAAAGTACCGAAAAGAAACAGGAATATCACCAAATGGAAAAAAAAAATTAAAATAGACAAGAAATAGAGAAATAGTATCAGACAATCAAAATAGTACCTAACAGAGAGGAATAACAACAAAAAAAAGTAGTGTCAGACACAGAGGAATCAAATAAACAGTGCCAGACAGATAATCAAAGAAACAGTGCCAGACATATAATAATCAAAGAAACAGTGCCAGACAGATAATAATCAAAGAAACAGTACCAGACAGATAATACTCAAAGAAACAGTACCAGACAGATAATAATCAAAGAAACAGTACCGGACAGATAATAATCAAAGAACCAGTACCAGACAGATAATAATCAAAGAAACAGTACCGGACAGATAATCAAAGCATCTGTGCCAGACAGAGAGGGGTCAAAGAAACTCTTAACAGTCATTGCGTTATTCACAATGAGCAAACATATGAAAGGGGAAAAAATTATGAGATTTTTGAAGTGCGTCCATTATTTTGAAATAGTAGCTAAATTAAATCAACATAAAACAGTATGAAAGGTCAGAGTAATTATGAAAGATCAGAGTAATTATGAAGTATACAAAACAGAATATAACTGGGACAGAGTTCAGATATAACAGGACTTGAATTATTGATTTGTCACTTTACAGTGAAAGCCCGACACGTTAACAAAAACGTAATAATGTAAATCACAGTTGGTTTTTACGTGTTTTTATATCAATTCCCCTTACGTTGTATCGCCTGCGTTAATACGTACATAAAAATGTCAATGAGACCGCCGATTTGTAACATCGAGCAGGTAGAGACGGTTAGACACACATGAATGATTTATTAGAAGAGTTTGCCCCAGGTATTTTGTTTTCTACAAGTATTTGCGAGCGCGCAACCAGCGAGCTGGTATATCTACATTACGGTATCTGTCACTTTGACATCGCATAGCGGGCCGTGTTTGTGTCATTCCAGTTACAATGTGAACCCGAATGTTACAGTTAAGCAGGTAGATTATTCTCTCATGCTAGTATGCTACTTGTCACATCATTCCCTCCAACTTGTATGATATTTGTCACATTACTCCCTCTCACTTGCATGATACTTGACACGCTGCTCCATCTCACTCTCATGATACTTGTCACATCATTCCCTCTTACTTGCTTGACACTTTTCACATTGTTCGCTCTCATTTGCCTGATACTTGTCACATTGTTCTCTCTCAACCGCCTGATAATTGTCATTTCATTCCCTCTCACTTGCTTGATACTTGCCACATTGTTCTCTCTCATTTCTGATACCTGTAACATCATTCCCTCTCTATAATATTGACTTGGTCACGGTACTAGTATAATATTGACTGTCTGTGAACTGTCATATTATTGATGAAGATTGAAGATTATTAAGTTGTTCTTTGTTGAGTTTACTGTCAACCAGTAAATCTGATTCCTGTTGTCTGGATTAGGTTTCACAAACATTACCACTTCACTAAATCAGGTCCGATGAAATGTTCACTGCATTATTTAATTGTGACAGCTAAGGTATCAGATTTATTTTTGACAACATCACTTGAAATAAGATGTAATGTGACATAAACTTCGTTAGTTTCGTCATTGAAGCACATAATCATCTGTTCACTGTATCAAACTCTTTCGTATTCTACATGCAGCATTTCGTCAATGTTTTCAACTTCAAGATATTCTACTCGTGATACTAGGACGATTCTAAAGTTTTCTAATAGATCTGCATCACGTGGTCAACCAAGTCCTCGTCTGCATCCTTTACACAAAGTCTCAAATGTATCGGATCTTCTGCGTTCCTCACGCAGTACTAAAATAAACACTTTTCGAACATGAGACAGTTTCTGTCTGCCATAAAACTAACTGTGGTTCTGAACTGATCTTATCTTATCTTATATCTTATATCCTTCCCGTGCCGTTAGACGTCACATAGGGCTCGCAAAGTAGTTCGCCAATTTTTCCTGTCTTCGGCGAGTCTTTCAACCTCATCAAAGGATTTTATGCCTGTTAACTTGGCCTCTCTTAATAATGTTCTCTTCAGAGTTTCACGCGGTCTGCCCCTTTTTCAACTGAACTGATCTCCTGAATATTTATTGCTCTAGTTGTCCATCTGTTCCATCTGTTGTTACCTACGTCTTCTTTCTCTCTCGTGTCTTCTCTGGTGTGTGTGTTCTCCTTCTGCTGTTCTTCTCTGTTTCTCTCTGATTGTCTGTCCTTCTGTTCTTCTCTTATCTGGACCGATCTCTGTTCACTGACCGTCATTGTTCCCCCGTCTTCGAGCTCCGTCCTCCCCAACTGACCCGTGACTTATATGTCGTAAGTCAGTTGTCCAATAATCCACCACTGTAAATATTTAATTGGTCAGCTGGCCGAGTTGGTAACTCCTTTATTTAAAATGTGCAATAGCGTCCTAAGATTAGCAAGCTAATACGTGTCATACGTGTTAGTCTGCGTCAGCTCCGTCTATACAGTTGTAATTTATCGAAGTCATTATCTTGCTCGTTCATATCGGAGATTTTAATGTGTCCTTGCTTTTCTATTCGTCATTTCTATTCTGTTTACTTGTGTCAGCGTCCATTCATACTAGTGTCATGGAAGTTTGTTTTTCTACCTTGCTCTAATTTTCCTATTGATTTTTTCTGTTGTTATTATATATTGCTATTATGCCTACATTATATTCACAATCATATCCATAATCAAACTCATAATCGTATTCATAATCCCATTCATAATCATATTCAAAATCTCATTCAGAATCATATTCATAATCATATTCATATTCGTTAATAATAATACTATAATCATTACTTACAAGGCCATGCTGCATCTCACTTGCTTGATACTTATCACACTGTTCTCTCTCACTTGCCTGATACTTGTCATAATCGGTCAAGCAGATGCCAGACAATCAGACTTGGAGTAATTTACTCTCATACTTGTAGATAAAATAAAGGTGATTTTGAGATGGACTGCTGGCGGACTTCGTCTATCAAGAAATTACGATTTGTTCCCCACCCCGCCCCCATTTTTCAGACAAACAAAGAAGAAGAAAAAGAGAACATATACTGTGAGTAAAGAAAGACGAATACAAAATGTGACAAAAAAAAAACCAAAAAACAACACATTAAGAAAAGTGACGATTCATTTGACTGTACGTGCTGAAAATAGTACCAGCTTAGACAAGACTGCTGAAAGAGGAGTCTGTGTATATATTTTTGTTTGCGGACTTTAATGAACATAGAACTTCACGGATTCACTTATGTTCAAGATTACAGAAATAAGCAACTTGAGATTGAGACTGAAGAAGAGATAGTTCGCTCGCCCACCAAGGCAGTGGAAGAAGAAAAGAAAGAAGATGCACCGTGTTCCGCTGCATATATGAGATATGCTGTACATGTATAGTCTTGTTATGCCACAAAGGCGCTCTTGGATGTTGTGTTAGTGCCCTGACATCAGGCTAGAGGATGATGTGGCCAGCATCACACCAGCTCGCCTTTCCTTCACTAGCTTCAGAATGAGTCAGGTAGTTCTACAGCTGGGTGTCTGGGGTACGTACCCTTCCCTGGTCAGATTTGAACCACGTAGACCTTGGCGTGAGGTAAAAGCGCACCAGTTACGCGGCTCAGACGCCCGTACTGTACAAGAGAAACGTTGTTATGTAGAGATCCAGACACAATAACTTGCAGTTATAATCTGCGAATAACTTTAACAGTATTGATACATGTCTTGTATAACAGCACTTTGTGATGGGGGCCTGTTTTTATCTTCACATATTTTGTTGATATTGTCGTGAGCACAGTGATTGTAAGTTCTCACATATTCTTGTAGCAGAACAGATTTTGTTCAGTTATGTGTAAGCGTTATATTAAATCATTGTTCCAGTTTGTTGTGAAGTCTGTATAAATAAAACTGTGAACGTAGCGCTTTGATAAGAAGAGTTGTAAAACACATGTCGTCCAGGGGAGCGATGGGTTAATGACTGCTCAGAATCTCCAGGCAAGGCTTAGTAAGAGCTCCTCGTTCCTCCAGCCTATACCATGCGTCTCATGATTTAAGAGCTGATCCCGGCCAAGAACTTAGTTGTCACTTCTACTGTTACTATGTGCCTTTGTATCACAGTAGACAAAACACAATACAGACACGTCACTGTCTTTTGGGTAATATGCATACCAGTACAACAGTAATAGTTATATATGATTGTCGTAAGAAACAATAATCTGAGGTTTGTTTTTTTCTCGTCCTTCTGCTGCTTCTTCTTCTCTCTCTCTCTCCCCGCCTTCACTTTCTGGACCTCTAGTCTGTTCAACCTAATGAATAACCCGCCACTGGTGCTGTATAATGCTCACACACGTTTTTTCTTGGGAAGTATCTTTCTTGTAGCGTTTTTTGTTTTGTTTTGTCATTTTCATTCACAGCATTACCAGATTCTCTCCAGGAAATATTGGTCTGCATCAGGCAAGCAGAACAGAAGCGTTGATATACCATTGACTTGTGTCGCCTTGTCGTCCTCTGTCAGTTTTCATCTTTCTGTGTTTGTATGTGTAATCTGTTGAACAAACACTACATACCAAGGGCTTCATTGTACCCAGCAGAACAGATACTGCCGGCCTCATTACCCCGTTTTATTTCATCATGCGTGGTATAAATGATTATATATTGAAATTCGCAAGCGAACATGACGTGCGATGTTACCATGGCAACGTTAAGAGCGCTTTCTTGTGACTGGAATGTAAATTGCATGTTTTGGCACTCCACAAGTAGTCTTATGTTTACAGTCATATTTTTTTAAAGTTTTTTTTCCTTTTGTATTACACTACAATAAAGTTTTTAAAAAAATTGCTCCACGAAAGATTATGTATAAAGTTGAATGTATCACACAAACTCTTGAACAATCATAATGAGAGCAGTGGTGATTGTGTATAAACATATCACACAAACTCTGGAACAATTTTAATGAAAGCAGTGATTATGCCCGTAACCGTAAAAAAAAATAAATAAATGGCCTAGCTCTGTTACTGGTTCTGGGGAGCGGCCTAATTACACTCGGAGCATGCCCCATACGTGTTCGGAATTTGACATCAGGATGTCCTCCAGTGTTTTTAAGAGGGATGACTCCAGTGTTGTGTTGACTGTGTGTTGCACATGATCTGGTATTTAATTGGTATTTGCAACCACTGCCTTCGGCTACATGTAACGCAGTGAGTCTTGTGTGGTAGGTGCTTTGGCGGAATTTACTTTGCCATTGCTCATCGAGGTGTTGTTTGGATTTGTATAAGTCTGTTGTGTCCATTTTAATGAGGCCCTTCGGTTTGGCTCTTGCTACCAACTAGTCCACTTTGTCGTTTCCGTCAACTCCAGCATGGCATGGATAATCACACAGTCTTGAAACAATCTTAATGAGATCAGTGATGATTGTGCTTAAGAGATGTCGCTGTTTTGTTGGGTCGGTGAACTAGAGACAGACGGGACCGTATGTGTCATCTTTGTAATTATTATGTGACTCTCGAGTCAGGTTGGCTGTGGCCCCTGCCGTAGTGGAACTTGACGAGAACTTCGTTTCTCTGACACATTCCAGGTCTTCGTGTAACTCACCATAATTCAATAATTCACGTTCCGCCCATAAAGATTGCTTCAACGTCATCTGTGGAAAAGGGGGGGGGGGACCGCGCAGAGAACAGTTGTTCACATTCTCAGGGCAAGTAAGAGCAATCAGAGCATTATTTTCTCTGCAGTGATGGTTTTATACGCTTAGAAGAAGTTCAAGATGATTTACGTCAAGCAGCTCCGAGTGGAGCAGTTACGGGAATTTTATAGTTGTGGATGATTGTCTCTTAGCTTTTATAAATATAGATGTCTGCCATATGTTATAGTTGTAGATCACTGTTTCCCGGCTCTAATAAGTATAGATTCTGTTTGCCCTTTGTTGTAGTTGTACATGACTATTTCTCAGTTGTTAATATTTGTAGATCACTGTTTCTTGGCACTTACAGTTGTAAGAAGTCTGTTTATCGGCTCTTACAGTTGTAGATGTCGGTTTCTCGACTCTTATAGTTGTAGACGTTTGTTTCTTAGCTCTTGTAGATGTCTTTCTCGGCTCTTATAGTTGTGGAGCTGCCATCTGCTGTGGTTATAGATGTATGTTTTTCGGCTCTTAAAGTTATAGATATCTGTTTCATTCCTCTTATAGTTGTAGATGTCTGTTTTTCGGCTCTTAAAGTTATAGATATCTGTTTCATTCCTCTTATCGTTGTAGATGTCTGTTTTTCGGCTCTTAAAGTTATAGATATCTGTTTCATTCCTCTTATAGTTGTAGATGTCTGCCATCTATTATAGTTGTGGATGATTGTTGCGCAGCTTTTATAAATGTAGATGCCTTTTTTTTTACCATCTGTTATAGATGGCTTTTTCCTGGCTCATATAGTTATAGATGACTTTCTCAGGTCTTATAGTTGTAGATGTCTGTTTCTTAGCTGTTATAAATGTAGACGACTGTTTTTCAGTTCTTATCGTAGTTGTAGATAACTGTGCTGTTATAGATGACAGTTTTTCAGCTGTTATTGTTGTAGATGTCTGTTTCTTAGCTGTTATAGTTGTATATATCTGTTTCTTAGCTGTTACAGTTATAGATGACAGCTTCTCGGCTGTTATAGTTGTAGATGACAGCTTCTCAGCTGTTGTAGTTGTAGGTGACTGTTTCTCATCTGTTAAAGATGACTTTATCATTTGTTATAGTCACGCAAATTGTATTATGATTTATGCAGTGGAAGCACGGCGCCTGAGTGTAGTCTACGAAAGAGTTGCCATGCTCACAGTGTGGTAAGGAAAATAGGTAAATTAGTGTTTCTTGTACACTAGAGTTTACAGAGATTATGTCGAGAGGGTTCTGAATAAGCTGTACCGTCACGACTGCGAGCGCTGAGATGATGATGATTATCGGCTTTCACTCCCTTGAGAGCATAGGCCATGGATAAAGGCTCTCCAGTCATCCCTGTTTATGGAACTTTTTCTCTGCTTCCTTCCATGTGTATCCCTTGTCTTTGAGCACTGTCATAATTTCTCTTCTCCAAGTAAGTCAAGATCTTCCCCTTTTTGGTATTTCCTTGAGGATCCCATGTTAGTGCTTGTCTTGCTGTGCTGGTGTCGGGTTTTCTCAAAGTATGGCCAGTCCACCTCTATTTCCTAGACATGATTTGTAGGTTCATAGGTTCTTGTCCTGCCCTTTCCCAGACCTCCTCGTTCCTGATCTTGCCCAGCCATTTAATGATTAAAATCCTCCTCAAGCAGTAGTTCATGAATGTTTGTATCTTCTGTCCTTTCGGCTTTGACTGCATAACGTCATGCGCTCTGTTGTCAGAGTTCTTTCCTTTTCCAAGACAGTTTCCTGATTTTCCTCTCCCTGTTTCTGTAACAGTCCAGTTTTTTTTTTTTTTTTAAAACAGGGAACAGGTCGTTGGCCTATCCAACTGAGCACTGAGATACTATATGTGTAATATGAAATGACATTGGTAAACAGATAAATGAAAGCACAGTAGGATTTTACTATATGTGTAATATGAAATGACATTGGTAAACAGATAAATGAAAGCACAGTAGGATTTTACTATATGTGTAATATGAAATGACATTGGTAAACAGATAAATGAAAGCACAGTAGGATTTTACTATATGTGTAATATGAAATGACATTGGTAAACAGATAAATGAAAGCACAGTAGGATTTTACTATATGTGTAATATGAAATGACATTGGTAAACAGATAAATGAAAGCACAGTAGGATTTTACTATATGTGTAATATGAAATGACATTGGTAAACAGATAAATGAAAGCACAGTAGGATTTTACTATATGTGTAATATGAAATGACATTGGTAAACAGATAAATGAAAGCACAGTAGGATTTTCTTTACGTACATATCTGTGGTATGTTCCTAAACTGTTTTTTTGTTCTCCCCAATACACGTCTTCATAATTGAGACGGTTATCCGTCCGCGAGAGACACCCATTATGAACTCTTGTTCATACAAAGTTTCTTTTTGTAGAAATGTTAACAGTGCAACCTCATTTACGTACAACTGTCATTCAGGCCTCCGTTGAATTTTGAAACCAGACTTCTTAGCTTTAGGTGTATATCTGTTCAGGAAGGCAGCAGTTCCCAAGATTGAAGAAAATAACAGTTCCTACCAGAGAAAGAGATGTGCGGCAAATCACTCCATTGTTGTCCTTCTTTTGCTTCGCTGTGTTTGTTAAAGTCGTCTAGCAGTTGTCAGGTGGTTTTGATACATAATTTCGCCGCTTGTTATGGTTGGCAAGTTGCCAGACTGTTTCATCCCATGTGCGTCTGTATGACGAGATATCCAGAAGCCAAGGCTCTGGTTGAGTTTTTGTTCAGTAGAAGAGTGGATATCATAGTTGTGTGTTGACATGTTGTTTAATGTGAGAGGACAGACAACGCTGCAGGCAGCTATTTGTTCTTCTTCAGCGATATTTTGTTGTTTTTTTCCTCTGCAGCGTTCACGGACTTTTACTACAGGCAAAGGACAAGTGAGATGTTTACCACATCTGAACATCAGAATCTTTCTTCGCAGGCATCAGTGACAAATGCCAGAAAACTATGATCCTATATGGACATACATACTTCATGATCAGAGACATCCTGATACAACTTGAGCTGAACACGAAAAGAAAACGTCGTCGTAACTAGAGTACTAAAGATTTGTCTTCTTTATGTGGCGGGGTAATATAATGAGAGGTAATGGATGGATGGAGGTGGAGTAGAGAAATGAGGGTGGGGGAGGAGGTTCCAGGGATGAAACCACATCAGTGGATGATTACATATTTGTAACACTTTTATCACTACCTTGCGCAGTCTCTTCCGAGGCACGATTTGGAGGTCAGGATTGTGAATCTATTTCGGACGTTAGCCTGGGACGTGAAGTACGAGATTAATTGTTATAATTAGCGGTTACATGTTAGTATTTATCTCGCACTTGTATGGTTGCACACGACACCCATGATTCTAATATAACTATATTTGCTGGCGGAGATCCATGACACAAGGATACCAGGAGATTAGTTTTTTTTCTGTACAGTGACAGAGGGACAGGTGTGGGGAGGTCATATTTTGAACGACTGAGTTGTCAGTAGAAAGAAAGATTGGATTCGGCGTTATTTGTTGTGATCAATTATATGTATATTTATTGAAACTTTTTTTACATCATTTTTGTATTAGAAAGCAGTACAGAACATCTCTGATAGATGTATGGCAATATAGAGGTGCAGATGTTAACAGTGATCACAACCTGTGTATAGGGAAAACAAACTAAAACTGAAAAACCAACACAAGAAACCAATACACAGAAAGATAAACAGCCACAGCTTACAATAAGAGAAATCTAATAGTAATTTCAATCAGGAACTTGCCAATCATTCCAAAACACCCAGTGAAATAGAGAAGATAGGTATAGATGAATTATGGAATTCTTACAGCACAGCCATAATCACAGCAGCAAAAGCAAGCGCTGGACTGAAAAAACCAAATAGATAAGCATGGATATCAGAAAACACATGGAAGTACATACATGAAAGATTACCAGCCAAATTAGACATGTTGAATGTAAAAACAGACCTTGGAAAAAATCTGGCGAAAACAACATATAAAGAAATAGACAAGAAAGTAAAAAGTTCAGCTAGAAGGGATAAAAGAGAATACATAGACAGTATGGCAAAAGAGGCAGAGAAAGCAGAAAAAAATGGAGACAGCAAAACTTTATATAACATACAAAAGAGGATAACAGGTACTATTACATCTAAAGAAAGACCAGTCCATAGCAAAACTGAAACCCTATTAACATCAAGTAAAGACCAAAAGCAAAGATGGGCTGAATACTTCCAAGAAATACTTAATCAACCACATCCAAAAGAATTGTTAAACCTTGAAACCGACTTACCAGCCCCACATTTAAATGTCAACCTAGATGAAATTAAATTGCATGAAATTGAAACAGCAGTGAATTTAATGGCTAACAAGAAAGCTGCAGGTGAAGATGAAATAACAGCCAAAATGTTAAAAGCTATCAAAAGTGACAAAATGAGACAACTACAGGGAATGTTTAATAAGATTTGGAAAGAAGAAAAAGTCCCTTCTAAATGGAAAAAAAGGAATCATTGTTAAAATCACCCCCCCCCCCCCAAAAAAAAAGGCTGTAACAATTGGAGAGGAGTAGCCAAAAAAGTTGTGCCAAAAGTATTTTGCAAGGTCATTTTGAATAGACTTAAAGAAATAGTGGATACAGCAATAAGAGAAGAACAAGCAGGATTTCAAAAAGGGAGAAGCTGTGTCGACCACATCTTTACTGTAAGAATAATACTTGAAGAACATATTGAAAAGCAGAAACCACTAATACTGAACTTCACAGACTTTAAAAAAGGCACTTGATAGCATACACAGAGATTCATGGTGGAGAATTTTAAGTCTATATGGAATACCATCTAAAATTGTCAACATCATTAAGGACTTCTACAATGGATATGTTTGTGGAGTCAAAACAGAAGAAGGGATGAAGTCTATATGGAATACCATCTAAAATTGTCAACATCATTAAGGACTTCTACAATGGGTATGTTTGTGGAGTCAAAACATAAGAAGGGATGAATGAATGGTTCCAGATTGAAACAGGTGTGAAACAAGGATGTATACTGTCTCCTTTGCTTTTTGGAATTACAATAGACTTCATAATGAAAAAATGCAGCACAGGTAACACAGGTATTGCCTGGGTACATGGGACTCAACTAGAAGATCTTGATTTGTCTGATGACATAACTCTTATCAGTAACAATGTGAATTCCATGCAAGAAAAAAACAGATAGCCTGTCTTCACTGGCTAGCAAAATAGGACTTGAAATTAATAAAGACAAAACAAAAATAATGAAAATTCCCCTTAATCAAAATGGAAAAATACACATAGAAGGGACAGATATTGAAGAAGTCAATCAATTTGTATACCATGGCAGCTACATAGACCAGGATGGTGACACTAGAAAGGAAGTTAGAATTAGGATTGCAAAAGCAGCATCGATCTTCAAGAATCTTGAGAACATATGGAATTCAAAAGTTATAAGCACAAAAACCAAGTTAAGACTGTTCAATTCAAATGTAATATTTATGCATGTGAAAGCTGGAAACCAAATGGTTAAGAAATTAGACTCTTTTGAAAACAAATGCCTAAGGAAAATACTCGGCATCAAGTGGAACGAATTCAAGAACAGTGCAGAGATAAGACAGGTAACTGAACAACAACCAGTCTCATGGGTGATCAGGAAAAGGAGATGGACATATGTTGGTCACGTGATAAGAAGAAACAATCAGAGAATCCCAAAACAGGCTGTCAAGTGGAACACAACAGGCCAAAGAAAAAGAGGCAGACCGCGTGAAACTCTGAAGAGGACATTGTTAAGAGAGGCCAAACTAATAGGCATAAAATCCCTTGATGAGGTTGAAAGACTCGCCGAAGACAGGAAAAATTGGCGAACCACCTTGCGAACCACCTATGTGACGTTTAGCGGCACGGGAAGGATATATGATATTGAAACTTGTTAGGATGGCTGGAGAATGTAACAAGAGAAATAACGGCTGTCGTAATAGCGGTTCGTAAAAAAAGAAAAAAAGTGGGCCACGTGAAACTCATGGTTAAGAGAGGCCAGTTCAGTGGGCATAACGTCCCTTGATGAGATTGAAAAACTCGTCGAAGACAGGAATTCTTGGCGAACTACCATGTGACGTTTAGCGGCACAGGAAGGATGTAAGAATAATGGTTCTAGTAATAAAGGTAGGCAGGGATGTATATTTCAGTTTAACGAAAAAAGATAGGAAGAATGTGAAAAGTAGCAGGAACAAGAATGATAGAAACTATGTATACTAGTACGTATAAAAGAAGAACATCCAACAATTGAATATTTCGGCAAAAGCGTTTTTCAGGGATCATAATAAAAGGCCTTTGCCAGAATATTGAATTGTTGTATGTTCTTCACTTACATGTATTCATCTTCTTTCTGCCATTCTTGTTCCTGCCCACTTTTTTCATTCTTTCAATCTTTTTTTTTTTGTAAATCAGAAAGATAACAAGAATGAATGACCGCTGTATCCCCAAGCAGATTTTTTAAAGTGGTGAGACTGTCGAGGTAAAGAGGCCGCAAGGAAGACCAGAATTGAGATAGAAATGTATTTTAAGTCAGCAGCCTAAGATTTTTCTGTCAGTCACGGGGTCTGGGAAGAGTTGGCGAAAGACCGAGTCACGCAGAGAGCAATTCTCCACAAGGGCACAGCACTTGAGGAACAAACGAGGGCCGTAATTGAAGACAAACGACGCAGGCCTTGCAGCACAAATATTACTTGCTGTTACATGAGAGACGCTGTTCAGGAAAACAGTAGTTGGTAAGACCGCCTGCTTCGGAACGATCTTCTGAAACGAAAAGTATCATATATTAAAATTATTCTTGCGTTTTTTTTTTAAACCGCAAGCGTTTACTTTGTTCTATATACAGAAAATCCTGGACTCGAGTAAGTGAATCTTTCCGCAGCCTTATGCATGGGTCGATTTTTACGTAACTCTGAGCGATTCTTTGCTATATACCAAGCGGCGGTATTTTACGTTTCAAGTTCTGTACATTTCTTTTGATTTTTTTTTGTATACGTCGGAAATTGTTATACAATATTATCGATCTACTTATATCTGAGCTACGTAAATTGGGGTCCGTCTGTATGTTTATATTATTATTTCTCGTCGCTCTTTGAGACGAAAACAAGTTATTTTTGAACCGATCTTGAGCGTTGTTCCTGTTTCTGATTCTGTCTCTCTCGCATTTTAGAGTCCGGGTCGAAAAGTTGCGTCTCTTGAAGAAGGACAGTATATTTGTGTTTGGACTGTGTTGTATATGCACTGCCAGTGAACGAAAAGAAAATAAAAGATATGACGTGTAAATCGGTCATCCTTTCCTGACAGTGCTTAAGACGCAGTACACTTTGTCCAGGTATAATACCACTGCTGTGGTTGCAACTGGTGATTCCAAATGACTCATTACGATATATACCGCTGGGTGGGCCATGTCCCTTTTACAGAAAACAGATGTATACCAAAAGATACGGGCAGCTAGCATAAGGAAAAAAGAACGCCTGGTTATCCTGCTCATCTGTGGTTCAAAGAATGTGTGTCAGCTCGGTTGGGCAGCAGAGTGGACATCCTGGGAGTCTCTGCGGTCAGCCGCCTCAAGTAGAAATGCATCTCAGATTATCACCAAGTATCCCTGTAGTAAAAGAATGGGATTTGTGTGCACTTTATTTTGTCTTAAGGGAATCCTGCTACACGGACGATAGAAAAAAAAAAGACAAAAGACCAGTAACAAGTAGAACGCCAAATCCACTTATTTATCTCCCACAATTGGATTCTTATCGATATCGGAGCAGTGCGCTACACGGCCAGCATTACGTCGTGGTCGCATGCGCGTCTCAAAGCCAATGATCTCATCAGTCGCAAGGACGTTAGCTATAAATATCACAAGTTGGGAGTTGTATTAGTCATACATTCAGTATTATATTATTTAGTGTTTTGAGCGTGCTTGTCTTTAGTGCGTTTTTAGAATTTTGTTCTCTCATAGCACGCCTCGTATCAACTAATAATTATTTTAGATCGTTTTTTTTTCTAACGTTGTTTATTACTGTCATTATTGGATGTTAGATACAGGCTAGGCATAAAATGACGAGGGAAAAATGTTATTCTAAATCCAGTTTTTATGAAACAAAATTGTAGTGATCAGGCGATTATATATATATATATGTATATATATATATATATATATATATATATATATATATATATGGTATACAGAATCATATATGGTCATGGTCTACAGAACGTAGACCAGAACATAGATATTTGTGAGTCAACAATACGAGATTCTTCTAACAGTCGTGAGATCTCAGATCTTGGAAGAGCTTGCGAAAGATCGAGTCGGCATTGATTCTGCGTTGGAGGCGAAGTATCATTTGAGGAGCAAGCGAGGACCATACTGGAAGTTCGAAGATCCAAGCGCAAAGAAACATGATCTTGCAACACAAACATTGCTTGCTCTTGTTGTGGCCGATTATGCAAATCCAACATCGGTCGGGTCAGCCATCAGGAGAGCTGTTCAGCAAGATAATGGTTGACAAAAAAAAGGGGGGGGGGGCATCTTAGACCAGTGAATCCAGATTTTAAGTCGCAACATAATTTAGGGTCTTCGGGGGTCAGGGTGTATATATACGTACATACACATACATATTAGGGAAATCCTGCTGCTTTCTTTTTTCAGGCATAAACAGTAAATAATAGCAACCGCTCTGGCCGCTGGTCATTGAAATAATTGTTACTGAATTTCAATAATTTTCCCCAATGTTTTTAATGAGTTTCGGACAACATACCATGGCTGGTTTAGGATCGCACTCAAAAGAATTTGAGAATCGTTGACGGAAAATGTCAGGATACAGAATGTACATATACTTCATTCCTGAACAGACCCCATTTCTCCTCATTGAAAACAGCCTACCTAAATGAGCTTATTAATTTGCTGTTGAGTATGACGGGTATACTGGCTAATTGTTTGCGGTATACGGTTCGAATTCGAATGGTCTGAATGTTTGTGATCATGATTTAACTGGTCTAGGCATTTGGGGCGGAGTATTGAATATCAAACACTGTTGATTCTGGGCCAATCGATTTTTGTAAGTTGTCTTGTAGAAGGATGGTCTTGTTATGTAATATTCTTGTTTTGTTTCTGTAAATGTTTTTATTGTCTTCTCATGTAATATTGTTTGGTTTTTCTGTATGTTTTTATTATCTTGTTATATAATATTTTTGCGAGATTTTTCTGTCAGTCACGAGGTCTGGAAAGGACTTGCGGAAGACATAGTCATGTAGAGAGCGACTCTGCGAAAGGGCATAGCATCATTTGAGGAGAAAGTGAGGGCGACCAAACTTGAAGTTAGAAGATGCAAGCTCAAGAAAACTGGACCTCGCAGCACAAAATATACCTCGCCGTTACTGTGACCGGCTATACGAATCCAGCATAGGTGGAATCAGAGCCATGAGAGGAGCTGCTAGGCTAGATGATGATTGGCGGGAAGTACAGCAGTTGGTGTCTGCCTCCTTCACACCCGTCTCCTTAGACGCAAAGTTCAACAATATTTTTTGGCTATCTTGCTGGTAGAGTGCACTCCTTAATCTGCTGTATATTGTTACAGGATACTTTCGTTATTTTGTTATAGAATGTTTGTATTGTCATGAAATACACGTGCATAGTGTAGGACAGCGATTACAAACCTGTTTCGTGGAAATTTAGAGGGGAAGGTTGATAATAAACTATTTTGCTCATTTTTTAACGATAACATTTCTCATATTTATGCCAAAGCAATCTTGTTCCTTTTTGCCTTGTTCAGTGAATCGTGGACTGAGAAAAACTGTAAAAGGATGCTTTTATTATTATGTTTTATATTTGGCATATACTTTGTATAAAGTTGTGATGGAAAAGGAAGAATAAGAAAAGGGGATTGAACGAACGAACGAATTTTGCTTTCAAAAGAGTGAAGAATTGAGCATGCATTATGCCCTTTGTTACACAGCTTTCACTCTGTTCCAGACATTCTGCATCAGTTGGTGGATTATTACTCTTTTTTTTGTAGCTGTTTTTTTTCTTTCTATTTTTAGTAGAATATGTACAAAACTGAGTCAAACAGAGTTACTAAAACAGAGTTTGAAAACGAAACAAAACACATTTCTCTTCGATAATGAATCATTGGAACTGGATGTGGCAACGAAAGCTCGCGGTTGATCTAATCGGCCAAATCAAATTGTCTTCATTGTGGAAGGAGAGACTTGCGTGCTTAGTCTAACCAGAACCTGATTATTTCCAGATAGTGGATGTCAGAGACGGGCAGTTGTCTGGCAGAGAGCCCAGTGTTGGTTAGAAATAATTCTCTTCATACAAAGACCACAGTTCTTGAAATGTAAGTAGATCTCTCGTGATCTGCCCAGGATTAGCGTAGCAATGTTTGAAACAGTGTAAACATCATGATCTGTTCAGGATTAGCGTAGCAATGTTTGAAACAGTGTAAACAGTGTATTTTGTTTTGAAAAGGCTTTATTTTTAATTGTGAAATTCAAGCGCTTAAAAAACAATTTTCTAGGAAGTCTCTGGCTTACGTAAGTGGGTCGTCCCATAACCGTATGCGTAATCCGATTTTTATACGTAACTGAAAGGGTTGTTCCATAAAATTCTGAAGATTTCTTTTGCGCACATCGGATCGGATTTTTTTTTAAAAACGTAAATCCGGATCTACATATATCGCAGCGATGTAAGTCGGGGTCCGTGTATACTGTTAACAGTTTAAACTAGTATTCAGATATTTTTTACTGCGCTTAATTGTTCTGTCAATATGTATGTCTGACCTTTTGTGCTCCATACATTGTGTCGAAACAGGTGGATCATCTCCTTACTTTCATTGGACAGTTTGCGTTAGAGAAAATATCCCTTGTCCAGTATTGTATACTGGAAGTCATAAAAAGCGCTCTTAAACAAAAGTTGTGGTTGAAAAAATGAGTAAAGCCTAAATTAAAGTGTATGTAATTGTTGTGACGTTTTCATTAAAATAAACACAATACCTTTTATGGTATTGCTTATGAGGCTTCGCCTAGTCTTTTATTTCGATGCTCGCAAAGGATCTTACAGACCTCGAGTGGTAAATAGAAGTCGTATCCAATGGCAGTTTATCATGAACGTGTGTTTCTGTGTTGTTGTTCTGTGCTTTCCAGACTTTGTTTCGTTAGTTCAAAAAGGAAGACAATGTCCACAAGTTTATTCGCTCAGAAAGGAAGACTGAAGTCCATAAGTTCATTAGATAAAAAAGGACAAGGTCCACAAGTTAATTAAATAAAAAAAGGAAGACAATGTCCACAAGTTAATTAAATCGAAAAAAGGAAGACAAGGTCCTCAAGTTAATTAAAGGAAGACAAGGTCTGCAAGTTAATTAAATAAAAAAAGGAAGACAAGGTCCACAATTTAATTACATTAAAAAAAGACAAGGTCCACAAGTTAATTAAATAAAAAAAGGAAGACAAGGTCTACAATTTAATTACATTAAAAAAAAAAGAAGACAAGGTCCACAAGTTAATTAAATAAAAAAAAAAGGAAGACAAGGTCCACAAGGATTGATTGAGGTTTTAACTCTGTGAGAGACCCCGCCCCCTCTTCTTCGTCGTGGATATATTGTAGTAGTAGATTTGACGGTCATAATTGATACAGTTTACTTGTTTGTATTACCTAGTCGGAGAACCTCCCTCCCCCAACGTAAAAGTGTAAAGTAGCTGTTATATATAACAATATATATGGTATAACCCCCCCCCCCCGTGTGGTTACCGGGGCCCCTGGAGAGAAACTCGACACCAGCGTAGCAACACAGGCACTGACATGGAATCCTCAAGGAGATAGAAAATGAGGGAGACCTAGACTTACTTGGAGAAGAGAAATTATGACAGTGCTCAGAGACAAGGGATACACATGGAAGGAGGCAGAGAATAATTCAAAGAACAGGGATGACTGGAGAGCCTTTATCCGTGGTCTGTGCTCTCAAGGGAGTGAAAGGTGATGATGATGATGATGATAATATGATGTACCATATGTATTGTATTTATACTACCGCCATTAGAGCCATTTTTGTCTGATCGAGTGCCTGCCTAGTAGTCTGCTAATAGTAGGACAGGTCTATTAAACTCTATAGGTGAAACGTTAATAGCTTTTTCTTGCATTTCATCTCAGATCGAAAAGGGGGGAGGGCAGGGTCATTGCTCCCCAACCCCCCCTTTAATAGTTCAGGTTGTACCTCAGGGGTTACAACCCTGACTCTCCCCACCACCACAAACCCCCTTTCTTCTTTTCACATAGCTTGTGTATTACAGTCGCTGGCAAGCCTAGCCTGACATTGCTGTCAAGTAAAATCCTTCGTCTAATAACCACAGTGCAGTTCTGCTAAGGATAGCTGACTACTGGTATATTTTGAATTCCGGCCAGCAATAAATTCTCTCTTGAGAAAAATCGATAATGCAGTAACCCTGAGACCCTAGGCTCTTGCTGTCCTTCAGAGATGTGGGCAGTGAGAGTGTGGAGTTGTTAGCTGAAGTGACCCACGGCTGCGAGTGGTCGCATGGTAATCTCCTTCTGGCGTTTGTTATGCATATCTGTGTAGGACCCACGAACAAGCCCGTACTTGTGTTCCCAGCGTCCGCAGAATGACTGGAGGGTGTTATAGTTAGTCTGATAATGACGACTCTTTTTCGCTTAGATTATTAATTGTTCGGTGGAATATGAGAGCATCGATCAAGTTTCTACATTGGCATGGCGGAAACTGCCCTGCTTTTGTTGCACCAGTTTCCTCCCAGCTACTCTGATCAGCTCAAGAAGGCCAATGCGTCTGAAAATCTAGCATAGTTTCGAGACTGCCAAGAGATAAATGTGAAGGAATCTTGTCTGAAACAGCCTTAGTTCCTTCAGACAAAGCTATGGAACAGTTAGCAGTGCTAATCAGTTTCCGTGCCTTCTTTGAAGAAGATTCTCTTGAACTAAACATCTTTTTATTTATCACACCGGGCTTGCATTTAGTAACAAGCGTTATATTCCAGGTACGCCAGTGTTTCCCAATGTAGGGCGCACGCCCCACTGGGGAGGGGGGCAGATTAGAATATATTTATATTGTACCTTTTCAGAACTTGGTTGACTGTTATTGCTATTGGGGTGGGGTGGGGGAACGGACATCATAATCTTTGAGGCGTTGAGGTGGGGCATGATAAAAAAAAAGGTTGGGAAACACTGAGATATACCCTTAAGTAATAGTGTTTCCATCTCTCTCTCTCTCTCTCTCTCCTCCGAATCTTAGGATATAACTCGATTACAATGTTTTCTTGTTTTCTCGAGTCTCTCATTTCAAATATTATCATTATTAACAAGGCAGGAAAGAGTTTTCACCTTTGTTTATTAGGCGAAATATGTTTTAACTCTAGATGTGAGTGAGAAGCGTGTTTCTTAACGGGGCCATCTGTTCGCTGAAAAATGTGTTTGGATGCACCTACTGGTTAGAAGTATGTGTTTGAGCGACAACTGTTCGGTGTGTTTTGACGGCAGCTATTCTGTGAGAAACATATATTTGGACGGCAACTATATGTGTTTGAACGCCAGCTAATCAGTGTTGATTATGTGTTGTGATGGGAGGTTTTGCCGAGAACTCCGTATTGTAAATATGAGCGTTTGTGTGACAACTTGGGGACGACACGCGAAATTCTCCCGTTCTCTTAACACAGTTCCGTGCTAGACATCTTACTCCTGGGTCCGTCAAGGGCCGCCTGTCTCCTGCTGTTTGCTGGTTTATTTAGCTCACAAACTACCCGAGCTAGTTAACAGTCGCGTCGGTAGCCCAGAACCAATTTATGTTCTCCCTTGAAAGTTGTTCAAGTGGCACAATCTTAACCCGTCATTCTGGCCAGGAAATTGTGATGTGATAGACGGCTGGTCATTTCATCAGTGGCATTTTGTGAGTGGAGTTTACTGTCCAATCATTATCTGCGCCCCCGCTCCCCTCTTTTTTTGTATGTTGGACATACATACATACATACGTCGCCGCAGTTTTCAAGTCCCGTATTACTTTTATCGAGAGTTTCTGGCTCTAGACCTTTCCTGGCTTGTTTCTAGATCCATGCTCACGGGTCTGTGTAAGCAGCCCCCAGCCAGCCCCTAGTGTGACAGTTAAGATGTGAGGATCGATGCCGCCAGAGAACATGAAACCAGAAAAGTGCCCGGAGAATCAGCAGCGGATCAAACCAGGCGTGTAAGTACAATTAGGTCAAGAGATCCGGTGCAGGAGTTGTACAAACGCCGCGAAATATATTATCAAGTAAAAACAGTGCTTTGGAGACTGTTTTTTATTTTGGAAACCCGCAAGATGAAGCACGCCACATGGTTTCCAGTGCGTTAAGCAATGGTCAAATCTTATATATATATATATATAATATAATATATATATTAATATATATATATATATATATAATATATATATATATAATATATTCATCATCATCAGGTGCCGTGCCGACTGGCGTTGGCTATTATGCTTCTCCAGAGTACACGATCCTTCATGTAGGCCATCAGTTCAGTTGGTGATCTCCTCTCATACCATCCCGTCAGACTGTCCAGTATCATTTCTCTTGGTCTTCCTCTTGATCTTCTTCCTTCTATTTTTCCTGTTGTTATAATATTTTCAATGCCCCCTCTTCTCATTGCATGTCCTATGAAAGTACATTGTCTCTCTCTTATCTTTTTGACAAGGTTTTTTGTCTCTCCAGCTCTTCTCATACATTCTTCATTAGTTATTTTTGCTGTCCAGGGGATTCGTAACATTCTTCATATATATATATATATATATATATATATATATATATGTATGTATGTATATATATGTATATATATATATTGTATCCTTCCCGTATCGTTAAACGTCACATAGGGCTCGCAAAGTAGTTCGCCAATTTTTACTGTCTTCGACGAGTCTTTCAACCTCATCATTAATGCCTATTAATTTGACCTCTCTTAACAATGTCATCTTCAGAGTCAAATGGTCAAATGCTCACAGATAAATCCACCCTTTGTATATGGATCGCCCGGTGAGCAAATATATATATATATATCAGAGAAACGGGAATGTAAATTGTTCGATGTTGTTAAAATGTGTACAGTAGATCGTGAAACTTTCAGTTAAGACAAAAAAAAAAGGCTTTATTCATTAAGGAGGCAAAAATTCACATCTAACGTTTCAGCGCCTTATCCCCACAAGAACATACAGGACGAAGAAGGAGACTAAATTTATATGTATGATTTATGACAAGGGTGGGCAGACTTGTTTGAGGTAAGGACCACAAACGATAAACTTCTGATGTTTGAGAGCCGCAAGGCATAAACAGATATCACACAGATGGTTTAACTGTTATACGCACATTTTGTTACAGGAATTTTGTATAAATATTAAGAAATGCATGTGCGTAGCAATATTTATTCACTGTGAAGCATAGAAATAGAAGAATTATGGCAAAATTCAGAACACGACAGTCCAGATTTGTAGCACGTGTTTTGAGGAGGCGCAAACTGAAATAGTGACAGCGGGGAGAATGGAGGGGCAAAGGGACAGAGAAAGATAAACAAACAAGATACTTGACGAACTAAAAGAGTGGCACAGAGCACAATCTAGCACATGTCTTATAGAAAAAGCAAAGGGATAGATGGCTGTGAAAATCAGTGACGACCAACGTCTGATTGGCATGAACCAGAGAGCGAGAGAGAGAGAGAGAGAGAGAGAGAGAAAAGCATAGTTCACATGCAATCCTTGCTGCTTCTAAAGATTCTAGACTCAAATATACTAGTAAAACAAAAATTTAAATTATATAAAGTATTTACTATCCACAAACATTAAACTTAACTTTTAATTCAGTAGAACCCCAGTTTATACTCGGTATATGTTTATAAAGCTTGAAAATATTTTATAGTAATTTCTAGTAATTGTGAAGTTTAGAAAAAAAAAAAGAATTCGGCCAACATATTTCATCGAGTTGCATTTTACGTACCAAAAGAGCCGCACATGGCCATCGAGCCGCGGTTTGGCTACCCCTGGTTTATAACAAGAACAGAAAAAAAAAGAGAGGGATATTCATGTTGTGACTTGTGTGAATTTTTGTTCGAGTTTCTCTTAATCTATTGGAGAATTATTACGAGCTTTCTTAGTGTTGGCTGATGCCTTCTCTTCCACTAATGGGTAATCAGGAGCTGGTGTTTGTGTTGAGTCTTACTCATGTCTGAACTGACAGTACGGAAATAATCAGTTCATTAGCTCGGACTAAACGTTTACACACGGAGTATTGCTTCCCCCCCCCCCCCCCCCCCCGGCCATACTTAGACGAGAGTGAGTGCTTGTAACAGAGATATATAAAGTGGCCATTTTACGAGATTGGATCGAAAAAGTAACTTTTGTGTGTGTGAAGAAAATGTACAAATACGATTCCAAAACTCTTTTTCGCTTTTCAACGAAGTCCACACCACGTTCATTGGAGACATGCCACCGCTTCACTAATGTCTGAATTCCCCGAGAGAAAAAAAAAATCTCACAACTGACCATGTAGCTATCCGCCTGGCTTCTTTTAATCTCTTCGTTCGTTCTGAACTTATTCCCACCTATCTGAGAGTTTCGAACACACGGTAATTGCATGGTGCGTGGCGGGGTGAATACATTAACTGTGGAAGACACTCTAGACGCAGATTCGTAAATTGTTGAGGGTTTGCACATGCTGTGTGAGGCCGCATGTTATCATGCTGTAGCAGTACACTAGAACTGAGACAACCGCAACGTTTTGACCTGATTATAGGTTGAAAATGGTTCTCAAACAGATAACAGCATGCTCCGCTGTTGATATTGGTTCCTCTGAGCATGTAATGTTCCCGGATTGGGCCTTCACAGTCCCATAAAAGCGTAGACATCAATTTTCCGGCTGACAGAGTTGTATGGGCCTTTTTGGTTTCAGCGAGGAAGAATGTCGCTACTCCATACTTGCTCGCTCTGTCTCTGGTTGGAGGTAGTACCCAGAAATTGTCTCTAGTGGTTGACTGTAGGTCGTGGAAAACCATCTCCATCACGTTAGAGCGTTGTAAGGGTTTCACCAACAACCTGATGACGTTCTTTCATAGGAGAAGAGGAAGAAAGGGGGGGGGGGTCATTTGTTTGATAACCAGCTGGCAGAGACTTTTCAGTACTGCAGCACTTCCTAAATGACGTGGTGCACCGAGCTATAACTAATCTTCAATTCGTCAGCCACCTTATCGATTGTTACCCATCAGTATTCCTGTAACATTCGTTCCATTTCAGCATTATCGTCAGACCATTTTGCAATGTGATGCCGGCCAGAGGGGGCTGCATCTACCAGATTTGACATCCCATTTTAAAATTTCCTGTCTATTCATATACCTGCTGAAGCGATACGCAAACGTCCCCATACTACCTCTTCATTCTGCGATGAATTTCTGCGGGTTTCTCACCTTCTCTTCACAAGAAACGGATAACCTTGCTCTGTTCTTTTCTCGTGCATGCTTCCAAGGGAGCAGATATCTTTGATCTGGTTGCTGGCGTCTTATTTCCACAACGGCCAGCGTTCCGCCGCACACATACATTTGGAGGGGGGTGGTATAACATATTTAACTAAAACTGTCTACTACTCTGTTAGATTTTTTAAAGCAACATTAAGGTTTGACTTTAATATAACTGATGATCGTGTGCCAGTAGGTGTAGCGTATTTGTAACTGCAACCACCGTACACTGAGGTGGTCTCAGCTGGCCAGTGAACAATCCAGACCTCTGGAGATAATATCCTGTCTTAGTCTGATAATTATCCTGCGTTAGTCTGATAATTATCTCATGTTAGTCTGATAATATCCTGTGTTAGTCTCATATAAAATCTCATTTCGGATTAGGGTTTTAAGTTTGAAAATGTTGCACTCGCCCTGTCTTTGTTTGCTCTTGCCCAGTTATATTTTTGCCTTGTTTTCTTGTAGTCCGCTTTTTTGTGTGCTTAACTTACCTGGCTCTCGTATAAATTTGATTTACCTGAATGTGTTTGTTTACGTCTTATAACAGACTGGCGCCATATGTGTGTGTATGTATACATTTATAAGGGCGAGTCAAATAGAGTAATCATGACTCGAACGACGTAATCGTAGAAAAATCTATGAAAAGACTCAAGGGCGAGTCAGATAATCTGTATGCATATTAGGACGTGTACCAATTATTCCTATTTATATTCGACCGAATAACGGCGAGTTTGGAATATTCATATTCGAGGAAAAATCGAATAGTAAAATTACGAATATATATTTATACATATTTCTTCTTGAATAGGCAAAATGAGAAAAAAAATTATAATGGGGACTATTTTCTACCTTCGTCTACTTTATACACCGCAGTTTAATTAATAGGGCAACGCTTGCTTCCAACGCTCCCATTGCCTTACATGCTGTCTGACGTATCTAATGTGAATCTACGGTCTGTTGAGTTTTACAACGTGCTCGTCTAGTCAGTAGCGTGTATTGTGGAGTTACGGCAAGAAAGGGTGCGCATAGCACGTAACGCTGGTGTAGAGACGCCGGCAAACTAAAAGGTAAGTAAGTAACATGCACGTGTAATGGGACACATTTCGAAGAGAGAGAAGGCATGAGGATGAGAGCGATAATTTAATATAATAGAAAGTTTCCCACGTGATTCTGTCCTTATAAACTGACAACAAAGAAATTAAAAAGAGTCTAATGGACACTGATGGTATATCGAAGATTAATACTGTTTTCCAAACGGGGTTTATTGCTGTCTAATATAAAAGTATTAAAATATGGCTGAGATACTTGATAAAGTAAGAAACAACGTACGTATTATATTTTATTTAGTTTACTTTACTCTAACAACTTAACAACCCATTGTGCATGCTTCTGACTCATAAACTTAAGACTCAACGTGAAGCTACTTGCAGAAGACGTCTGAACTCTAGTCTTGCCATGAAGAACTTGACTGCATCGCTGAAACTTATGTGGGGGTACCAGCAGTAAAGTTTAAGCACTGAGGGAATAAATAGGAACTTAAATTTCAGACCTCCTAGAAGTTTGTGATTGTCAGTTTTATAATTGAGCCCAATTGTTGTAGTAACAGCAGCCTGAGCTATTTGTTAGGCTAGTTTTACATCAGGCTTGGGGGGGGGGGGGGGGGTGGTGGGGTTAGGGGTGGGGTTGTCAAAATATGAAACAACTGGATAATTACACCTTCCAGTCGCTCTTGTGAAATGGATTAGAAAATTTTTGTCTTGTCGGCTGTCTCTCTTTTCTCGTATCGCCCTCAATCATGATCGTCGATGTCGTTCTAAAGCGGTTTTTTTGTTTTCAAATAATTATGGAGTGGAGTAATATAGAAGCCGTGGAATGGGAGGGGCTGAACTCACGTGCTCTAGTCCGGAATGATCGTATAAACTGAGAGAACATCTTTCATATAAGGTAATTATGTTAGATTTCTGTATAACATAAAATTCCTCCCAGCTCTGTGACGCCATTGTCAGATATGGATACTAACAGGTGGAAGCGAAAGTTAAGTCAAAAGAACATAAGTGAGATGTGTGAGGAGAATACTAAATGTAGCAAGAAGAGAACATCTGATATTGCCACCGTCAGGGTAACGTTGGTGTAACACCAGTACTACACTACATCCCGAGACAGCAAGTCAAATAGTTTGGCCCAGCCCTGATTACACGGCTGCTGTTAGACAGTATACCACAGAAGACATTCATCCTAAGAATTGTAGAAAGCAGAGGAAGAGACCACACATGCAAGAGAATTAGGGAGGAAAGTACAGAAACCTTAAATATCCTATTATATGAAGCAAATACCGAGCGCTTTGAAGACGTCTGTATGTCCTTTCAATACTTAAAGGTATATGAAGAAGGAGACAAGACAAAGCAAACTATATTTATTTGTACGCACGTAGCATTAATTTCATATACCTGCATACTCCTAACATTAATAAAAACATTTATTTCACCAATGTACTTACTATATGTATTCGTATTCGGTCAGCCGAAAATGAGGTATTCATATTCGGCAGAAAATGAAAGTTTTGTATTCGGTACAATCATATACTGGCTCATAGTGTGGGAAGAAAATCAAATCCGTTTTTGTTTGTGTTCAGCAAATAATAGAATACAGAAGAAAGTGTCTATGCTGAAGGGAAGCACTTGGTGTCATATATCATTATCATATTCATCATAGAAACATTTGTCTTTCATGAACCAGGTGTAGCCGAATAGACACAAGGAAAAAAAATAGTTTAACAAAAAGCAGGACAACAGAGGTTGGCTGGATGATGTGGTAGTGGTGGTTTCGTTCTCTGGAGCAACATTTTGACTAGAAAGTTCACTTGTAAAAACCCGCATTTTGTGGTGGAAGATGGGAAAGGAAATACAGACCCACATGGGAGATGACTGTGGGTTCTCTTCCAGACCATCGCATTAAAGCGAGTCGTAACATTTTGTCTAGTTTTACATTGCGTGTAGAAGCGTAAAATCGTGTTTACACTACAGTTTGTAAAATGCGTATTAGGCTATGTCTAAAACAAGAGTGGCAACAACAGTGTGGTGTAAAATATATTACTCTTTGCCATTTAATCCTTCTTTTATTATGATTGTAATGGTTTTTTTTAAAATACAAGTTAGCAATACTACAAGAACTTAATATTTATGAAAGCTGGGTAGTAAAGAGGATAAAACAGAGAAAACTTAAATATTTTGGACACATTAAACGTCATGATAATTTAGAGAAGACAGTCTTGGAAGGACACATAATAGGAAAAAGAAAGAGAGGAAGACCAAGGCGAAGATGGCTGCAAGACATCATTGATAATCTGCAAATGGATGCATCAGCAGCAGGCCATGTTGCTCACAACCGAGAGGCATACAGGAGTGCTGTTAGGTAGGCAAAGTTCCGCAAGGGACATGCAAATGACCGACTGACTGGCTAATGAGCAGTGATTCCTGGATGTTGGTTACTGTTGTTTGATCGAGTTACCAGGTGTCAGTACCTGTCTGTCTCGGCGCGTTAACTGAGCTGTTGAAGTAAAGTGAGAAGCTCTTCTTTTTTAATTAAGCACTTGGAGGCTGTTGTACGGTTATTAATAAGCTTGAACTTTCAATATCAAAACAATGATAAAATTTGAAATATTGCCAAAATGTTCCATGGGACACGAAGCGTGAAGAAGGGGAGGCAAAATGGCGCCGATGGACGTGCTCGGTGCGATTTGTTAGCACAGAAAAAAAAGCATCTGAAGAAGAAGAAGAAGGCACATTGTGAAAGTAATAAACATTGATTTGAGAAACAAAAAAGCGCAGTATCTGCGAAATGTAATAGAGGGCTGTGCTTGTACACATCACCGTCACGAAAGCAGCGAAGGAGCAGAGTATTGGTAGAAGGAGCTTAATTAAGAGAGGGAGAGGGGCAGACAGACAGACACGCTGACAGACACACACACAGACATACAGAGTGAGAGAGAGAGAGAGAGAGAGAGAGAAAGTGCGAGTGAAAGTCAGAGAGAGAAAGAGTGAGTGCGAGTGAAAGTCAGAGAGAGAGAGAGTGCGAGTGAAAGTCAGAGAGAGAGTGCGAGTGAGAGTCAGAGAGAGAGAGTGCGAGTGAGAGTCAGAGAGAGAGTGCGAGGAGAGTCAGAGAGAGAGTGCGAGTGAAAGTCAGAGAGAAAGAATGAGTGCGAGTGAAAGTCAGAGAGAGAGAGCGAGAGAGTGCGAGTGAAAGTCAGAGAGAGAGAGAGTGCGAGTGAAAGTCAGAGAGAGAGAGAGAGAGAGAGAAAGAGTGAGTGCGAGTGAGAGAGAGAGTGCGAGTGAAAGGCACATAGAGAGAAAAAGAGAGAGAGAGTGCGAGTGAAAGTCAGAAAGAGAGAATACGAGTGAAAGTCAGAGAGAGATTGATTGATTGATTGATCTTTATTTCAAAAGGGTTAAGAATTGGGCACGCAGGCCCGTCTGACATTCTGCCCTTTAAGAGAGTACAAGTGAGAGTCGGAGAGAGTACGAGTGAGAGTCGGAGAGAGTGATAGTCAGAGAGAGAGAATGCGAGTGAGAGTATTATTAAAGGTTTGGAGGTTAGAAAGGGGTTTCTAATAGGAAGAGAACATAGGGAGGTTAATATTTAAGACCAAAAGTTCTGCGGTTCTCTTCTAGGTAATCATAACGCATTCTCCCCCCCCTCCCCCGCACCAAAAAAAAAATACGCACGCACGCCCCCGCCCCCCCCCCCCCCAAACCACACACACACAAACTGAGAGTAAGAAGCAAAGTTTCTAGACTGTTTCGCGTCATTGCCCATGGTTTAAGCTTATAGAGAGCTGTGGATGTGGTGTGACCAGCAGAGGTAATTCTCTGTATTAAAAACATGGTGAGAATAAAGTTCCAGGATTGTCTGAGTTGTTCTGGGAGTGGAAGGCGATGTTACTTTAATTAACTGCAAAAAACCAGTTCATGTAATCCAGGAGTGTGGCGAAAATGGTAAAACATTTTGGAAGTGTGGAAAAAAATGTGTTCAGATTAGTTAGAAAAGAATGATCTCCTGACTTAATATGATGTTGTTAGTCAGCGTACTCTTGCAGGTGCTGAGGCAAGATGTCCGTTGTTTTGTTAATGCTAGTATTGTGGTTGTGTACTGCCGTCAGTCATTGTTTACTGGCTTAACTGTTTTTGGTATAGGAATGTTGGTAAAGCTGCAATGTTACCTGTGAACAGTTAAGTTAGTACCGTAGTTTACTTTGTCTGTTATGTTATTGTTCATGATGCGTTTGATTGTCAGTTTAAACATAAATGGCGCATGTTTGCAGATAATTTCCATGCATCTTGTGGTGAACAAGACTAGTCATTTAAGGGAGAGGGAAAAAAAAACATGGTTATGGCTTATCTACGTTTTTTGTTTTCCTGGCTGGCACAGCTGCCGATATCGGATAAAGCTGGAGTTAAATACAGAGCCGTTGAAACTAGTCAGACTGCAGATTCAACATATTCAACATTAATCATAAACGCAAGCGTTCACAAAAGGCAGCAGCGATTTAGGGGCATATTTGAATCCCCCGGGGAGGTAAATGACCACTCACGCCATAGCACAGCATTGATGCTGTCAGAGTAGCTTTTCACAATGTTTGCGAAAGGTGTCATTTTCATTTTTCTTTCTCAGTTACCAGTTTTTATTTCCACAAACACAGACTTATTCTTCCATTTTAGTTGACAGTGTTACTGCAGGTACCGTGACAGAGTGAGGTAGGGGATAATACTAATGAATTTTGGTGGCAGGGAGAGTATAGTGTATATGTAGGGCGGGAGAAACTAGGAAGGGGAGCAAATGTTTATTTTTTTTAATAGAGTATATAGGTATATAAGTATATACAAACATTACTGAGGTAAAATAAAGATTTTATAATTTATTCTCCCGTCATTTGTTGACAGGTTACACCTAGTGTTTTCATTTCCACATGCTGTTTTTTTTTCCTCCCCCAACCTTTGCTGCGTCTGCGCAGACATGTCGTTGTACGTGTTTTACTGTTTACCTGGATGCTTTACTGCCGAGTCATGAAAGGGAACGGGTGACTAATGGAAAACAGGTTAATGAATGTAATGTGGAGCAAAATAGGAAAAGTAATGAGGAGTTTACGGTGAAAGAGGAAACATGTCTTTTTTTTCCACGTTAAGTTCGTGCTAAATGAGCATGTATAGGCAAGAGCATTCAGTAACGTTCATTTATTAAATGTTGACTAATTGTTGATATCTTGGAGGAGATCATCGTGTGCAGAAAGGAATCACTCGTGCGATAGCTCTGCTAGCAATACGATGGTTCGCATCGTCTTTAAACATGCGCTTGGATGTAGCCCGACTTGATTGAGAACATCCACGCATGGACGAGCTTGAGAACGAGTCGTATAAATTGTGTAGGGCAGCATGTGTAACGAAGATAGTGTTCGTAAGAGCCGCATCCCGTCGAGTTTACTTTTCAGTTTAGATAGTCAAGCGTCAAGTGGAATATATTTATTATTAACGAGAACTGAAGCTACAGGGCAGAATCAGAGCAAGCGGAGAAAGTCAATGGCAAATTAGCACGAAGAACGATCCAATATCCGAAGTTATATTGTGGAATGACCTGCCGAACATGGACATGTACTAGTCAGTCAAAAGTTCGTCACGGGCTTCATCATTGGCGGTTGAGGGGCGTCCCGGCATGGGCTTGTCTTTGATGTCGGTGTCCACAGACCTGAACCTTTGGAACTACTTGCTTTGCTGTTCTGTCATCAACTGTTCCTCCCCTTCCATACTGCAGATTTCACGGGCAGCAGAGAGGATGGGGGAGGGCATTAAGCCTTTCCTTCCAGTAATGCCTCAGGGGGTCGCGATCGCTGTCTGCCATATTTCCTTCTGCTGATCACTTATTTCGCGATTCATTGCGTAAAAATGGGTTTGCACTTTTCAGAATGATGCAGTACGTGACATCAGAATAATGTTACTAATGCTAGTGTAGCCTATAAGACGGAAACCTTGACCGAAATTAGGGTATCGAAAAGCGTGACGAATTTTTGACTCACCGTAATATGTATGATAGGTACCTTGGAACGACTTGCTGTCATATTGTGGAATGACTTACTGTACATGGACATATGATTGATCAGTACTGTGGAATGACTTGCTGTCATATTGTGGAATGACTTACTGAACATGGACATATGATTGATCAGGAATGACTTGCTGTCATATTGTGGACTGACTTACAGAACGTGGACATAATGTATGGTCAATACTGTGGAATGATTTGCTGTCATATTGTGAATGACGTACTGAACATAGACACATGTTGAAAAATATACTCTGTAATGTGGAACGACTTGCTGTCATATTGTGGAATAACTCTCCCCGCATGGACATTTATATGTGGGCGTGTGTGAAGAGAAAGAGAAAAGAGAGAGAGAGAGAGAGAGAGGGAGGGAGTTTACGTCATCTTTTCTTCGTAATACACAGTCATAAAAATTGAAACACTTCAATTAGCGTGTACAGTTAATACTACTATATATGGTAGAAACATCATGTACAGTGAAAGGACATATGTGTGTAGTCGTATTATGGAACGACTTAGTGCACATGGACATATATATGTAGGCGTGTGTGAAGAAAGAGAGATAATTGACGACATACTTTCTTTGTAATACACAACCATAAAGATTGAGTCACTTCGGGTATTACCTACAGTTAACACTACTCTTTTGGATAGAAAACATGTACAGTAAATGGACATATACAAGTATGTGTAGTTATACTGTGGAACGACTTACCGCACATGGACTTACAGGTGTATATGTGCTTGTATGAGAAAAGAGAGTTGATTACATCCTTTCTTCGTATTACGCAGTCATAAAGATTGAGATTCCTCGAGTGTTGTGTACATTAACACTGCTCTCTTGGTTAAAAACATCATGTACCCTGAATAAAATAGAACCGAACATTTTCTTGCAGTGTGAACGTACAGATGAATGAGTCAGATTTAAAGATTCTGCAGGCAACTTTTAGCGCGTTATCCAAAGCTTTTGTTTGGTCGAAGTTAATAAAACTGTTCCCCTATGTTATCATTGACTTTCCTTGATGCGCTTCGAAAGCAGGGCAATAAAAAATGTTTTAAACATTAGAGATCTTGTACACACCTGCACGTAGAGGTGTAATCCTGCTTTCACAGGTATGGGTTCTGACATCGGTTTTTTTTTTTTTCGGTAGACATTTTGTTTTCTTTTATATGTCTGAACGTCTTCGTGGTCTCGAATAGCCAAGCAGCTCCGGGGGGAGGGGGGGGGGAATTGTATAAATATGGCTCAGTAGGCAGGCAAGCATTTAGTGGCTTGTGTTCAGAGGTTCATATCTTGTATGCGAGATGGAGATCCAGCATTGTTGTAAGAGAGACGTGTTACTCCTGTGATGTTGTATTCGGTACATCTGATGAAGTGTTTATGTTTTGGTGTGTCTTCGAGTGCCCAGGTTTTTCCCCCCTTCGAATGAGACTGGAGCTGTGAAACTGTGTTACCTATAACCACTGCTGCGAGTTGTCTGGTTGGACGGGGAGGAGGCGGGCGGATGGCGTTACCGTGTCTTGTTTCAAGCCCCAAGGGTATCCACGTCGAGCCTTTACCTTTTAGCCAGGATGATTGAGTATTATTACAAGCACCACAAATCAGTGGCTGCAGCCATGTCTCTAGTATAGCCGTCTGCACTCTAGAATGCTTAGTTCTGTTTGTTGGAGAGGCAAGAGGATTACAGCTGTTGAAGTTTTACCACAGAGGGCGGAACAACCCTTAATGCTTTCTAGATCTTACAGGAAATAAACTTTCACTTCTTGTGACAAATATTTCCCTTCTGGCAATTCTTTAAGAAGAATCTTTGGGCCCATAAAGGATACCAACAGTGGGGAATGGAGAGCTAGAAAGAACACTGAACTTAACAGGTTATCAAAATCACAGCGTCTTGAAACTAAACAGATTACGCAGTTTGAGCCTTGTAGAAAGAATGGAAGAGAATAAGCAAGCGAAAATGATGTATGTACAACAGATAAAGAGAACAAGACCTAGACAGGGATGGAGAGACAACATAAAAGAGGATGATATAAAGGAAATTGGTGCCACCAGCAGGAGAGAGAAGATTAGGAGTAGGGAAGAATGGAGGCGAGCTTTATCTGCAACAATGAGCCTTCATGACCGAGAAGGCTGAGGAAGAAGAATCCTTTTAAGAATTGGTTTGTGAATTTACTGGTTTGTGAAGTTACTGGTTTATGAAGAGAAGTGTGCCGGCTAATCACTACTGTGGCTACGTTGTAATATGACCGATCATAGGTCGAAAAAGTCGTAGGTCGAAAACAGTGAACAACAACGTTGTCTGACAGCGGAAGAAAAGACTGAGAAGTTGCTGGTTAATGCTGCGGTTGTGACAGTATCCGTTTATATTAACATGCAACATACCTTATTGGCTGTAGCCGTTTATTTTAGCTTGTCGTATTGACTATAACAATGTAATAAAATGCCATATTGGCATAACAAAGTATGTGTGTGAAAAAATAAGTACATATGTTTATGAAAGGATCAGGGACGGGTACATTGTTTTGTTAAAAAAAAAGACATAACGGAATTTTAAAAACTTTTTTCCTTTGCTCAGTATGCTGTGAAAATAGCCATGTCTGATAACACCAGCGACTGAACGTCCCTCTGCACCAGCCAGAGGTATCCGGCAACCTACCATCATCATCATACGATCAGAATATCACAAGGCAAGTGTAAGATCGGAAGTAGAAAGAACGTAATTCATGGACTGTCTGAATCTTCGTAAAAATCTTCGTCAGTCTACAAGTAGACCCACTGTGGGTGTCTGTTTTCTTATATTTTCATTTCAAACTCTTGTGGCTTTTCTTTTTGTCTGCAGTCGATATATCGGTTGTAGAACACAGTACTTACAGCATTGATATTCTCACTTGAAGTGGATTTTGCGTACTAAGAAAATATCTTACCGCATCGCTACCATCACCCGAAAAACAAAACAGGACATTTATCACTCTGTATGACGCAAAACTGCATATTCCAAAATACCTCAAAGCTGAAGCACAGCTCCTTCTCTCTCTCTCTCTCTCTCTCTCTCTCTCTCTCCCTCTCTCTCTGTACCATTGAGGAAATCAGATAGGAAGATATCGCGGGACTGTCGGATCAATACCAAAGTGATAACGATACCGTTTATACAAATTTCGTCACGGATTCCGTCAATAACGTCTGGTTGAGTTTTTATCGCCAAAGTTTGCTTTATAGTTTTCGTTTATTGCATGGATTCTTAATCTTTCTACGACTGCAGACCCTAATTGAAATGTCTAGTATGCACCATTCGCCGAACTGTCGAAGTCACCAGCCCTAATAAGTATCTTGGTTTTGTTTTACATGTGGTTAGCTAGCTAGGAAGAGAACAGCTGTAAGAAAACTATAACCCAACAGCAATTTTCAGACATGGAAATTGTTTAGAGATCGAGTCCCGTATCTCATTCATTTAGTTCCCGATTAGAAGCCCTGGTATGGTACGTATATTGCACTCACTCGAAGCCCGTAAATGTCTTGTCGTTTTGTCTTTTATTAAAGCAGTGCGACCAGCAAATGGATATATTAGTTTATCCTTGACAGAATTTCCCCATTACTTTCAAGGATATGGAAATGTGAAGACCAAGGTTTTTCGAAGAGGAAATTGGGGGCATATTGGAAAGGACGCACAGAGGCCTGATATTGCCACACAAATTTGACTTAGTTTTTGCAGTGTGGCAGGGTCTTCCGATGAGATGTTGGTAGAACGAACCAGGAGAGAATTGGCTTAGCAAAATGATGTTTCAGGAATAACCACCCGACATAACACGAGAAGACATAAAAATGTGATAGCGGGATATTCATACAACCTTATCATTGCTGGTTACTGGGTCAGTAGAAGAGCAAGGAGCAGTATCAAATCTTACCATTTTGTATGCCGCAGAGGTGTGAAGTGTTAGTGCCTTCAAATTTCTAGCCGCTACAGCATTTAAAGTATGAATGCTAGCCTGTGTTTTCATATGGAAACCCCAGGTATCCATTGTGTGTGTGTGTGTGTGTGTGTTTTTTTTTTTTTTAGGCTCACCCGGTTTCGGTCGGTCCAAAAAATTCCGTCCGAGTGCGAAATCAAACTAGGGGCCCTCTTATCTGCAGGCGAGTGCCCTAACCAGTACACCACCTCGGCATCAAGTAGCATTATATTAGCACAGAAACTAAGGAGCAGTATATTAGCACAGAAACCAAGTAGCATTATATTAGCACAGAAACCAAGTAGCATTATCTTAGCACAGAAACCAAGTAGCATTATATTAGCACAGAAACCAAGTAGCATTATCTTAGCACAGAACCAAGTAGCATTATATTAGCACAAAAACCAAGTAGCATTATATTAGCACAAAAACCAAGGAGCAGTATGAACGCACAAAAACCAAGTAGCATTATATTAGCACAAAAACCAAGGAGCAGTATGGACGCACAAAAACCAAGTAGCATTATATTAGCACAAAAACCAAGGAGCAGTATGGACGCACAAAAACCAAGTAGCATTATATTAGCACAAAAACCAAGGAGCAGTATGGACGCACAAAAACCAAGTAGCATTATATTAGCACAAAAACCAAGGAGCAGTATGGACGCACAAAAACCAAGGAGCATTATATTAGCACAAAAACCAAGGAGCAGTATATTAGCACAGAAACCAGGTAGCGGTATATCGGCACAAAAAACCAAGTAGCATTAAAAAACAAGGAGCAGTATACCAGCACAAAAAACAAGGAGCAGTATACTAGCACAAAAAACAAGGAGCAGTATACCAGCACAAAAAACAAGGAGCAGTATACCAGCACAAAAAACAAGGAGCAGTATACCAGCACAAAAAACAAGGAGCAGTATACCAGCACAAAAAAACAGGAGCAGTATACCAGCACAAAAAACAAGGAGCAGTATACCAGCACAAAAAACAAGGAGCAGTATACCAGCACAAAAAACAAGGAGCAGTATACCAGCACAAAAAACAAGGAGCAGTATACCAGCACAAAAAACAAGGAGCAGTATACCAGCACAAAAATCAAGTAGCAGTATACTAGCACAAAAAAACAAGTAGCAGTATACCGGCACAGAAACCAGGTAGGAGTATACCGGAAAAAAACAGAGAACAGTATACCAGCACAAAAACCAGGGAGTAAAAGTACAAGTTGTAGCCACATGCACCTTTTGTCTACGTAGATTCTGCAGGAAGTTAGGGAGTTTTGTTTTCCCACTTTCGTGATTTTATAGGAAAGACCGTGTGCTAGAAAACATAACAAGATGTCAGTAAAGTTGCTAAAGACCACAAACTGTGCATACTTTGGCTATAGAATGAAAGATTACTGCAGCGCTACAGGAGTGGAGGCTAATGAATTTTTACGCTCCATGTGTTCACATAATAACGGATTTTTCGCATAGCTGATTGGATCACGTTTGTTGAGACTGAACTTTCAGTATTGGCAGAGACCTGAATAGCCAGCTGTAGTCAGACAGGACATGATGTGAAAATGATGCTTCTGTGTGGCATAGTGTCGTATGCTTAGTAATTGTATGCGGCATGAATAATGAATGCGTGACTTGAGTACGTACTTGAGCAGTGATTCTCAGTTAGTGGCCCGCGGGCCTCAACCAGCCGTGGGGGGGGGGGGGGGGGGGGGGGGGGTGTTCCGTGACAGAAACTAAAATCTTAAGGTTCTATTTTTTTCAGTGTGAAGTGTTCAGCAACTGATGTTGGGCGAATCCGTGTGGAGGAAAGAACTTTTTTTTTTTCTTCACGTTTTTGTGATGCGCGCGGCTTTGCAGCCTCAGTGACAAATTATGACGGCGTCCAACAGTCAGGCATTTAAAGCACATAGCAAACATACAGATATGAAACTTTATGGGGGTCCATGGCCTGGATTTTGAAATAGCAGGGGGTCCGCGGGTTAATTGGGAACCGCTGTACTAGAGTATTGCGATTTTCATTTAATTGATCTTGTGTTCTTGTACGAGAGAGAGAGAGAGAGAGAGAGAGAGAGAGAGAGTAAATATATAATTAATGATGAAGTGACAATATAACACAAAGTGATAGCATTTTTAGAGGTAATGGCTCTATATTTGGCTTTGTATTTATGTATAGCGTTGGTCCACAATCTCAGGTCGCGGGAGGTATGAGAAAGGATCGCCAGAAGATATGAGGGAATAAAGTAATAACAAATAAAAAATTTTTTAAAAAAAGAAATTTACAGGACTTTAAAGAAGTCATCATACTCTTTCATATTTTTTTCATACCTCAGTATTAAAATACCAATAACCACACTAGCTGTTATTCATTGAAATAATTTTTGTTGAATTTCAGTATTTTAAAGAATCTTTTTCATGGGTCGTAGATCTAGTATCATAACTGATTTGGGGGTCACGCTAAAAAAATTGGGAACCGCTGGTGTGTAGTATTCTCTTTCGGTCATATCCAGCCATATAATGATGCCGCTATGAAGCGAGCCTAGTCTTCTGTTGTAGGTATTCCTCCTCTTCCAGCGGGCCTACGTTCTGGTGAATCCATTATAAGTTGAATACACATATCCGACCGAACATCATGGCTTAGCCCAGCCTATCTTGAACGTGCTCAGAACTCTTACATTAGTCAGCACTGGGCAAAAAAAAAAAAAACCATTAAACACAAAGCCTACTTTATAATAAAGTGTTGACTATCTCATGTTATTTATGTACAGAAAGTGAAAAAAAAAACCGGAATGGTTGTATGGATACTTACCATTAACGTACACAACAGAAAGCTCACTGTGCCTGAAGATTGTTTGGAGCACTGAATTACTGGATTTTGGGGATACTACAGGTTATCCGTTTCTCTCTCTCTCTCTCTCTCTCTCTCTCTCTCTCTCTCTCTCTCTCTCTCTCTCTCTCTTCTGGTGAGGCTTCAGAACGCCAGGTTTTGGTCATTGGGGTATCGGTACTCGTTGATGGTTTAGCAAGCATAGTAAGGTAATAGAACACTGCGTTGTATGATTAGACCTAAAAAAATATCATAATTTAGACGTGAGAGAAAGAAAATTGACAAGAGAATTACATGGGACTTGAACCACGGACTCCTGTAGGACGAGCAACCGTCTAGCCATGAGAGCATTAATCATTAATAAACTTTGCTATCTTGCATCCCAGTCTCGTCTGACCGGAGTCCGTGGTTCAGATCCAAGGTAATCCTTGTGTCATTTTTCTTTCTCTCACGTAAAAATGAGCTTTGTCTATGATTTTTTTTTTAGGTGAAAATACACGACACGGTGTTCTGTTAGTTTACTGTACGAAAGCCTCGTTGTTCCTATTTGTAAAAAGTTTGTTTAGCAGGCATAGTGTTCTTCAGGAAGATAAAAAGTTTTGACTGTCTCAACTGGTGTTTCTTCTTTTCATCATAGATGTCTTTATAGTAAGCAAGAGCATGTTGTGTATGTATCTGTGTGTGTGAGAGAGAGAAGGGAGAGGAGAGAACCAGATAGAGAGAAAAGGGGGAAGGAGAGAAAGAAAGAGAGAAGGGGGAAGAGAGAAAGAAAGAGAGAGAAGGGGGAGGAGAGAAAGAGAGAGAAGAGGGAGGAGAAAAAGAGACAGAAAGAGAAGGGGGAAGGAGAGAAAGAAGAGAGAAGGGGAGGAGAGAAGAAAGAAGAAGGGGAGGAGAGAAAGAAAGAGAGAGAGAAGGGGGAGGAGAGAACCAGAGAGAGAGAGAAAGGGGAAGGAGAGAAAGAAAGAGAGAAGAGGGAAGAGAGAAAGAAAGAGAGAGAAGGGGGAGGAGAGAAAGAGAGAGAAGAGGGAGGAGAAAAAGAGACAGAAAGAGAAGGGGGAAGGAGAGAAAGAAAGAGAGAAGGGGAGGAGAGAAAGAAAGGAGAAGGGGAGGAGAGAAAGAAAGAGAGAGAAGGGGGAGGAGAACCAGAGAGAGAGAAAGGGGAAGGAGAGAAAGAAAGAGAGAAGAGGGAAGAGAGAAAGAAAGAGAGAGAAAGGGGAGGAGAGAAAGAGAGAGAAGGGGGAGGAGAGAAAGAGACAGAAAGAGAAGGGGGAATGAGAGAAAGAAAGAGAGAAGGGGAGGAGAGAAAGAGAGAGAAGGGGGAAGGAGAGAAAGAAAGAGAGAAGAGAGAGGAGAGAAAGAAAGAGAGAATGAATGAATGAATGAATAATCTTTATTTTTCAAGGGTAAAGAATTGGGCACGCAGGCCCGTCTTACATACTGCCCTTCATCACTCCATCTTTCATTCTTCCCACACACTTGATTTAGTACAAAAATACAAATTAAATTAGTAAAAACATATCAAAAGAGTGTAAGATTTAACTACTACATTCAAGGTAAAAGAGAAGAAGTAATTAACCTAATAAAATAGCACTCACGCACACATACACCCGCAGACATATACATAAATAAAAATACATTTTAAATACAGATCTTCTAACATATGTTTTTTTTTAAACAAACATTAAAATAATTTCTAACAATATCTAACAAGTTGCTTTTCTAACTATGTCACTGAAGTACTTGATGGTTTACGAGCCATGTGTTGAGAGAGTGCTGGCTGTTTTATGGAGGCATATAATTACAAGCAAGTAAATAATGAAACAGGTTTGAGTTAAAGGATGAAGTATTACCAATGGATTTTAAATTGTAGGGGAGGGTGTTCCAGAGCTGTACTGCAGAGTATGCAAGGCTTTTCTTGTACATATCAATTCTGGGTTTAGGAGAGAGAGAGAGAAAAGGGGAAAGGAGATAAAGAAAGAGAGAAGGGGGAGGAGAGAAAGAGAGAAGGGAGAGGAGAGAAAGAGAGAGAGAAGGGAGAGGAGAGAAAGAGGGAGAGAAAGAGGGAGAGAAGGAAGAGGAGAGAAAAAGAGAGAGAGAGAGAGAAGAAAGAAAGAGAGAGAGAGTGTGTGTGTGTGTACCGCATATCGCTCGCTATCCCAAAGATCAAAATTTGAAGTACGCCTTCTATTGAATGCATATCGCTTTTGCCTTATCGTGAATTCGAAATATTTTAAGTCAAACCACCGTAAGCCGAGAGTCTGTAAACGTTTTGTCGCGTGTTCTTTTGTTTGCACGTGTGAGTGTGTGGCCTTTTTTTCCCCTCTTATTATCTCCTTTTATCTATACCATCTGATACAGCAGGTTCACATCACCTTTTCTGAGTTTGGTGGCTCGGGAATCATTTGCAGATGTTTCGATCGGCATGTTGGGCGCGTGTCCAACGCCATTGCATTTCTTTGAGTATGTACTAAACGTCATATTTAGTCAGTGTTCGATGTGTGCTGCTGTACGAATCCTGGAATATTTCGATAAATCGATATGAATCTTCCATACAAAAACCACTGAAGGTGTGGCTGTAATAATGGTATCATTTTCTTTTCAGCGACAGTGTGATTTTTTAAAAAAATAACAAAACATCGTCACGCATATTTTTTTTTTATCCAGAAAGTTATTACCATGTCCAGAGTCTCTGATGTTTTTTTTCCATCTCATTTTGTAAGATGTTTACGATCAATTTCTGTCCTAGGGATGGAGCAGGGGAAGATTTGTGGAAACCAACTTGGGTAACGATTGCAACACTTTGGTGGAATCTGTCGCGCTATTTCAAACTCAAGTTTAGTCTCGTTTATCTCTGGTCCCGCCTCGTGCGAAAACTCGAGGAAACAGCCCCAGTAGCTGATGTTCTCATTCTTACATCAAGATCTGAGGATAACAGCGCAGAGAGAAGCGACCCGCGTGAAGAAGATCCAGCCGTGTCTGTACGCAAGGGAAGAGTTCGATGAATTATCGCGTTGGCTCTTTGTTTCAGACATTTCACGACACAGACTTTTTTTTTCCATGCTGAAGACTTGTTCTCAGATCAGAGAAATGTTATTTGCTGAAGTTTTGTCTGACGACATAGCATCCTGTTGTGTCCTCAAATGCAGCGTGTTACCCAGGGCACATGGTTCACCTCGTTAATCTGTTAGTGTTTGTTCGTTCCTTCCGTACTCACGGATGAAATCATGGTCATTAGTGTCGTGTTTTACGTCCACCACTTGTGGCGCGTTCAGATCTATGATCCGGTTCTTGGAAGTTTACTCCGTCTTATTTTGTACATTAATGGGACCACCTCAGAACCAGCAACAGAAACCCACCACTGGTCTTTATATTTCTGTGTTTTTGGCGCTGTTTTTTTAAGCAAGCTGAAAATGACAGTTATCAGCCGATTCCAGACGTTGTCAAACATTATATGTGATTGACATAATTGATATCTGTAACAGCTTATAACGCTTTTGTTGCATCTGCGTGCGCACCCTGACAGCCCAGTCTCCTCCTTAGAACCACACATCGTCCCTAAACAGGGTGGTCCTCCATTTCACATAGTATTGTGTCATCAATAAATTGTGAAAATTTCTGTTTTTAAATTATGCTAGCTTCTGTTTTGTATCAACTGGTGGCGTAGGAAACAAAGTAGCTTTCACGACAGATGAAAAACCAAAAAAAAAAAAAAACGAGTTATGATCTGTAGCAAAAGAGAAAACAGATTCCACTAAACTAAATGGTTTCTAACTGAACACATTGAAAATATTATAACAACAGGAAAAATAGAAGGAAGAAGATCAAGAGGAAGCCCAAGAGAAATGATACTGGACAGTCTGACGGGATGGTGTGAGAGGAGATCACCAACTGAACTGATGGCCTGCATGAAGGATCGGATACTCTGGATAAGCATAATAGCCAACGCCAGTTGGCACGGCACATGATGATGATGAGGAACTGAACACTAGGGACTTTAAACTAAATGGTTTGTAACTGAACACTAGGACCACAAAGTAAATGGTTTGTAACTAACACTAAAACCCTAAACTAAATGGTTTGCAACTGAACACTAAAACCCTAAACTAAATGGTTTGCAACTGAATACTAAAACCCTAAACTAAATGGTTTGCAACTGAACACTAAGATCATAAACTAAATGGTTTGTAATTAACACTAGGACCATGAACTAAATAGTTTGTAACTAACACTAGGACCATAAACTAAATAGTTTGTAACTTAACACTAGGACCATAAACTAAATAGTTTGTAACTAACACTAGGACCATAAACTAAATAGTTTGAAACTTAACACTAGGACCATAAACTAAATAGCTTGTAACTTAAACACTAGGACCATAAACTAAATAGCTTGTAACTAACACTAGGACCATAAACTAAATAGCTTGTAACTAACACTAGGACCATAAACTAAATAGCGTGTAACTAACACTAGGACCATAAACTAAATAGTTTGTAACTAACACTAGGACCATAAACTAAATAGCTTGTAACTTAAAACACTAGGGTTACCAGCTGAAAGTGTCACAGCTTCTGTCCCAGTTTTCCCTCAGACATCACTGCTTGATGGCTCCACGCGACTTGAATTAAACACGATAATGTCTTTTTGACTCTCTCTCTCTCTCTCCCTCCCTCCTCCTTTGTGTGTGTATGTATGTATAAATTGCGCGCACACACACATTTATACATACTTACATACACACACACACAGGCAAAAATAAATTTTACGTGACAGTGCTAGACCTTAGAGCCTTTTTCGATATGGTCCTAATTTTCTCTTGGAAAAACCGCGGTCTCTACATTTAATAAGGCAATCAGTCAAATCTTCCGAGTCCTTGAGAGTGATGGAGAAATTTGGTCAAGAGTAAACTAGTTTATCCAGCTCTAGGCATTGTTTTACATTATAGATAGGTGGGTAGATAGGTTGATGGGTTGGGTTGGTTGGTTGAAAAGTTTGTTAAATATTTTGCATTTACTAATGACATTAAAATTTTTCTGGAATAGCTATAATAAGACATCATGTACTTTATACAGTCTCTTCAATCGTTGACTTGAGGACGCCCTGTCTGCGAGTCCGGTATTCTTCTTTCACATTATAGTATGAGAAAGACACAGCAGATCCTCAGCAGAATACTCTGTTAGTGTTCTAGGACATTCTGAGGAAGAGGGGAGGAGGCCCCCCCCCCACCCCATTTTTGAGTAGCTCTGGAGAATTGTGGGCCTGGATAAAGTCTGTCGTGTTCCAGAGCAAATAACTTTTTAAGTGAGATGTGGGTGACTTGCTGGTCGATTCTCGTAGAACTAATCGATTTTTTCAGTGTTATCCCTTCCTGAAGTCAAAAGATTTCCCAGTCGCAGCACTTTTTCGCTATTTCACTTCTCTGTCATAGTTTTACTTTGGCAGTTGACAGATGTCAAGAGCAATTTTTAAAAAAATCATTTGTATTGAAGAAAAAACATGTTCATTAAGGTTCATTGCCTTTCAGAATGCAGTGAAAATGATAAAACAACTACACTATGAGAAGAAAAGAGATATATTGGGTTTAAGAGCTGGATACTGCAACATTCTGTTACTTTTTAAAAGACAAATAGGAAAGTATAACGCTTATTCCCCCCCCCCCCCATGTTACTTTTTAAAAGACAAATAGGAAAGTATAACGCTTATTCCCCCCCCCCCATGTTACTTTTTAAAAGACAAATAGGAAAGTATAACGCTTATTCCCCCCCCCCCCCATGTTACTTTTTAAAAGACAAATAGGAAAGTATAACGCTTATTCCCCCCCCCCCCCCATGTTACTTTTTAAAAGACAAATAGGAAAGTATAACGCTTATTCCCCCCCCCCCATGTTACTTTTTAAAAGACAAATAGGAAAGTATAACGCTTATTCCCCCCCCCCCATGTTACTTTTTAAAAGACAAATAGGAAAGTATAACGCTTATTCCCCCCCCCCCCAATGTTACTTTTTAAAAGACAAATAGGAAAGTATAACGCTTATTCCCCCCCCCCCATGTTACTTTTTAAAAGACAAATAGGAAAGTATAACGCTTATTCCCCCCCCCCAATGTTACTTTTTAAAAGACAAATAGGAAAGTATAACGCTTATTCCCCCCCCCCCCCCATGTTACTTTTTAAAAGACAAATAGGAAAGTATAACGCTTATTCCCCCCCCCCCCCATGTTACTTTTTAAAAGACAAATAGGAACGTATAACGCTTATTCCCCCCCCCCCCCCCATGTTACTTTTTAAAAGACAAATAGGAAAGTATAACGCTTATTCCCCCCCCCCCATGTTACTTTTTAAAAGACAAATAGGAAAGTATAACGCTTATTCCCCCCCCCCCAATGTTACTTTTTAAAAGACAAATAGGAAAGTATAACGCTTATTCCCCCCCCCCCCATGTTACTTTTTAAAAGACAAATAGGAAAGTATAACGCTTATTCCCCCCCCCCCATGTTACTTTTTAAAAGACAAATAGGAACGTATAACGCTTATTTCCCCCCCCCCCCAACCCCCACCCCGCTAAAAAAATCAGTATTCGGTTACTTTTTTAAAGACGAATAGGAAAGTACAACGCTTGTCATTGAAAAGAAAAAAAAAAGAAACAATCAGTTTCATACACATAAGCTATTTTTAACAGTGTCGTGTTACCACAGACCGATGACCAAAGAGCATGTTGTAGTGAGTGAACTGCAGGATCACTAGAGCCGTGGAGGTACCGTTTGTGAGGAATCATAGGGAGAGATATTATGGTTCTAATAGATATAGCTCATACTATATGAGTTTTTAAAAAAAAATGAATGCATGGATAGTAAAGTAACTGTTTCAAGTTATCTTAGAAAAAATTCTCTTCCAAAATGATTATAGCCACGGGAGCTGAACATGACCATCTTGTGAATTGCTGCAGAGAGTCAGGATTGTTTTGTAATCGATTCAGAGTGTCATGACTGGGTTGCGAACTGCTGTAGAGAGTCAGGACTGTTTTGTGATTAACTCGGGAGTGTCATATCTGTGTTGTTAACTGCTGTAGAGAGTCAGGACTATCTTGTGATCGATTCAGAGTGTGAACTGCTGTGGAAGAGTTAGGACTGTTTTATGATCGGCTCTGAAGTGTCATAACTGTGTCGTGAACTGCTCTAGAGAATCAGGACTGTTTTGTTATCGGCTCTGAAGTGTCGTGACTGTGTTGTGAACTGCTGTGGAGACCCAGGACTGACATGTAAACGGGTTTAGAGAGTTAAGACTGTCTTCTGTGTGGCTGTGAATAGTCAGGATTGTCTTCTGTGTGGCTGTGAATAGTCAGGATTGTCTTCTGTGTGGCTGTGAATAGTCAGGCTTGTCTTCTGTGTGGCTGTGAATAGTCAGGATTGTCTTCTGTGTGGCTGTGAATAGTCAGGATTGTCTTCTGTGTGGCTGTGACTAGTCAGGATTGTCTTCTGTGTGGCTGTGACTAGTCAGGATTGTCTTCTGTGTGGCTGTGACTAGTCAAGATTGTCTTGCGAGCAACTCCGGGAAAACCCTAGGAAATAAAAAAAATGACGAAAAGTGAAAACTACTTTCTTATCATCGGCTGTCTAAGCGAAGCAGGAAATTATTCCACTGCTTGTTTACCAGCAAACGAAATATTGAACTAAGAAAGCAACGATACTTCTTGAAAATAAATATGGACAGAATTTGTGCAGAAAAAACATCTTAGTTTGCTTTTTTCTCACCCTCACACCCCGCACCCTTTTAAAAAATATTATTACGCGCATGAATCCGTAGAAGCGCCAAGATTATATGTAACAGTGCATACACGTAATGTATGAGGGAAATTTTGAAGTAGCATGTTAGTGTTTGTAAAAGCGTTGCAGTTCAGCAAGCAACAGTGCCGAGAACATTTCAGATAATACATTGTGCGTATATTGAAGAATGTGCGTATATCAGGCCATGAGATAGCGGTTAGAGGCAGCGAGGCTATCTGTTTGATTAACTGTCTCATTTGTCTTGTGCAGTGTCACATGCTTATGTCATATCACTCACTAACATACACACACACTCCATCTTGTACAGTCCCTAGAAGGACATGGTGGACATGGTGACTATCTGTGATCGATATATTTCCTTCACGTGTCTCTACACACTGCAGAGAGGTGTCAGCATCGCGCCTGATCGCCTCCTTCCCAAGCTCTGGAAGAAGCCAGGTGCCAGTTTCTGGAACACTTAACTGGATTCGAACCACCTACCCTCGGCGCAAGCCATTTGAGTGCACATCTATATGGTGCCGCAATGGTGCACGTCTGCCAACAATAAGACTCCTGGTTTGATATCCCATTGGAGCAATTTTTTGGACCGACCGGCACAAGAGTCAACTCAGCCTTCAAAAATGTATTTAGTCATTCTATCTATAGTTGGATAAAAGAGAGTACTGAAACAATCAGCCATCCAGTTAAATGATTTTGTTGGTGTGATTATCTTTCTATAAACGCGAACACAATCTCTGCGTCCATTCGAGTGGCGAAGGTTCTGAAGCGCAGTATAGGATACTGTGACTCATTAGTTACTGTAACGAGGTCAAGAAACAAGATCCAAGACCATAATTGAAAGCAGAAGGTGGGGTTGGAAGAAGGTCGCTGAACTGGGCGTTCAGAGTCGCTCGTGCAGTATGCATGAGTTTACAATTACAGATTTGATTCCATGTTTTACAGATGTTTGTATGACGTCTTCCAACTACAGACTGTTTCTGATTCCACGCCAAACACTTGGAAACAAAAACATAACGTATGTCGGAGCACGCTGAGTGTCACAAAGATGAAACAGTAACGATGGTTGTACTAAAGAATAATCATGTTAATACAGGCCTGACTCGAGTTGCCGCGTCGCACAATTTCGCGTATTATGTAGTATTTCTGCAGTTACGTATTATAACTATCGGCTTCGATCAGTAGCATACCGTCAAGAATCAGTACGTAATTATTCATCTACGTATGTAGGAACCACGGTAGCCGAGGACTGCATGCAGACTTTTGCAATTAAATGGATTTTAAATGTGTAATTATCGACTGGCATTTTGTTCGTCTCCAGCCGATCTGTCGATCACTATCTGGATGCTTTATACGGGGAAGATACTCAGCGGTTTACAGGATCACTGCTTGTTGGTTGGAGGCGCTTTTCTGATCCTGATAACCGCATTTTCGTCTAGCAGCATGCACTCTTGCTCCCTACTCCTGCTAACATCTGTAGCCACAGGACCCTTCCCCCTCTTCCCCCATACTAAGTTATAGATCCAGTCAGTGAGAAACGTACCCCGTTAGGACTTCATTGATTGCCCGGCGTGTTGGAGATACACGGACTCGTTGTACACTCCGGAGCTTATCAGTTAATTGATCTTACCAGTTATTTACTCTCCTAGCGTAAATCAGTGTTTTACGTTTTACGACGTCAATATTGATGTTTCCCAGTATTCAAACTGGTTTTTTTTTTCAGGAATGTGCGTCTTTTTTTTTCCTTCTAAATCATTATGTTCTGTGTACCGGTTTACCGTGCGCTAGATGGGAAATTCTTAAACTTTCTCCAGCGGTATGATGATAATTTAATTTAATAGCACGATCGGTTGGTAGATATTCTAGTCTGATGGAAAATGGAAAAAAAATTCTCATTTAACGAGATTTCGTCTTTGTTAAACGTGTAAGTGAAGGTGAGTACAGAGTTACAACCCGGGGCAGATGGGAGTACAGAGTTACAACCCGGGGCAGATGGGAGTACAGAGTTAACAACCCGGGGCAGATGGGAGTACAGAGTTAACAACCCGGGGCAGATGGGAGTACAGTGTTACAACCTGGGGCAGATGGGAGTACAGAGTTACAACCTGGGGCAGATGGGATTACAGAGTTACAACCTGGGGCAGATGTTACGAGTGCTTCAGTTTTAACTGCAGTCTGTACATCGTCTCGCATAATGAGTATAATAAAGCTGGTTTTTTTTTCGTGTAGTTTATAAACTAGCTGAAATATATATATCAGTGAGGAAAAATTGGAAGAGGTGGAGAGTTTTGAATATTTTGGATCACTACTAACTAATAATGGAGATACAGTGAGAGAAATTAAAAGCGGGACATCTGTCGCTCTTCAAAAAGTAAAAAAAAAAAAAAAAAACTTAAAAAAAAATTGCTGTGGAGAGGAACAGACAAAACTACAAAAATAAGATTTTTAAAGGCATGCATCTTTTCCATCGCAGCATATGCCAATGAAACCTGCACACATTTACAAAACACCTGAGAAACACATAAATGCCTTTGAATGTAAATGATATAGAAGAGTCCATCAAATATCATAGACACAAAAAAGAACAAATATATCCATACTACAAGAACTTAATATTGAAGAAGGTTGGCTAGTAAATAGGATTAAATAGAGAAAACTTAAATGTTTTGGACACATTAAACGTCATGAGAATTTAAAGTAGACCGTCTTGGAAGGGAGGAAGACCAAGGCGAAGATGGTTTCAAGACATCGTTGATAATCTGCAGTTGGATTCATCATCAGCAGGGCATCTTGCTTACAACCGAAAGGCCTACAGGAGAGCTGTTAGTGAGGCAAAGTTCGTCAAGGGACATGCAAATGATTGCCTGACTGAGTTTATAAACATGTCGGTTGTAGTAGCTTTGCCATACTTAGTCCACAGTTAACAGCATAGCACTATATTCTCTCCCCCCCCCCCGGTGTTGCGTGTTGCTGGTGCTCTTCTCACGGGTGTTGATCAGCTAGACTTCTCTCCAGCCCATAGTAACACGGCCGTGGCTTTTTGTATCTCTCAAGCATTACGTAAGAAGACAGGACACTGCCCTCACAGAGAGCGCCGCAGTGATCTCTAACAACAATGACCGGCTCTTGGGGGGAACATGTTTCCAGGAAGCATTTCATGGAAACAAGAGAAGGTCTTGTCCAGCTGTGTTATTGCCTGTTTCTGATGTCCTAGCGGGCGACTCGGTCTCCAAGGCGTAATATAAGCGTCCTCAGATACTTAGGAAAATGGCAGCTGACTTCTTTAATTACGTGCCGCGCTTGTAAGGTGTCGTCGTCTTTCTTCTCTGTTCTGTATAATGATTCCTTGTGCATTTAATTAGATATGATATTTTCCCTTTCCTGTGCCATTTGGCCGGCCCGTCCTGATATTTATCCCCTGGTCACTCTTCCTCATCCCTCCAAAATTTGTCCATAGCAGCCTTCGAGATGTCCATCTTGTCCAGTTTCAGTACACTATGTCCAGTTTCAGTACACTATGTCCAGTTTCAGCACACTATGTCCCGTCTCAGCACACTATAAGAAAAGGGTGTTTCTAGCTAGCCGGTCGGCTGCACTTATTACCATGAAATCATGAATGAGAAGCTAAATAACAAAATATTCTTCAGTTTAAACTTTAGTTTTCCAACTTTCAATTTGGTTAGTTAACTTATTGTTATTGTTATTGCTGCTGCTGCTGTGTTGTTGATGTTCTTGTTGTAGACTTCCAGAATAACGTGCAAACGATAATCCTGAAGATTGTCACCTACGTTTTTGTTCTGTTTTTTGGTCCCCAGCTAGTGTGCCTGGTAGTGAAGTATGCCGTGCGGGTAGGACAGTTAGTGCTGTCAGCCTCGGCCATGAGTGACCCACGAACCCCGAAGTCGCCTCGCAAGGGGAAGTACGTCAATATTAGGATTGCTTTCTTAAATGATACAGTCCATGTCTTCCAGGTTCCGGTGAGTATTTATATACTGAACTTTTATTTGTGTGTATGTAGGAGAGAAACAGAAAAAAAGGGAAAAGAGGTGGGGGGGGGGAAGGAACTGGTTAATTTTTTTTCCACCTACTGATTCCTGTTATTTGCCATAAAAGTGACAGTTAATATTTCAGCACGGCGCATTTTTTCCACCTGGTTTGTCTTTCCATTACGATTCTTTTTTTTCACTTGGTCAGACTACCAACGAAGAAGTCTTAAGAGAGGCTGGAGTTAACAGGCAAATTACAGCAAAGATCAGAGGCAGGCAAGCGAGATTTGTATGACATTTTCTGAGAAGAGAAAAATTGAGGGAAGAAGAGACAGAGGAAGAGAGAGAGAGAGAGAGAGAGAGAGAGAGAGGTTACTGGATGGGCTGTCAGTGTGGCTAGGAAGAAAAGTCACCGGCGGATCTCATAATCAAGTCTAAAGACAGGGAATTGTGAAGAGAAATGATCGCCTACGCCACGCGGCACGGCACTTGATTAATTGAGACTACTATCTGTTTCCAGGGTCATAGGTAAAATTCCCGTTTCCATTAAGCCATATTGGGGATACGGTGTTAGGCCCGGCTGTAATTCGCCAGCAGTGACACTAGGTCATTGCGTCATTCATTTTGAATACTACAGCTGTAATCTTCGCACTTTTCAATCAGAAAAGTAATTTCACGAGTCAGGGTTTACTGATCTGAAAAGGGGGAAGAGAAAAAGAAACTGTAGGACAGAAAGCACTTTGTCACAGAAACGAGATCCCACTGAGCGTTTTAACGGACTGAGGCTTTGACGTGGCTAACTACCATTAGAATTTGTCACTCCAAGTCCCGCACATAGCCTCCAGGGGGAAGACCATGTCAGATGGGGGTCCCCTACTCTCATGGTCTTAGTTTAATTCCTGTCCAGGCGGGCGGCTGTGTCTACGCCAGTCTCCGTTCTTCCATCTTACTTTTTTCTCAATCTATCTGGCGAATAAATTTCACCTTTTTTTCCTCCCTCGCATTGTTCAATATCCCGACGCCAGCTTAGCAAGGCAGGCACTGGCATGGAGTCCTGTAGGAAATAGAAGACCTGGAAGACATAGAAGAGAAATTATGACAGCGATCAGAGACAAGGGATACACATGGAAGGAGGCAGAGAATAAGAACAGGGATGACATGACTGGAGAGTCTTTATCCGTGGCCTATGCTCTCAAAGGAGTGAAAGGCGATGATGATGATGATGATTGTTCAGTGTATAAACGAAACCAGAAACGATTTTGCCCGTTTTTCTTTCGTTCTTGTTTAAACCGATTTAAGTGCCCGTATAGTTTTGATCGATCGCTATAATTGATAACGACGCATGCTGTTTGAAATCGATTCTTATTCATAATAACGAAGTCTTGTATGGAAGCTGATTGTTCGTGATAATGACGCCATGTACTCAGAAGTACACGTCGTTTCTTCAGTGTAAGAGCGACGTACAAGAAAGCTGCTGCACGTGAAAAAAAGGAGAGGACGCATAGAGCGGGTTGTTCTCGTGTAAAACCCGCTGGCTATATATAACCTTTGAAGATATCAATCTTCCAGTTTTGAGCTTGTATTCAAGGAGAAAGTAAGAAAGAAAATCAGATCCGACATGCAAAGCTTCATTTCTAGCGCGGCGACGGGCATTTTCCTATAGAAAAGCATGAATCTAAAACTCGTTTATCAGAATGAAATCCACCCAAAGCTGGGCTCTAGAAAATGGCCATTGTAAGTACGAGCGGACATAAAAATGGCGGATGTCAGACATCGAGGAGAGAGGGTCCTAATGAGACAAGCCGTGGACTGTCATAAATGGTGAAAGATGACAGCACAAGTGGGATGTAATGGTTGTATGTCAGTGTTCGAGTATCCCCAATACCGTTTTAACGGACCTAATCGATAGAACTGTCGGTTGTTGGATTCTTAGATATATGCTTGTGTCTCCGTCAGCACCGCCCAAATCTTGCCTCCCGTTGGCTCTGTAATGGGCATGTTTTTGTGAGGTGAGAACTCGGGTAATGATATGTAAATGTGCTGAGAGCGAGTATCAGATCGGCGCCGTTATCACAGTCAACGCGTAGGAAATAGCCTGCGCCTATCTTAACTCCTTATACTGCGTGCGGAAACAAACTGTTTTACACCTAGTCAGCGGAGTTGGATCGACCAGCTCCAGTAGCAGTGTCTTCAGAAATCATAATCTGGAATCATCAGACTTCAGGATCAGCATCCGCTGAAGCGTTTGACTACAGATGGTTCAGATTTTGTTTGTTGACTATACGTTATCCACGTTGTCCATTTACTCCTTCTCCTCATCCTCCCTCCTTGTCTGTTCTCAGCCTGCCCAGCCTATCTACCACCCAACTCATTTCCAGTGCACACCCGTATGCCTGATCCACGTTAATCAGTAGTAGTGTGTTGGATGTAGTCAGTCTTCCCGAATACCGCATATGAAATACTAATAGGTCTTGACGTAAAAAAAAAATCTTATTTTTTTTCTTTTATCTCAGACTTCGAGATAACCGTTCACTATATGCCAGCTATTGATTTAAAATAAATTTAAATTTTAACCCAACATTTTAATCAGTAGGCTAGATTTATAATTTTATTTACGGGTGTGTTAATCAAGTCGGACTTATTGTCTTTCTTCTCGTTTCCTGGGCAGAAAGTCAGACGGGCCTGCGCGCCCATTTCTTCAGTCTTTAGAAAATAAAGTTTATTCGTTCAAACTCTATAAAGTTAATTTTCCTCACAATTGGAGCATTTCATTAAGATAATTTTTTTTAAATTCGAAGTATTTCCGCGGGAAATATGAGACATTTGTTCTAAAATAAGTGGTCTCTCATGGCGAAGGTTGGGGGTTCGAATCCGGCCAGAGACACCCCAGTCACCCAGCTGTAGAAATGGGTATCCAACTTCTGGAGTTGGGGAAGGAAAGGCGGCCAGGCTTGATACTGACCATATCACACTCTAGTGTGCTGACAGGTCAAGAAAAATATGGGCACTAACGCCATATCCTTAGGTGCCTCCAAGGCATGAGAGGATTACCTACCTTCTAAAATAAGGGACATTTAGGCAACCCTCCCGAATTAATACGATTCCCGGGGCGAATTATTAAAAAATGGGATAGTTCCATATATTACTGGACGATTGTGCATAGCAGGTAAGAGCAGTTGGCTAAAGAACGAGTAAATGACTCATACAAGACACATTCTCTTTTATGTTCTTCATGAGAATAGCCAAAGACCAGATACGCAAGGCGACAGATAAGAGGCTTCCTGGGCTCAAGCTGTCAGGCAGTCTCAAACTCAGAAGAATGTTCCTGGAAGAATAAGAGTCTGTCCCCGTAGGTGCGGTCTTCTTATGTGGTGCTCTCGCTGTGCCGGGTCACTGGACGGATTCTTTAAGTGCCTCGTACTGTTACACTCCTCATTCATTCATTCATTTGCTTGTCCCTTGCGGAACTTTGCCTCCCAAACAACACTCCTGTAGGCCTATCGGTTGTGGGCAAGATGGCCTCCTGCTGATGCATCCATTTGCAGATTATCAACGATGTCTTGCAGCCATCTTCATTTTGGTCTTCCTTTTTTTCTTTTTCCCATTATGTATCCTTCCAATACAGTCTTCTCTAAATTATCATGACGTTTAATGTGTCCAAAATATTTAAGTTTTCTTACTTTAATCCTCTTTACTAGCCAGCCTTCTTCAATATTAAGTTCTTGTAGTATGGATATATTTGTTCTTTTTTGTGTCCACGATATTTGGAGAACTGTTCTGTAGCATTTACATTCATAGGCATTTATGTGTTTCTCAGCTGTTTTGTTAAGTGTCCAGGTCCCACAGGCATATGTTCCGATGGGAAAAATGCATGACCTTAAAAATCTTATTTTTGTAGTTCTGTCTGCTCCTCTCCACAGATTCTTTATTTGTTCTTCTTTCTGAAGAGCGATAGATGTCCTCCTTTTAATTTCCCTCATTGTATCTCCACCTCATGGTGGTGAGAATATAAATGTTTCTTTGGTAAAATCAGGGAGTTAAAGTAATCGTAGGCTGCTCCCCATCCGACTTAGTGTTTGTATTTGAACAGCATCGTCACAGCGTCAGCAGCATAGTACTGAAGTTCTCTGTTACAGGTAACAATAGCATGTAACGTTATTTCTGTTGAAAATGCACCTGACTGATCTACAGTAAATTTCGATACTTCTAGGCACTCAGATACATCAGCGTGCCAGGTGGCAAAAAAAAGTAGATGTGTATTTACACTCATGTATAAACCAATGTGGAGTTTACTCAGGGTTATATGCGAGAAATAAACTTAGTAGGGTAGTGATTGGCGGTCGAGTGTTGCATGTCTCACTGAAGTTGCAAGTTCGATTCTCGGCCATTTTCTTGTGATTTTTTTCTTTCTCTGACGCCTGAATTTTGTCTTCTCTCTCTCTCTCTCCCCGCCCACTCTTTTCCCTCCCTCCCTCCTCTCTTCCCCTCTCTCTCTCTCTCTCACTCACTCTCACACACACAGAGGTTACTCTACTTTTTCATACTTATCCGAAAAAAAAACATTTGTTCTCTAAATTGTCCACGAATGGATATGGCAGATCTGTGGATCTGTAGAAAAGTAAACAGACGCAGCGTAATTCTTCAGAGACATCTCTTTAGCTTGATGTAATAGATCGCTGGTCGTTCACTGTCAGGTAGTTGTACAGCTGGAAAGATAAATATGTGCGGGCATCTGGGCGAGAAATTCATTTCGTCCAGCAAATGAATGCGATGTTGAAGAATCAGATTTGTAACGAGCACTGGAAAACTAAGTGTAGGATTTGCTTTAAATGGATGAGAAAGAGTGCAGGATGAAAGAAAGAAAGAAAGAAAAGTATATAATAATCGGAAGAAAATAGAAGGCAGATATCAGTTTTCACTGACAGATTGTTTTCCATCTCTCTCTCTCTCTATATATATATATATATATATATCACTTACACATCCACACGGGTTTTTAGAGAGAGACACAAAGATTGAGGAAGTAATTACATCTATCCTTATATTCACGTTTCAGTCCATCATTCTGGCGCACAGCGCCCATCGTAGTGCCCAATAGCCGCTCTTCCCATAGCTTCCACGATACTCTTTGTGAAAACATACGAGGTCCGGCGCGCGCGCGCGCGCGCACACACACACACACACACACACACACACACACACACACACACACACACACACTGTATCTGTTTCTCATTTTACTGAGCAGGTTGAGACATCTGATTTGATCTCATTCAAAACAGTTCCCATTAGAGTTGACACAAAGCTGCATGCGATGCTGCCAACGTTCAAAACAGTTCTGCAGATAATTTGTTGTTATTGAGCACTACGATTGGCTCTGTGGGCCAGAATGATGGACTGAAGCGTGAATATAAGGGTGGATGTAATTACTTCCTCAATCTTTGAATCTTTCACCCATGTGTTCGCGTGGATGTGTATGTTAGAGAGAGAATGAATAAATAATCTTTATTTTTCAAGGGTAAAGAATTGGGCACGCAGCCCCGTCTTACATTCTGCCCTTCATCACTCCATATTTCATTCTTCCCACACACTTGATTTAGTACAAATATACAAATTAAATTAGGAAAAAAACATATCAAAAGAGTGTAAGATGTAACTACTACATTCAAAGTAAAAGAGAAGAAGTAATTAACCTAATAAAATAGCACTCACGCACACATACATACGCAGACATATACATAAGCAAAAATACAATGAAAATTCAGATCTTCTAACATATGTTTTTAACAGACATTAAAATAATTTCTATCAATATCTAACAAGTTGCTTTTCTAACTATGTCATTTTAGTACTTGATGGATGGCGAGTCACGTGTTGAGAGAGTACTGGTTATTTTATGGAGGCATATAATTACAAGCAAGTAAATAATGAAACAGGTTTGAGTTAAAGGATGAAGTATTACCAATGGATTTTAAATGGTAGGGGAGGGTGTTCCGGAGCTGTACTGCAGAGTATGCAAGGCTTTTCTTGTACAGATCAATCCTGGGTTTAGGAAGAAGACAGTTTTTTAAACGCTGGCTATGTTTAGTATTATACGTAAACAGTGACCACAAGTAAGGCGGAGCAGTGTGCGACAGAATTCTCTGAACAAACTTAACTTTGTTATAAATTATTCTATTTTTGAGGGGTAGAATTTTGAGTTGTTTGTGTTGATCTACAGTCTGTACTGGGTGTTTGTAACAAATAAGATTTAATGCTCGCTTGTGAAGTGAGTGGAGCCTTTTTGTATTTGAGACTGAGCATCCATCCTAGATTGTGGATGCTCAGTCTCAAAACTGATGTCTGCCTTCCGTCGTTTTTGCTTTCACATCTTCTACTGATAAGTAATGGGTTCCTTTGAGCACCAACTTGATCTTTGGAATAGGCAAAAGTCATAGGAAGCCAGGTCTGACGAATATAGTGGGCGCTTAAGCACGGTAATGTTGTGATGTGCCAAGAACGGTCTCAGAAACAGCGCTATGGGCTGACACATTGTCGTGGTGCAAAATCTAATCGACGGTCATCATCTTTCATGCTTTATCAGCGTTCCGAAAATCGTTTGTGCCATTCAGAAATGTGTGCATGAGACAGGCACTCATCAGAGTAAGCCTCTATCAATAACTGAAAAGTTTACTTCGCGAATTTCTTCAACTTACACAAGAAAACTTTATGTTAACTCACTGCTCAATCTTGCCTCTGCCATTTTCCGACCGAGCGTAGGTATGCGTCTCGTATTTGAACACGCGCCCACTGGTGCTGAGTAAGCGATGGAGTCCTTGTCTTACGGTGACAGGTTAGAACATGCTCTGAAATCTTTCTCTCTCCTTTTCCACTCTCGGTTCCCAAACTGTAAGGTCAGTCTCGTGTGTATGTGTGTGTGTGTGTCTCTTTCTCACCTCGTAAACGAAAAAGTTGGTGGTAAGTTATATTGTGAACTACCTATGAAAGTAACGAAATAATTGATGCACGTTAGGTAGACAGTCACGAAGACAGTCCCTCCCTCCCTACCCCCCTCCCCCTTCATTTTCTCTCTCACACACAGAGGGTACTGAACTAGACAAGTTTGTATCAGTTCTGTATGTTGTGAAATCTGATAACCAAATAGTATGTATCTTCTTATCTTCCTCCTTCATTCTCCTCATCCTCCTTTTTCCTTCTCCTCCTCCTGCATCATCATCATCTTCTTCTTCTATTTCTTCGTCTTCTTCTACTATCTGGTGTTCTTTGTAGCAGATGCGATGAAGATGTTGAGGCACATCATGGTGTCTACTTGGGAGAAGGTTATAGAGGCTGTTTTTTTCAGTTGCTGAGTGGAGCTAAAAAGCAAGGGGTGTGCAGTACTTCTTTAACAGACTCCACCACCATGGGGATTATGATGATCCATGCCCTGTTATCCAGACCAGGCCATTTACTCGGGGTATCAAAATAGTAGTAGAACAGGTGTAAAACTTGCATTGGTGCAGGTTACAAGATATTAGTTGCGAGGAAATTAATTATGGAAGATTGGTGTACCAATCAATTCCTTTATGTACTACAGCACTTAGAGGACATATTCTGTCTCCCTTATTACACAGCCAACACAGGTTCCCCCTTCCTTGGCCTATTGTACAAGGTCCGACAATTAAGTAGTGAGACTAATTCCATAAACAATAAAATAAATATCAATTGAAGATATAACCCGTCGTTTGTTCAAAGTAAGCCTCTTGTGTATTGATACGGCGAGTGGCACGATCTAACAAACACTGGAACAGCATCTGCAGTTCTTCTGTTGATATGGCCCTTAAACTCGATGTTACGGCACTTTGGATGTCATCAGTATCGTCAGAGAAACGTCCTTTCAGTGGTAACTTTAATTGTGGGAATAGAAGATAATCGCAGGGAGACAAATCTGGGGAATAGGGTGGGTAGTTGAGAACACACACTTGTTTTGGGGTCATAAATTCATGTACACCTGCCACCCGATGAGCCGGTGCATTATCACGAAGAAGGAAAAAAAAAAACTGCCAGGTGTTGAATACTCGGGTAGGATTCAGAGAATCCTTTTCAATAGGCGTTTCAAAATAAGTAAATAAACTTTGGCAGTGACAGCCTGTCCCTCTGGAATAAATTATTTGTGAATAACTCCTTTGCTGTCGTAGAAGCACACCATTGTCTTCACTTTCTACTTTTGAAAATGAATTTTTTTGCCTTTTGGTAATGATGGTGACTTCCACTGAGCACTTTGGCATTTAGTTATGGGATAAAAACGGAAAATCCATGTTTCATCCTCAGCAACAATCAAATTTAAGAAATGTTTATTTCTGCGAAACGTTTTGATGATGCTTTGCGTACTCAACACGCCGATGTTTTTGGTCATCAGACAACGAATGTGGTAGAAACCAGCAAGCAGCTTTTTTCTTACTCAAATCTTCCACTAAAATTTTTACGAATGGTCTCTCGGTTAACACCAAATTCATCTGCCATTATCTTCACAGTCAAACAACGATCTTCTTGTATCCATTCTCTGACTTGTGCAATGAGTTCCTCATTACGAACAGAAATTGGGCGTCCATGTCCAGTTGCATTTGTAATAGTTTCCAGACCACTTTTGAATCGTGAATACTGCCTGAAGATATGTGTACGAGATAAACAATTATCCCCATAAATTTGTCGCATCAATTCAACTGTCTCAGTAGCACTTTTTCCGAGTTTTAAACAGAATTTAATGTTAGCTTTTTGCTCCATGCATGCAACAATGCAGCTCTGACTAGGTCAACAAAATGGCAGCTTGTTTGTCGTCTGCTTATCGGGCGGCGATGACAAGTTGCCAGATCATAGATGAAGGTTGCTTCTTTGGATTCCATGCTTTGCTTCATAGATGGCATTTTCGTATTGGCCATAATAAAATCAGTCTCATTACTTAATTGTCGAACCTTGTATCCCAGTAGTGAATAATGCTGCTAAAACATCTGATATTCAATACGGCAGTACACATAACATATGCAACATGACTCAATAAGTCTGTAATCAGTAATATATTATTTTTAATCTCAGGATTAACCTGAACAACAACATACAGCTGTCCATGACAACCATCATACGACAGGACAACATTAAGCAATAATGTGGAAGACCAGTGGTAATGAATCGATGAGTATGAAGATTCAGTTCAATACTATTTCAAGCATAATAGCATGTAAATATGAACATTCACTTGCCTTCAGTATTAATATGATGAACTCAAGTGACACATGTTCTATAAAACTCTCTGGGCCTTATGTCCTAGAAAACTCTCTGGGCCTTATGTCCTAGAAAACTCAGGGCCCTATGTCCTAGAAAACTCCTAGGCCCTATGTCCTAGAAAACTCTGGGCCCTATGTCCTAGAAAACTCAGGGCCCTATGTCCTAGAAAACTTCTAGGGCCTATGTCCTAGAAAACTCAGGGCCCTATGTCCTAGAAAACTTCTAGGGCCTATGTCCTAGAAAACTCAGGGCCCTATGTCCTAGAAAACTCTGGGCCCTATGTCCTAGAAAACTCTGGGCCCTATGTCCTAGAAAACTTCTAGGCCCTATGTCCTAGAAAACTTCTAGGCCCTATGTCCTAGAAAACTCTCTGGCGCCTCCCCCCCCCCCCCACATAAAGCTTCCATAAGAATATGTCTGCAGTTGTACTTAATCTTTCGCAGTCATAGCTGCATATGACATACATTACTATAATCAAAATGTGTGTGCAGTGACACTTAATTTTTGTCAGCTATAGCTGCACATGGCATACATGATTTTACTCAATATGCAGGCAAGCACATTGTCAGAATGAATGAATAGCATATATAAGATAATGCATACACTATTAATCCAAAATGAATAATGTTCACTGCGAAATCATATATAATTAATAAAGAATCCCTTCACTAATAAAATACCTAACTATTAACTATTAACAGAAATTAACCTTCAACACAAATTACATCAATACACATACTGACTCGAAACCTAGATCACAACTTATACCACACTACGCAAAAAACGTACACCACATGAGGTGGGCACGGACAGAAACCATAGCTAACAATCGGTTGTCCTTATCACTTACTATAACAGATAATTACAGTAACATCATTATGCACAACGAAAAGCACATCCTCGCCCGGCCATGCCTCAGACACGAATAATGCAAGAAAATGCTCAGTCACACACTAACCCCGGGACCATTACCAAGTCCTGTGGACGATTACGTTTCGGTCAAGATCGTACACCCCTCGATCCAAACGCAGATCGTCCACACAGGGTCTTGGTCAGCTGTGATTCGGCAACTCTACCGCTAGCATGTCAATTATGAGCCGCTGATTGCCAAATTCATGCATCGATGGATTGAAGTGTATGGTTCAGTTTTACAGACAAGATAGAGAATGAGAAAGTGGGCAGAAAGTGAGATGATTATACATAACTGATAAACGTGCAACAAACCAATATTTCGGCAAAAACCTTTTTCAAGGATCATATACAAAAACATACAATATATAAAACACACACACCAAAAAAAAAAGATGAAAAATTAAAACTAAAACAGTAAAACTCCCTCCATAGCCTTTCTGTATTCAAAAGTATAAGTAAAAGAGTGGTAATAATGTCAAACAAAGGACTACTAAATCTGTTGCAGTGGAAAAGAGAAATAATGGAAAACACAAAAATATGTTAAATATTCTTGTCGTAATGAAAACCAGACTTGATTGAAAAGTTGAAGGGAAAAAGAGTAAGAGGGCGCAAACGGTATAAATGGGTGAACATCATAAAGAGATGGACTGGGCTCATCTTGTGCCCTGTGGAAACAAGGGACGGAAAAATATTGGTGAGCCGTTCTAGCCAAACTTCCACATAAGCTGCAGCTCGTCCAAGCACACAAAAACATGCTGCGACCAACATTTTATATGCAGATAAAATAAAATAAAATAGATAGTTTTCAATTTCCTGATATTTCTGTGTACTATACTAGTATAGTACGATACTATACTAGTATAATACGATAGTATTATATATTATGAGTGTTTTTGTAATTTCTTTGCATTTCACGGTTATTATTTTTTTTTTTTTGACGAAAAATTTAAATTATTCTTTGTAAATTTGATGGAACGACACACATGTGCACGTATTGTTTTTTTTTTTAAAAGAATATATTTGCACACAGGTTGAAAATTTCGCGCACGAACTCCAAACAGCTAGAGGGCACACTGGTTCCAGCTAATCTCCTCTGGGGTGCCGGAACAGGATGATGATTAAAAAAAATGTTTTCCTGTGGGAAAGGAGAGATTCGCCCATGAATGTATTCCCTGTGCACCCAAGAACCGCAATAACAAGGCATGAATAGACAAGCATCGGCGTTAATAGATCACACGATTGTGTGCCATCTTTTTATATTGTCGCTCGTTGGAGAGGCGGACTTATATAATGATCTTTGATGTAGGCAGCTCTTGGTTCATTTCCCCGCAGTTATTGATGATTTCTCCATGTTTGTTGCTTGCTGATTGACGTTGTCTATTCGCCGTCTTTGTGCCGGTTCCCAGCAGTTGCCAGGCCACAGCTTCCAGCAAATTTGTTTCACTTGTAAGGGCTCTCTTCCTGTACAAGTTTCATTTTCTGGGGCGACAGGGACGCAGGATGTGACAGGCCAGCTCTGTGTATGTCTTTATCGGTTCAGAACAAAGGGTTTTACTCGCTACTTCCTCGTTCCTGTCTGATGTGTAGAGACGTAGAAGACAAGTCGAGCGCTAACGATAGATTTGTCTGCCCTCAGTTGTACCCCTTTCCCTCCGTTTTTTTTCCTTCAAATTACCTGTCACCCTTTAATCTCTCTGTCTATTTTTAATCTCTGTCCCTATTTAATTTCTCTGTCCCCTCTTTAATCTCTGTCTCTGTTTAATTTCTCTGTCCCCTCTTTAATCTCTCTGTATATCCTCATATGTCATGTTCAAACATTTACTCATCTGATTGTACCACAAACAGCTCCGTCGTCTGTTTCTTTCGTCGGAAACGAAACCCTCGCCCAAAAGAGTGGAAATGCCCTTGCAGCTTCCTAAATCAGTGGTACTTAAAATTGTCCAGGTCACAAACCCCAGAAGTCAGTGGTTCTTAAAATTGTCCAGGTCACAAACCCCAGAAGTCAGTGGTACTTAAAATTGTCCAGGTCACAAACCCCAGAAGTCAGTGGTTCTTAAAATTGTCCAGGTCACAAACCCCAGAAGTCAGTGGTACTTAAAATTGTCCAGGTCACAAACCCCAGAAGTCAGTGGTTCTTAAAATTGTCCAGGTCACAAACCCCAGAAGGCAGTGGTTCTTAAAATTGTCCAAGTGACGAGCCCCAGAAATCAGTGGTAAGTCACCCTACACCCGTCCAGCTCTTACACCACGTTGTAATACATTTAAAAATTGTTACATTCTTCGTGTTTTCTGTACAGTCTAATAAAATGACAAACCGTCCCGTATTGCACTTGATATCTAGTATTTTAATAAATTGCCCCAGAATCTTATTACTTCGGTCGGGACGTTTAAATTTTCTCCGTTTTAAAACACCTTCCCATATTGTCCCGTATTCTCATCTTTGATCGCCGCGTGTTTGAGAAAACACAGAATTAAAAAAAAATTCTTAGTGTAAATGTTAATATTTTAAAGTTATAAGCCTAACCGATTGATTAACATTTTCCGTTAAAATTCAGCATCCCTTCTCCTTCCTGCGCTTAGGTTATCAAGATCTTTCCTCTGTGTGCTTATTCAGGCGAATGTTTAAATCTGAAAAAAAAAACAAAAACTTGACGAGAAACAGTCCTGGGACCCCAACCCCGAGGATGTGCCGCCCGCTGGTATTTTTACTTTTTCTCACCTCACTTAGCTTTGCTGCCTCTCTCTCTGTCTGTCTGTCTGTCTGAACCTTAAGTTCACAGAGCACATGGGGCTTCCTCAAGGGTTTTCCACAAACGCCTGTCCTCTCCCATTTTCCCCCGTCCTTGTCCATTTGAGCCCTCTATTGGTCAACATCCTCTCTGTTGTTCTTCTCTATGCCGCCTTTAGTTTACCCCTACTTCTGTTCCCATGTAGTGTCCCTCTTGGTGCTATTTTTGGTAGTGAGTTGTATTAACTCTTATTAAAAATCATAATGGGTAGACTTCGTAAGAAAATAGAAGTCAGTATGGTCCAAGCTGGTTTTAGACAAGAAAGTGGATCAAGAGATCATATATTCAGTATAAGTTTAATAATATAGAAATGCAGATAATTTAATGTGAATCTGTATTTATCTTTTATAGACTATTCATAGGCATTTGATTGTGTACAAACCAGAAACTTTGGGAAATAATAGAAAAAATGGAATTTCCAACATATTTGATACAATTAATATCACTGCTATATCTAGACTAACAGGCAGCAGTGAAAGTAAATGGTGAAACAACAACTTGGTTTGACATAAAACAAGGGGTCCGTCAGGGGTGCATACTGTCGCCGTACTTATTTAACTTGTTTACTGAAAATATAATGAGGAATGTTAGAGAAGATGTAACAAAAATATTACGATGCTATAAGAATTGGAGGTTATGAAATACCAGATTAAATATGCTGATGACACAGTATTACTGTCCACAGCACAAAAAGAAGTGGAAAAACTAATTATGTCAGTCCTTAAGAACAGCGAAGAGCAGAATCTCTATCTTAATGCGAAGAAAACTAAATTGATGACAACTGACAAAACAAATAAGGCAGCTTAAATATGTATCAATGAGGAAAAAACTGGAAGAAATGGAGAGTTGTGAATATCTTGGATCACTACTAACTAATAATGGAGATACAATGAGGGAAATTAAAAGGAGGACATCTTTCGTTCTTCAGAAAGTAAAACAAGCAAAGAACCTGTGGAGAGGAACAGGCAGAACTACAAGATTAAGATTTTTAAGGGCATGCATCTTTCCCATCGCAACATATGCCTGTAAGACCTGTACACTTAACAAAACAGCTGAGAAACACATAAATGCCTTTGAATGTAAATGCTAAAGAAGAGTCCTTCAAATATCATGGACACAAAAAAACAACAAATATATCCATACTCTCTCTCTCTCTCTCTCTCTCTCTCTCTCTCTCTCTCTGAACCTTAAGTGCCCAGGGCACATGGGGCTTCCGCAACGGTTTTCCACAAATGCCTATCCTTTGCCTTTTTTTTCTGCTCTTGCCCAGGTGAGTCCTCTATTGCTCAACATCCTCTCTGTTGTTCTTCTCCATGTCTCTTTTGGTCTACCCTTACTTCTTTTCCCCTGTGGTGTCCATCTTAGCGCTATTTTTGGTAGTGGGTTGTCAGTCATTCGGAGCACATGTCCCAACCATCGCCAGCGTCTTTCCTCAATAATTGCTGTCAGTTGCTTCATCTGCATTTCTGCCAACAAAATGTTATTTCTTATGGTGTTTGGCCAAAATATTTGTCTGATTCTTCGTAAACATTTAGTCTGGAAGGAATTCAGTTTGTTTTCTATGGTTTTGGTTACTTTCCAGCATTCACTTCCATAGAGCATTACAGAGCATTACTCTTAAATATCCTGATTTTCGTCTTCGTGCTCAGTTTTTTAGATTTCCATAGTCTGCAGCATTGGAAAGACCTGGTTTGCTTCAGTAAGTCTGCTGTTGGTGTCCTCTGTGCTGTCTCCATTTTCTACTACTCTACTGCCAAGATATACAAATTCGTTGACCTCCACCACTAACTTGCTATTTACTCTGAGTACATTTCTGTTGTTCACATTTCGCTTCTTTAACGTTGTCTTTCCTACGTTGAACTTTAATCATATGTTGTTTGCATTCTGAGTTAGCTTGTTTATTTTATCTGTACCAAAAAGTTGCTGGAGGTATGTTCTCCGCAGATCACTTTGCACTGAAAACCTTTCACTTCTTTTGTTATAATAAGAGTATTAAAGTGTTCCCCCCCGTCTTTCAATTTTTTTTTCTCTTTCTCCACTGATCAGTTGTCTCTTATGTGTCCTTATTGCACTCTCAAATCTTGCACTCTCAAATCTTGTACTGAAGTTACCTGTCATCTGCTTTGTGATTTTGTCATTTGTATATGCTGCTTTCTCTGCCGCTTCTGCTAAGTTGTCATAGTATTGACGTTTATCTTGACGGCATGATTCCTTCACCTCTTTGTCTTTTTGTACATAATTACTTAAAACTTGTTTTTTTTAGCCAAAGTGATTTTGTGCTCATTATTTTTTTCTTGATTTCCTTTCTTTGCTCTGTCTTTTCCCATGTGGTCTTGCTTATCCATTCCTCTTTTCTCCGTTTCCGATATCCCAGCACTTCTTTTGCTGTTTCATGTAGTGTTTTATTGAACTCTAGTATAGACATTTCTGCATTGTCTTGTAGGGCACTGAAGCGGTTCTTAAGTACTGTTGAGAATTCATTCCTTGTTTGCTGGTCTTTCAGTTTTGCTGTATCAAAGCGTGCCTTTCTGTGTTCTCAGATTTTGGCTTTCCTAAATTTTAGTATTATTTCCGCGACCAGAAGGTTGTGATCACTTCCTACATCTGCTCCTTTCCTTGCTCTAACATCTTGTAGTGACCGTTTCCACTTTTTGTTTATCAGTATGTGATCGATTTAGTTTTCTGTGGTTTTATCTGGGGACCTCCAAGTCACTTTATGGATGTTTTTATGTTGGAAAATTGTCCCTCCAATGGTCATCATGTTCACAGAAACTGGAGTCTTTCTCCATTTTCATTTATTTCTCCGAGTCCTTCTCTTCTTATGATTCTTCTTCTATCTTCATTTCCCTCACCTACTTTTGCATTGAAGTCGCCCAAGATGAGTAGCATATCATGCTTGGGTATTGTTTCTACTGTGGCTTGGAGGCTGTTGTAAAAATCTTCTTTTAATTCCTCTTCAGCTGCTTCTGTTGGTGCATAACAAACTATAATAGACAGCTTCGTGAATCTTCAGTTGATGCGTGCGTATAATAATCTCTCATTTTTAGGGGTCCATTTCAGCAGTGATCTTTCTGCTGCTTTTGTTATAATCAGTGCAACTCTTCCTTCATGATTGTCTTCTTTACCTGACCATATTATTGTATCTTCTGTGTGCTGTGTTGTTAATTTCCTTCTGCCTGGTCCCGTCCATCTTGCCTTTTGTATTCCTAACATGTCTAGTTTGTATCTGTGCATTTCCTTGATGGTTTGTGCTAGTTTTCCAGTCTGATTAAGTGTTCTGCCTATTTGCATCTTGTGTTTAGGTTCTAGGAGGTCTGCAGTCGGGCTAGGGACTTTCAGTGGCTGGTTTTCATTCACAACCTTCATGAGCTGATTTTCCTGATAAGCAATTCTCGCTTTTGCTGCCTAACGTTCATCATCTCATTGATCCATTGGTATCACATCTTACAATGTAAACTCAGGGAGTGCACTCTGCCTAGTCGATATCAATAAGAAATGTCTGATAGTGGATGCATAACCCTGTCAGAGATTTGTGTTCATATTACTTTTTACTTTTTAATGAGGAAACTAAGCGAATCATCACTGTCACTCACTCACAGATCTCTTCCGTATATTTCATTGCATAGAATGTATTTGCTAGTTAAATTGGACGTGGTCTCACTGACTTTCTTCACAACTTTGTAATTGGCTCACTCTGTGTACAAATAGCGCTCACCGAACGTAGTCTGACTGGTAATCTGTTGGTGCTCTGTTCTCGCTGGCGTGTTGTTGAATAGCGTTAAGATTGTTACAGGCGTGTACGATATACTTCGGTAAACTATTACTGATGGCAAGCTTTTGCTGTTAAGTTGTCGTCGTTTCATTATTTCTCGGACGATACGTGTTTACAGTGTATCTTACCTTCCTTTATTTCTGATTTTCCTTCCTGTTTCATGTGCCTCTCTGTCATCAACAATTTAAGGTGCACAGCGCAACCAGGTGTCGAGGAAGATGGTTGGCCATCATCTGACTATCCTGTAGATAGATTGAGAAAAAAAGAGAGTTTCACGCAATAAAACAATAGAGCTTAATGTTGCATGATTAGCCTCTGACAGAACAAAGCACTTAAGATGTGAGAGAAAGAAGACTAAAATAAAAATGAACGTGACTCAAACCACAGACTCTGGTAGGGCGAACAACCGCCCATCCGGCTGCGACAGGACAACACACGATTCACACGGCCATTTCGCATGCCTGTTTTTCGAGGTTAACCATACAACACTCTGCTCTATCACTTTTACCAACAATTTGAAAATACTTTTATCAGGCCAGTGGCACATTCTATCTGGGTGGTTCCCAGGGTCCCAGGTCCCAGTCCTCCCTTCTCAACCCAGGCTGCCTTTGAATCCTCCCTTATGTACTAAGCAATCACCCAAGAAAAAATGTTCACAATTTGTACTTTCTTTTACGATGGTAATTCCATCCCTTAAACTTGAAATTCCTTCAACGTGGAGCCCCTGTTCCCCCATGCTGAGAATCACTGTCTAATTTAACCATAATTCTTGAAGGTTTTTTTTAATCCAGAAAATAGGCTTTCTGGATTATATATTTTCTCAGATACTGCCATACAGTAATTGCTAACTTCCGTTGCTGACTTTTCGCGTCCCTGTCTTCGTGAGAGAGGGACTTTTTATGAAACTTTTGGCTGAGTAATGAATATAGGCAGAGGTTTGTGGTTCAGTTTTACACACAAAAAATATAGAAAAGGTCGGGAAAGTTGGCAGAAAGGAGATCAGCGGAAAGAAAGATGAGATGTAAAAATGAAGAACATATAACAATCCAGAATTTTGGTGAATGTTTTTATCAGAGACCACATAAAAAATAGCACAGCAATACATGAAAAAAATAACTGAAAAATGAACATTTCGCTCTTTGGTATCCTCCTAGTAAGAAAGTAGGACACAAAGTGCACCCAGATAGACATAGGTAACCACAAAGTAGAAGCAAGCGGTTGGCTGAGAAATGAGAGAAAGAAGTTTTGGTGATGATAAGGTGATGAAAATTACCTGTACGTAATTGTAGTAACGTGATGTCACTGACAGCAGTCAAGCACCATAAATTGGATACATCAATCTCATCTCCTCTCCACGCCACACATCATAACAGTACTGTGTTGGAACACAGGGTAATTCTATTTGTGATGTTCAAATTATACATATATAGCTCAGTGGCAGTATTAAATTGTTCTTTAATAAGAAGTTACATTGAAGGCGATGATAAATGTGTTATCAGGGAGTGTTAATTGAAGCAAACCCTATCTCCGTCCCTCGCTGTGCCCTGGAAGAAGGCTGTTGTGTTTCCTCTGTTTGGCTGGTAGGTAAGAATCTGCATGTTTCAGTGATGGCAGAGTTAACTGGCAAGTCTATTTCTTGTGTTTTTGTTGTTGTTGTTGGTCCGGTCAGCTGATTCGATACCCTCTCTTCGTGATCTTCATATCTGATGTTTATAGAGGGTGAAACAACAATACACGACAGGAACTGTGTTATTATTCTTCTTCCTAGTTCTGCCAGGCCATGCTCTTTGCTCTCTTCTTCAGTGATAATACTGTGATTGCTGTCTGCCATATTCGGAATCTGGCAAAGTTTCTCTAGTACTGGTAAATCAGTGAACTTCTGTGTGTGTGTGGGGGGGGGGGGGTGGGGGAGCCGAGAAAAACCCCTGCTGCTGGCAGGACAGTATAGACCAGAAGTTGCGAGCCTTTTTTTACGATTACATACCTCCCTTGGGTTGTCCAGTATGTTCACGTACACACTTCACCAGACTCTAAATCATCATCGTCTAGTCCTGTTAGATACCAGCATGGCCTAAAAAAAATGGTTTCACTTCACACGTCGAAATCTGGGAAACACACAGCAACCCAAAGAACTTTCTAATCTGACTTTTTAAAAAAAATATTTTTTTTTAGCTGTTTTGGTTCGCATACCTCCCAGGGGCATGGGTACACCCGATTAAGAGGCCCTTGTGAATATATAATCTAATACTGAATATATTACAATACATGTCATGTTGAGGGCTTTAACTTCCGCCAATTTCTATTTATAACCAGAACCTTTTGCAGCCGAACCACGCTCATATTGACTCGTTGAATAATTCCCCCCTCCCTCCCTCTTTCTCGCTCTCTCTCTTTCACGGGGGTCGAGGAGTAAAAGCACATCCATTCTCTGAATGAGCATCAAAGAATTCACCAGGAGAAGAGAGAGGCAGGGCACGTGCAGTGAATTGAAAATTGAAACGTAGGAAGCATGTGGATGCTGTGCTTTTTTAACATTTAAAAAAAAACCGCTAACGAATGTGTTTACATTTTAGACACCTGGGTCAAATCAGTGCTCAGACAGTGCGAACTGAATGTTTCGTAGCTGAAGATAGGAAAGTTGTGAAGACATTTGTTGTAGACATGAACTTCATATAATGACGGGGGGGGGGGGGGGAGAAGACGCATTGCTGAACGAGATAGCGGTCAGCTACCCATAGCAAGACTTCCTGGGCCGTGGTTGGTGAACCATAACAGGCCAAGACCATATTCCGTCTTCCAGAGGTGCCACTGGAAACAGGCAGTAGTCTGGCCAAGTGAATGAGGAAGTCTGCAGTTGGGGGAGGGGAGGGGGGAAGAAGCCGGCCCGCCTGCAGTTGGGGGAGGGGAGGGGGGAAGAAGCCGGCCCGCCCCCCCCCCCAAAAAAAAAAGTGGAGCCGAAGTTTAAATGCGTTGACTGAAAGGCGCAGAACTGCGATACAGCCTTTTTCTGGGTGAACGCCGAAGAAGAAGGTCTCATGACTATTGATGTAGTCGTGAAAATCTGATGATATGGACGTGATATCGGATATGGAACAGAGTTGTAAAATTAGTTGTAAAATCCCCGTGTTTTTTATATTGTTGTACCTTCCTGACAGTGACTGTTAGTTGGTATACTTGGTAGTGTGGTGGGTGTGTAATAGTGGACTCCGTTTCATTTAAAAGTGCTTCTGTGTCTGTCATCTCTGCATATTTCTGCTGTCCTATCCAACTCCGACTCCTTCGTAAATGGTGCAGCTCTGCAAACTCCGATTCCACCACCAGGCGATCACGTGAATATCTATCCATTTTGGCTGTGCTGTAGTGTCGCAGCCAGCTGTTCACCCGGAGTAGGAGCTGGGGGATATATAACACATTTAAGAGGAATTATTTCCAAGTTTTTATTCCTTTTGTCATTGTTCTCATTATTGATCTTATTTCATTTTGTTAAATATATTTAGTGCCTCTTATTTCACTCGTTCATTGCTATAGTAGTTGGTAGGAAATAACAACGTTTAAGATGTTCATGATGTGTTTGTAAATGTTTATTTAGCTGTCGGACAGACAGGCGCCCGAGGATTTATTCAGGATACAGTGTAAGAGGGAATCCGCTACTTTCATGCAATTATAGCACTGTGTGGGTTACGTGGTTTTTCAGGTCTTCCAGTAACAAACGTTTAAGCAAGTGACGATGTGAAGATTGGTCTTGTGATTGAGTTGTTATTGAGCTTGATCTCCAGAGAGGATTTGGCGTGTCTCTTTGAAGAGAAAAATAACCCGGAAGCTAGAAGATGAGCGTATAGAAGCATGCGAGGTCTTTATCTGTCAACATGAATGGTGAGAAAGTGAGTAAATTTGGAGATCTTGTGAGATCTCGGAGTTGGATTTTATGTTTGGACCTGTCCTTCGGTGTAGAGATCGTTCCCGAGTCGTGACCAAACTCCGCGTGAAATGTTCGTTTGTTTTGATGGTGTCGTGTTGTAGGAATAAAGAATAAATACGTGGATTTTAATCTCTTCCTTTTCATTTTTATTAGGTTCAGGCGACTGAGGTTATTTTCCTTATATGGCGTCTTATTCAGCAGTATTGTGAGGCCTGTGATCTGTTCTGAACTTTATTCCCATCTCTCGTTCATTACTTCCTATCAAAACATTACAGTAAAGGAAAACACATACCGATTTTTTCCTCAAAGATTATCAGTATGAACGACAAAATAAATTTGTATCCATTTTTCTGAACATTTTGATTTCTTCATAAAATACACACGCAAGCAATGGAATGACTGAAATCATTTAACATCCTGTACGTATTATGGGGCTAGTATGATTAAAACAGAATCCTCCCATATATAATTTCTAACTATTATCCTTGATGATAATGTTGGTTATGGTCACCATTCTGTGATGGTAGGCAGATGATCTCAATGTAGGGACAATGGCTACGATCAATGACTAGTACAGTCACTGCCCGGAAGGAAAGCAGTGGTAAACTATCTTCTGGAAATATACCAAGAAACCCAAACGACAATCATCGAAACGCAGCAGCCGCAGGCCATCTTGCTCACAACCGAGAGGCCTACAGGAGTGCTGTTTGGGAGGCAAAGTTCCGCAAGGAACATGCAAATGAATGAAATGAATGAATGAATGATCCTTGATGAATTTTTGTCTAATTGTTAAAAAAAAGAACTATTGGCAAGAAAATGTAACGAAAAGCATATGTATAAAATTCAGTAATACACAAGTTTATGTCCATACTATACTTAAACCATCAATTCATATTAACAAATTTTAAAATCTTACACAAAACATACGCATTATAGAAAATATAATTAGTCATATGTCCGTGGTACATCAACAATTATACCTGAATGAGTCGGGATGGATCGGATGGATCAAAAGCACGACTTGCATGCTTGCACATCACAGAATATAAATCATAACCAAAATATTATATATATATATATATATATATATATAGTCCAAAAAAAAAGAAACGCATTAACTACTGATGACCCAATTTTAGCCATAGATTTGATATTTTATAGCTTTTTAAATTGAATGAATAAAATTTTCAAATTGCACACAATAATACCTAAGGGTTTAAACACTCACTTGACAGTTTCTTGCATCTGTGTGACGAGAATTTTTTAGTCCCAGGGATTTTCAAGTTAGCATGGTGTGTGACCTCTGCTTGCATCGATCAGCCAGTCGCTTATCTATGTCTTCTGGACATAGATGCGATCAGATGTCTGATGTGCGCTTGTGGGATGGCTGCCCACTCTTCCTGGAGTGCCTGCCACAGATCACAACGACTGGCAAGAGAAATGTTTCGACCACAAACACGTCTTTGCATCTCATCCCATAGGTGCTTGATAGGATTCATGTCTGGAGACAGGGATGGCCAGGGAAGGGAGAGAATATTGCTGGCAATCAGGAACTATGATGTGAACCGTGCAGAATGGGGTCTGGCATTGTCCTGTTGAAACAAAGACCTTTGCGCAGCCAAAAATGGAAGGACATGTGGTCGAAGAATTTCATTGACGTATCGTTGCACATTCAAGCCTCCTTCAGTCTGCATCAATGGACTCCTTCCGTTGAAATTGATCATTCCCCATACCATTACACCTCCACCACCGTGCGGTGGAGCTTCATCAACGCGATTTTGGGCAAAACGTTCATTTGGCCTGCGGTAGACTCTTCCCCGCATATCATGGCGGTGGATGCAACAAAAAGGAAGATTCGGCACTAAACCAGACACGTCTCCAGTGGTTGTCAGTTGTCCAGGGCCGATGCTGGTTGGCCCAAACAAGTCGATTTTGGCGATGGTGTCTCGTTAAGACAGGACCTCGGTGAGGTCGTCGTGCCACCAGTCCAGCTTCATGCAGTCTATTCCGGACAGTTTGATCAGACACACGACGTCCTGCAAGCAATGACTGGGCACTTGAGGAAGCTGTTGTAAACCTGTTTCTGAGGTGATGAACCAGAATAAAGTGATCATCAGCTGCTGTTGTCACCCTGTGTCGTCCACTGCGGTGCCGGTCTTCAGCTGAGCCAGTGGCTTGGAAACGGTGCCAAATTCGACTGATGGTACTCTGCTGCACGTTGAAATGCCTGTCAAACTGATTTTGACTTTGGCCTGCTTGCAGGATACCAATAACAGTATTTTGTAAATTTTGTGATAGATGCGCCATAATTGTCTGCTTGAATATTAACTGAATTTATGTAACCTCATCCTTTTATAGGGCTTCATTTGCGTGGGAAGTGAGTTGTGCTCACCACAAAAATCACGAATCACGACTTTTCCATAAACGCAGCATGAGTTATGGTAAAGAGAACCTGCTTGATTAGCAAGGGCAGCTACTGCGTTCTGACTGTACACGAGAAAAGGAAAATTCACGCTAAATCATGGACGTGATGTCTTTGTGACAATTTTTGGTTTGGTTTAAGATACCCCGGAAAAATTTTTTGTCATAACATATAAAATATAAAAAAAATGAAGCTTATATAAGCTTTGCGTTTCTTTTCTTTTTTTGGGGGACGTATATATATATATATATATATATATATATATATATATACGAAATAATACTCATTCTTGTAAACGAAAATATTACTCCCTCCGATCCGTTATCACCTCCCTGCGTGCTCAGCGTACAATTTGCCGACTGACTAAAATTCTCTCACATCTCCTATTTATACTATTTTGGTGGTACCGACCTACTCGGGATTGCGCACCCTTCGAGTAAACCGGTCGCTGATCTTATTTATGTATTTTTTATTGCTTCTGGTATTAAAAAAAAACAAAAAACTTAGGTTTAATAACCCGTACCTATTCCTGCATATACTACAATTTGTTGAGCTGTCAGTACCTACAGCATGAGTCTTGAGACATACACTTATCCACCACTAGATCATGCTATGAGGGTCAAACGTGAACATAATGATTTGAATCAGAACATAGAACACATTAAATTGAACTCTCTGGTAAGAAGCTGTTTTGAGAAATATGATGTGTTCAGATTGCCACATCTCGTTTACCACCATTCCAGACGACTGTCAGCTGTAGACTGCCCTCGAGTTGTAATAACCTTATCATTAATCGTCCTGGAGCATGTCTGGTCTGACAGACCGACCAGTTATATGCATGCTTACTAAAGTCTCGCTCTCTGATGTGCCATAGTGTCAGACAACGTTCCCTCTAAGGTTGTGCGGTTCATTTGCAGAATTTTGAACCCGTGTGCAGATACGTTCACAAAAACAATTTTGTGCGCCAGTGTGTCTCGTAACGTCAGATAACAAATTATAATTTACATTTTTCTCATTCATTCATTCCTTTGCATGTCCCTTGCGGAACTTTGCATCCCAAACAGCACTCCTGTAGGCCTCTCGGTTGTGAGCAAGATGGCCTGCTGCTGCTGCATCCATTTCCAGATCATCAACGATGTCTTGCAGCCATCTTCGTTTCGGTCTTCCTCTTTTTCTTTTTCCCATTATGTATCCTTCCAATACGGTCTTCTCTAAATTATCATGACGTTTAATGTGGCCAAAATATTTAAGTTTTCTCTCTTTAATCCTCTTTACTAGCCAGCCTTCTTCAATATTAAGCTCTTGTAGTATAGATATATTTGTTCTTTTTTGTGTCCACGATATTTGGAGAACTCTTCTATAGCATTTACATTCAAAGGCATTTATGTGCTTCTCAGCTGTTTTGTTAAGTGTCCAGGTCTCACAGGCATATGTTGCGATGGGAAAGATGCATGCCCTTAAAAATCTTATTTTTGTGGTTCTGTCTGCTCCTCTCCACAGATTCTTTATTTGTTTTACTTTCTGAAGAGCAATAGATGTCCTCCTTTTAATTTCCCGCATTGTATCTCCATTATTAGTTAGTAGTGATCCAAGATATTAAAAACTCTCCACTTCTTCCAGTTTTTCCTCACTGATACATATTTCAGTTGCCTTGTTTGTTTTGTCAGTTGTCATCACTTTAGTTTTCTTTGCATTAAGATAGAGGTTCTGCTCTTCGCTGTTCTTGCGGACTGACATAATTAGTTTTTCCATTCCTTCTTGTGTTGTGGACAGCAATACTGTGTCATCAGCATATCTAATCTCTGGTATTTCATAACCTCCAACTGTTATGGCATCGTAATATTCTTTGTCTACATCTTCTCTAACATTCCTCATTATATTTTCAGTATACAAGTTAAATAAGTAGGGTGACAATATGCACCCCTGACGGACCCCTTGTTTTATGTCAAACCAAGTTGTTGTTTCACCATTTATTCTTACTGCTGCTTGTTGATCTAAATACAGCAGTGATGTTAATTGTATCAAATGTGTTGGAAATCCCATTTTTTCCATTATTTCCCAAAGTTTCTGGTGTTGTACACAATCAAATGCCTTTGAGTAGTCTATAAAGGATAAATATAGATTCACATTAAACTCCCTGCATTTCTCTATTATTAATCTTAGATTGAATATATGATCTCTTGATCCTCTGCCTTGCCTGAAGCCAGCTTGGACCATATTGACTTCTTCTTCTATTTTCTTTCGAAGTCTACCCATTATGATTTTTAACAGAATTTTACTGGCATGACTAATCAGGGCAACAGTTCTGTAGTTGGTGCATAATTTCAGGTTACCCTGTATTCATACCACTGCCAAAAAAGGGTAACCTGAAATTATTTTTCTCATAGAAGAAAATAATCCAAAGAAATCAAGAAAGCAAACTTGTGTAGTGCTGTCATATTTTTCTTCAGCGCTACTAAAGCACAAAGTAACATTAGAAAATGAAAACAATAATAGGAGCAGTTCTATTTATTTATTTTGCGCGGCGTACTGCGCGGCATTATTTTCTTATGTGCGTGGCCTCCCTCACTCACAGCTTAGAGGGAACATTGATGTCCGATAGCCACTTCGGCCATATGTGCAAAGGTTTGATCTGAGGAGGGCTTTTGTTTACTTCGATCAGCCTTGCCCGCTCCCGGCACTGTTACTAATTGAGTAAGGCCTGCACTGGCTGTAGTTCGCTTGCCCTGAGATGACACAGAATAGTCATTACCGTTCCTGTTAGAAGATAGCTTATATATCATGAGATGTGGGTATTGTTTTTATACAGGATAGAACAAAACTTTGGCCCTGCTATTGCTGTAGAACTATCTCATTGATCTGTATCGCCGTGACGTAATGCTGTTATGGTTAATGTCGCGCTATCACATAGATCATTGTTATTGTGACGTTACGTGTATGATGGGAGAACAGCCAGTGTTGAGAGATCAGTGCTAAACTACGTTGCTTGCCGTACAGTTCTGGGCTCAGGCCGTCCATGACTCGGCCGCCGTTCAATACCGCCAGCAGAGAGCACGTCCTCTTTGATTAACATCTAGATTTGTTTGAGCCTACGGACCTCTTTCTGCTCGGCTCTCGGCGTGAGAGCTTGAGGGAGGAGGGATTGGAGGGCTGAGGAGAGAGGCGCTGGGAAAATAAAGAAACAACGGTGGAAAATGGGAGAGGGGAGGAGTTGGGATGTTGTATAAACAGGAATACTGATATACTGAAACCCATGATGAAAACATGGGGGGGGGGGGGGAAGAGAGAATATGCTAAACTGATTTAAAAGTTCACGGGGATGTAAATGGCTGGTTTTAAACATGTAAGATGATGGGGGCAGATTTAAAACATGATCTGAGATAATGGGAGACTGATTTAAAACATGATGCGAGATAATGGGAGACTGATTTAAAACATGATGCGAGATAATGGGAGACTGATTTAAAACATGATGCGAGATAATGGGAGACTGATTTAAAACATGATGTGAGATCATGGGAGACTGATTTAAAACATGATGTGAGATAATGGGAGACTGATTTAAAACATGATGCGAGATCATGGGAGACTGATTTAAAACATGATGTGAGATAATGGGAGACTGATTTAAAACATGATGCGAGATAATGGGAGACAGATTTAAAACATGATGTGAGATCATGGGAGACTGATTTAAAACATGATGCGAAATCATGGGAGACTGATTTAAAACATGATGTGAGATAATGGGAGACAGATTTAAAACATGATGTGAGATAATGGGAGACTGATTTAAAACATGATGCGAGATCATGGGAGACTGATTTAAAACATGATGCGAGATCATGGGAGACTGATTTATAACACTGCGATATCCCAGGAAATGACTAAGAAACATACAGTATATGTAAATAATGAATGACCCGCTGAAGTCGTGATGTTGACAGAAGGGAAAACTAATTTTTTTTCTTCTTTAGCGCTTGGAAAGAGGAGATGAAATGTCATAACAATTTAATGTTAATTAGAGATAATGTAATTGATGGATATGTGGTTGCATATATGTGTATCAGCGTCTAGCGACAGACATACGAATGTAGTACATGGGAGTCTGTCCATGCGCTATTTTATGTATTACGAGGGGCGTTCAGAAAGTAATGCACGACATCGTTTTTTTTTTCAGCTAATAATGAAAATAGAAGCGTGAAATTTTGCACACTTTAAATATGGCATGTGCCGATTGTGTGAGCCAAAATTGCACCGCACCCAGCCAAAGAATATGGCTGCCCTAACCGTCGAAATGGAGAGTGTTAGCAATTTGCGGTATAAGCAGCGAATTATAATAGAATTTCTGGTTGCAGAGAAGGAAACTGTTGTGGACATTCACAAGCGTCCATGTGATATGTATGGACGTTTTGCAATCGACAGGAGTACAGTCAGTCGCTGGGTTCAGAGAATCAAAGAATCAAAAAATGGAGATAAGGAGTTGCATGATCGGCCGCGCTGTGGACGTCCTGCCACAGCCACCAAGGCAGAAATGTTGAAATGCGCTGAGGGTATTATTCTTACTGATAGGCGTATCACTACTCAGCAGTCGGTCTTAAAGCTGTCAGTCAACAATAGTAGTGCAAATGCAGTTATAAAAGCTCTCGGATTTTCTAAGATTTGCGCAAGATGGGTTCCTCGAAGTCTCACAGATGAACATCGATGGCACAGAAAAGCAATTTCTTCTGAATTGTTAGGGTGTTTTAGTGCCGAGGGAGAGAACTTTTGTGCTAAGATCGTAACAGGTGACGAAAACTGGGCACGTCATTTTGAACCTGAGACAAAAAAGACAGTCAGTGGAGTGGCATCATCCGCAATCACCACGAAGAAAGAAATTCAAGACAACTCCTTCAGCTGGAAAAGTCATGATCACTGTTTTTTGGGACATTGAAGGTGTAATTCTTGTGGATGTTATGCCAAGAGGAGAGACAATCAATTCACAAGCTTACATTAAGACATTTAAAAAACTCAGTCATCGTTTTCGCAGAGTTCGGTCGCACAAGAATCCAGCAGACCTGCTTCTCCTTCACGACAATGCGCGCCCTCAGACGAGTCTGGCAACACGGGAAGCAATCACCAAATTGGGTTGGACTGTACTACCCCACCCACCCTATAGTCCCGATTTGGCACCCTCTGATTTCCATCTGTTTGGTCCAATAAAAGATGCACTCCGAGGGGTAAGATATGAAGATGACGAAGGAGTGGTTCATGCAGCGAAGAAATGGCTACATAATCAAGAAAAAATCTGGTACGGGCAAGGAATACATGCATTTATTTCGCGCTGGCGTAAAGCCGTACAAGTTGATGGGGATTATGTTGAATAATACCGTTGTTCACGTGACATATATTGTGTATAAATTTCATGCTTTTTGAGTAAACAGCTCCTGAGTAAAACGATGTGGTGCATTACTTTCTGAATGCCCCTCGTAGATCGCCTGGTTTGACAAGGTCCAGGGTGCGCGCTGAAGAGACAGATTGTAGGCTGATGACACGTCGTGATGAATGATAGAAAAACAGGCTCTGTTTTGTACTCTCTCTCTTTCTTTCTCTCTCATTTACACATATACTTACATAGCGACCGTGGTGGTTAGCTCCAGGACTATCAGTTTGCTCCCTCGAGCTTCTTCTTCACACACGTTTACTGTCGGTATCTGCAGTTCACTCTCATGTATAGAAACGTAGAGCTTAGCTTCTTGGGTTATCTAATTGGACCATTAGGTGCGTCTCACTGTTTCCTATTTGATTCGGTCTTGGAGGACGAGTTCCACAGACTGAGGTGCAAGGGCACGTGCACAAAGAGGGGAATTGTCCAGTCTTCAACTTTGTGATGTGTGATCTCGGAGTCTGCAGCGTCATGTTCTCTCCTGCGAGCTGGCAGTGACAGTAGTTTTGCTGGCAACAATTTTATGCTGGCTGTTGTTTTATGCTATGTTGTTGTATGAAAGTAAATCTAGGTAACAGACAACAGCAACAGTGACTGAAATGGTTTTTCTAAGATTCATGGGAAAAAAAGGATTTATAAGACAGCTGGCATTGACAGAGAACAGAAATATTACCCATCATAGAGAGAAGAGTCGCTGCTGCTTCACAACACAGAAAAACAACTGCAACAGGAGGGAGATAAGATGTTTATCACTACAACATTGGAGGATGTCAGTAGACTGTTGAGAAAAACGTATCAGGGTACACGATCCACAGCATTTTCTGTGCAGTAATCCACTCACTTGCCAGTAATATCTTAGGCTTTTATTACCTGTCTTTGCGATTATGAGTGTTTGTGAATTCTGCACCGCAACACATTTAAAATTAGTTCTGATTGGCCTGGTACATATCATTGCCCATGCCTTGCAGCACACCTTACTGCAGGTTCATATAGTATGTCCAGATTATATTTTGAAGAAATGTATATCCCCTACCTTCTTCTTAGATCTTACATTTTTCCCATCCCGTTAAACGTCATGTAGGGCTCGCATGGTAATTCGCCAAGTTTTCCTGTTTTCGGCGAGCTTTGCCAAGTTTTCCTGTTTTCGGCGAGCTTTGCCAAGTTTTCCTGTTTTCGGCGAGCTTTGCCAAGTTTTCCTGTTTTTGGTGAGCTTTGCCAAGTTTTCCTGTTTTCGACGAGCTTTTTAACCTCATCAAGGGATTTTATGCCTACTAATTTGGCCTCTCTTAACAGTGTCCTCTTTAGTTTCACGTGGTTGACCACTTGATAGCTTTTTTGGGACCCTCTGTTTCTTCCCATCACGTGGCCAACATATGTTCATCTGCCTTTTTTTTTTTTTGGATCAACCAATTAGACTGGTTTATTGTTCACACTGTCTTATCTCTGCGCTGTTCTTAAATTCGTTCCACTTTATACCGAGTATTTCCCTTAGGCAGTTGTTTTCAAAAGAGTCTAATTTCTTGTTTATTTCTTTCTTGTTTCTTTCTTATTTATTTCTTGTTTATTGCTTTTGCATGCATAAATGAGGGTGGATTTGAATTGAATAATCTCATCTTGGTTTTTGCGCTTATAACTTTTGAGTGCCGTTATGTTCTCATGCCGTCTCTGAGTATTTCATGGTAAGATGTCACAGCAGACCGTAGAATGGTTGTACATGACTGTCGTCTTTGATCCATTAGATCCTCGTACAGCTGACCTTGATCTCCGTACATGTGCATGTCCCTGAACGAATTTTTTGCTCTTCTACGCCATATGACTTTTTTTTTTAAAGACTCTGCAAGTGACAAATGAGCTGTGTTGTGGTTTCCACTACCAAAGAGTTATAGTACGACTGCCAGCACAAATGAGTTCGCTGCTGGCGAGATTCTTCAGCTGCCGTGCGTGGAGTGGAGCTTCTCTCGGCCAGTGAAGAAAGGTGCGATTATGGGTTGCCGCGCGGCACTGTGAGAAAGGTGAAAGAAAGTAGTAAGTGAAGTAATCAGTAGTCTCGAGGTCAGGACTGCTCAAATCACGCCACCTCTGCTCTGGAGGTCGGCCACGTCCCATGTACACTCATACGGGCGAATTGCTTGAACCGGCTTAACCCAGGGGTTAAGTCGCTGCTGGCGAGACTCTTCGGATGCCGCGCGTGGAGTGGAACTCCTCCTGGCCAATGAAGAAAATGAGGAAAAGCAATCAGGGTTGCCGTGCGGCGCTGATGTGAAAAGGTGATGGAAAAGATAAAGTGAAGCTTAATCAGTACGTCCAGTAGTCTCACAGCGAGAGCTACTCATACCACAGCACCTCTGCTCTAGAGGCCGGCCACGTCCGTTCTACACCCATACTGGTGAAATATGCCTATATCGGCTTAAACCAGGGGTGAAACTTGATGGCTACTCAAGTCACGGTACCTCCGCTCTAGAGGTCGGTAACGTCCTAAACACGCCCATGCTGGGATAATATGCCCAAACTGGCTCAACCCAGGGGTGAAACTCACTAGTGGCGAGGATTTGTCCTTCTGAACAAAAGCTCCGTCCTGGTCACAACTATGAAGGATAGCGGCCGCGACCTCAAATTCCTAAGTCGGAGACACTGGACCAGTGCAGTCTAGATAGGCAACCACCTCTCACCCGGCAAGGATGTATGCGTATCCTAATCACGCTGAAGTGTTCCAGTGAGAAAGTCCAACGCTGGACTAGATGGGCAACCACCTCTCACCCAGTGAGGATATACTGATATCCAAAACACGTCGATGTTTTCCGGTGAGGAAGTCCAACTCTAGATTAAACTGGTGCAACGAAAACCACGGTTTCATGCATTCCCGCTTCTGAGACCCACCAAGAATACAGGGTCAAACCCTGCAATACTCTGAACCTCTCGTGATATCCAAAACACGTCGACGTTTTCTGGTGAGGAAGTCTAACTCTAGATTAAACTGGTGCAATGAAAACCACAGTGTCATGCAGTCCTGCTTCTGAGACCCATCAAGAATACAGGCTCAAACCCTGCGATACTCTGAATCTCTCGTGATCCTCTCGGGGATCTCGTATGGTCCTTTCAGGGACCACACGGCGACCACGGGACCTATAGAGGACCACAGGAGTAAATTCAGTAGGAACATGGGACGGTCTTGGTGGTAGAAGCGAATGAAGAAGAGGAAGAATAATTAGTTATATTACGGGTGCCAGCATCATTTAGTTATATTACGGCTGCCAGCATCAGTGAGTTATATTACGGCTGCCAGAACCAGAGACTTTCGACACAAATAAGCAGTATTATTTCCTGTAGTACAAATGAGCTATTTTATGTAATGTGACATTTGGTAAAAGCGAGCTATATGATGACAGCCAGTGCATTCAACTTTTATGATGACAGTTAATAATATAAATATGTTGTATTAGTTCAGTCAGGTCAGAAACTGGAGCACCATCTTACAGACATCAGTAATGGCGCTAGGATTTTTCCAGCCGGTACAACAGTACCTGTCTTTGACTTTTCATGAAGAACTTTTCGAAATACCGGTTTTGTCAATACAGCATTCAGTACCTTATACCTTTTTTTTTTTTTTATGTAAAGTTAAACACACTTTACAAACTCAGCATGAATTACATGTTCGCATGAAATTTTCTTACTTTGTTTGCGACAAGATTTGCTGTTTATGAAATGCTGACATGCTGTACCAAAGTCAGAGTTGGCTGATTCTGCTCCATTGTAAACTGAGCATCACCAGTCTGTTGACCCGCTGGTTACTTTTTTTTGTGTATTTTAAACTAGGTTTTTTTATCATCGGTAATTTACTGGCAGTTTCCACTTAACGCAGTAGCCGAGAATACCTCGCTTTATTGCATTTTTGTAGATATTGCACCCTTTCTGAAATTGTTCATTCACCCTATGAGCTTTCCTAGCCATTACAGTAGACAAGATTTGTCTCCATTCCTCTCAGTTCTTAGTCATCTCCTGCCAAATGTCCACTCAGTAGATCTTCTTCTAGGTTGTCACAATACCGATGTCATGGTCTGCCTCATAGTCTGTTTCTATTTATCACTTCTGTATAAGCCCCTAATGTCTGTCTATTCTCGTCCATCCTCTCTCTAAGTGTCCAAGCCATCTTAGTCTTTTGGTTTTCAGAATCGTAGTTATGTGCGAGGATTGGAATAGCATGTGGATTTCATTATTATTTCTTGTTTTCCTTTCTTGTGATATAGGATCTCTAAAGGCCAGAAATTCTTCTCAAGATTCTATTTTCAAAAATATGTAGTTGTTCTCCATCTTGTTTTGTAGTATTCCATGTTTCTGAGCTATACAGGACAGCTAGGTTAATCTGTATCTTGTATATGCATGTGTTTAGTTCATGTTTATTATAATGTTTCAGAACATGCCTTCTTCCAGTGGCTTTTGGCGGTAACATCACATCGAGAGAGTCCATTTTGCTTGCTCCATTTTGTACGCCTCTTATGTCTGTGTCACATTCTGGCAATTATCACAATATTTCAGAGTTTTTCACTGTTATAGTGAAATTGAACCTACTAATAACCGTACATTTATCCCTGTCTCGTCTTCTGTCTCCTTGGAAGAGCTGGTGTTCTTCGCAGCCGATGCTGTGAAGGTGTTTATGCACAGCATTGAGTCGGCTTGGGAATGGATTATGGCACCGATTTTTTTTGTTAGCAGACTCCACCTCCATGGGAATAATGGCAATGCATGACCCATTATCCAGGATAGGCCTGTTACTGTTCACCAGCCCTGACGCTAGCATAGCAGCTACGAGGCACTGATCACCAAAACGGACAGCGTCTTCATTCCTAAAAGTGAAAGGGAAGAGTCGCATATTTCTTACTCAAAAGCTAGAAATGATTAAACTTATTCAGAAAGACCTGTCGAACATCAAGATAGACCTTAAGCTAGGTCTGATGCGTGAAACAGTTGGCCAGAGTTGTGAAAACAAAGAAGTTCTTGAAGGAAATTGCTACTCGAGTGAAAAGAATCATTTTTAGCAGTATATTATTTTTAATTTGCCAGTACACGGGTTTTAAGAAAAAAAACAAAAACACCTGACCTATTCCGCCTTTAATAGACTGTAACAAAAACACCTGACCTATTGTGCTTTTAATAGACTATAATATAAACATGATTTTAGGCAACTGTATCCACTGGGAAGCCAGAAAACCGGGGCTCTATATTATGATGGTATGCTGCTGAGTTTGTAATATCTCCGAGGTATGCTTGTATGTATATCAGTTGCTCTCTGTTTACTAGTGTAAATTTATATTACTTTATAGACATTGAAGTTTTGTGTAACATTCTGTTTAGATATGTCACAGATCTCAAAATTGATGTACCATCTCTATACGGTGATATCTCTGACTTGGTACATTATTTTCTGCATTAGGAACTAAAGTGAAACTTGGTGAGAAAAGGCTAGAATTAAAGAGAGCCGCATGACTCATCTCTTTGCCACAGCATCAGCAACCAAGAGATTCAAGTTTGTGTTCTTGGGATCCACAGAAAGAGCGCTATTCTCTGAAATCTGTCTTGTCCTATCCACTCCCCTTGTAGTCAGATCTGGTCTGGCCATGTATAGTTTACTTTCAGACAGTAATTTTGTTATCTGGAAGGACAGGCAAGCTCAGAAGGACTGTTCTCCTGTGGTCTGTTTGACAAAATGCTTTACCATTCCCTGCCAGTGTTTGGCTGCCATCATTGATCAGAGCAGCAGGCCTGCATCAAATCAGATTTGCTGGAGAAACATGGCCCTATGCTTGTCATGCCTGGCCGCTGGGTTTTTCGTTTTGTTCTCTTAGAAGAAAATCCAAATGTAAATGAAGATGAAAATAACATGGCTGTGTATAAAATGAGAACAGAGGTGAAAAGCTCATGAGAGGAATAGTGTCTTCTTGTTTTATTCACCAGCTGCCAGTGTAGCAATAATCCCATTTACAAGGGGCTAATGAGAATATCATAACCACTCCACCCCCCCCTTACACAGGTGTGAGATAGCAGAATGGAAATTGCATTGGCAGTTGCATGTTCTGCCAGAGTTAGTGGTTCGAGTCACAGTCATTCTCTCGCTTCTGAAGTGCTTTGTATTTTTTTTGGAAGCTAGTCATATACCTTGTGCTGTATCACTTTATGTTTTGGAAGCTGATCATATACCCTGTGCTGTGGTATCACTTTATATTTGGAAGCTACTCATATATGCTGTGCTGTATCACTTTATATTTTGAAAATTAATCATATAGACTGTGTAGTATCACTTTATGTGTATTTTTTGGAAGCTAGATATACACTTTGCAGTATCACTTTATTTGTATTTTATTTTTTAGACAAATCATATACACTGTGCTGTATCATTTTTCTTGTATTTTTTTGGAAACGGATCATATACACCTTTGCTGTTCTCAAGTCTTGTTGTTTCCCATCTGACAGATTTGTACCTTACATTTAGAGCTGTGTGCACAAATTGGTATGTTGTGTGTCATCTTGCAGTCACATTTTCTCCATTTTCTTAAGTATTTCCCTAACATCAAATGTCATGTACCACATTTTACAGTTGGGTTTATAGATATATGCAGGAGCTGAAATAGAACAGACTGTCAGATTTAGAAGGCAGTTTTCTGCTGCCATGCTTATAGTTTTTGTAGCACTGGAGTTGTTCCTGTAATGGTTCAGAATTGTTGTTTTCTCACACTGTCTATTCTTGTCATATGTGCTGCCTTTCTCAAACATCTGATTTTATAGGAGACAATTTTTTTTTTTCTTTTTCCATAGTGTCTAAGTTAGATAGTGTAACAGTACTCTCCAGTTGTTTACCTCTGCAGCCAGACTGAATGATCAGTAGAGCTGATGTCCTCCTTACTGACAGTATTTCTGAATGTTATGTTGGATCATAAACTCAGCAGTCTTTGGCTAATACAATCTGCAAATGTCACACTTTACACCCATGAAAGGAAAATAGAGGAACTCGCATACAAATGAGTCCCATGTATACAAGACCAAAAAAAAAAAAAAAAGAGCAGTGTGTTTTGAATCTTGTAAAAGAAAAACAAAATGTATTCAGTTTTGTGGTCCTCTTGTTAACTTTAGAATTGTATAGAAAGACTGGGCAACACAGCTGCTTCTAGTTCCCAGGCGTTCAGGCCTGCTAATTGTCTGAGAGCAAACAGAGAGCCAGTTCCTAGTTTGCTGTCAGAATATGACAGGGAGATGTCAGGACACATTTCCTTCTCTTTCAGATAGTAGGAGAAGTCTTTTTGTTCTCAAGACACTGACATTTTATGATCTGGTGAAAGAAGGTGGAAAAAATCATTGCTGGGCAGCCGTTTTGGTTAGTTCTTGTGTAGGTTCCCAGTCTGATCTTATGAAGCCTGACCCTTGATATTTTTTAACAGGGATTGGGATTGTGTAAAACTGTTGAATAAATAAAGGGTTTTGTTGATGTTTACCACCTTGGGTTGTATTTATTTATTAATTAATTGATCTTAATAGGAGTAGTTTTGAAAGTGGTAACCCGTTAAGTAAAGTATGATAATACAAGTTTCCAACTTATTTTTTTTCTCATTGACAGAGTTATTTTTTATTATTTTTTTTTTTTAATAAATACATAAGATTGCTATTAATGATATCTAACTGGAGCACTGAATCACTGTTCGGTTCACTTTATGTATGCTACATAGCAGCATAAGTAGTGTATACAGGAAGCACTGTTAAATAAAATTTCCAGTGCTACAGTTATTACATAACCATCTGTTACACTCAGTATTTCATTGTGGGCTATGCAGGAATCCAGATTTATTTCTTGATAGTACCTTTATGATCTCACCTCTAATTTCTTAACTACGCATAACAAGGTCCTTCCTGTGTACAATTTAAGATTTGATTCTGGTATTTAGAGGTGGTAGAAATTGTTTGTAAAATACATATGTGGAGGAATTTCTTGAATGTGTTTGTGATGATATTTGGAGAAATATATTTTGGGTTTTTTTTTTAAGGGACTTGGGAAAGATTTCTTTTCTTTGGAGAATAGATCTGCATTTACTGGGCATTTTTATAGCATATGTTCTGCAGTTTATATTTCCATGTGGACATTCATTTATAAATGATATTTTGCATTGTACATTGATAACTCGGAATCCAAACGCCCCAGAACTCAAACAACTTGGAATCTGAATAAAAATTTTGAGCAAATTTTGCCACGGAATCTGAACGCTGCTTTGGAATCCGAACGGCCAGCATGTTTTTCACATGTGTTTGTGCGTATGTTTCTCCAGCGTTCGGGCCACCCATGACGCTTTATTGTTCAGTCCGTTGTCGGAAGCTGTAGTGAAAGCATCTCATGTGATTTTCGCTGCTAATTTTATGCTTTTGTGCCTGTTTTGTGTTATTTTTTAATATAATAATAACTTAGTGTATTCATCATGGGTCCTAAAAAGTGTAGTGAGGAAAGTAAGAGTAAGAGGAAAGCTGTTAGAACTACAATTAAAGTTAAGAAAGATCTTATCGCTAAGCATGAAAGCAGTACACGTGTGGCTGTTGTCGTTACTATGTTCGAAATGCCTAAATTGACTATTTGTACGATTGTGAAATATAAAGAAGCTATCAAAACAGCTGATGTGGCGAAAGGCGTTATGACACTGACCTCTAGGAGATCGAAAAGTATGGAAGAGATGGAAAAACTCCTCTTAGTTTGGATTAATGAAAAACAGGTGGCTGGTGATGTGATTTCTGAGGCGATAATTTGTGAGAAAGCCAAAGTCCTCCACGATGATTTAGTGAAAAGCATGCCTGATATTGGTGCTCAAAAGGAGGAGTTTAAAGCCAGTAGGGGGTGGTTCAAGAGCTTTAAGAAAAGGACTGGGATCCATAGTGTTGTTATGCATAAAGGGGCTGCCAGTTCTAATTTGGAAGCAGCAGAAAAGTTTGTAAAGGAGTTTAAAGAGTTTGTGAACAGTGAGGGATATGTTTTGAACCAAGTGTTCAATTGTGACGAAACAGGCCTCTGTTGGAAAAAGATGCCCAGGCGAACATACATCTCAAAGGAAAAAAAAAGTCTGTACCAGGCCATAAGCCAATGAAAGACCGCCTTACTCTCTTGCTGTGTGATAATGCTAGTGGGTACTGCAAGATCAAACTTCTTCTTGTGTACCATTCAGAAAATCCAAGAGTCTTTAAGAAGAACAGCATCATTAAGAACAAACTTAATGTTATGTGGAGATCAGATGTAAAAGCCTGGGTTACCAGGCAGTTCTTCACTGAATGGATACACCAGGAGTTTGCTCCTTTAGTAAAGGCTTATCTACTGGAGAAAAATCACCCGATAACATCACTGAACATTTTAGAAAAGTTCAAAAAGGTCGCCAACATCAGACCACTTTGGAATGTTGGTTCTCAAAAGACACCATGACCAGTGACCCCCAAGCCCTCAACAAGTGGCACCGTAGCAAAGGGCATGAAAAGGCAAAGAATGCAGACACCAGAGCCACCAGAAATGCATATACCTGATATTGTCATGGAGGGTGACTTGTCTTCCAAGCAATAATCTCTCTCCTCCTCCTTCAGCTTCCACATCATTCCTTTTTAAAATAAATACAGGTTTTTATATTTTTAATTTTATTAATTCACATTTTTATTCAAATATTATTATTTGTTAATATTTTAACTTAAAATCCAATATATTTACTGTTAAAATCATTTAGAAAATTTGAGTTCATGGGACCCAGGAACGGATTAATCCAGTTTCTATTATTTTAAAGGAGAAAATTGTCTTGGAACTCGAACAATTTGAAACTCAAACGGGGTTCTGGAACAGATTAAATTTGGATTCCAAGGTATCACTGTATAAGCAACACAGCTATCTTGGCTGATGATGTATAAAGCAGGTCTAAACCAGGTGACTGTCGTTACAGTAAGGACTTGCCGCATGCAAACAGTTGTAATGAGAGAATTATAGTTACATCATGGAGAAAGATTTCTTCTTGATAGATAGTAGGATTGTCAGTGTCTAAGAGTTATAAGGAAATGCTGGACATTGATAACTGCCAGCAGGAGTATTTGATATTGTCATTCTGATGCCATACACTTCTGCCAAGTTTTCAGTAGGAAATGAATAATGATATAAAATAATGATATTATTTTTATCCATATTTAATATGGAACAGGCATAAACTTTAACAGGTTAAATGAGGCAGCAGATTGTAGATGTGACTAATCATTTTTTTAAAGTTAAAGGTAAAATTCACGTTTCCATGCCCTTAAGGCATATTGGGGAATACAGTGTTAGGCCTGTGTTTTCCATGACCTTTGGCACATGAAAGTATGATGTGGCCAGTATCATGCTTTAAATCTCAAGTTTGTTTCTCATATGCAGGTGAAAGGTGTGGGGTTACTGCTATGGGAAGCTGTGGTCAACCATCTTCAGTTATTGGAGGCCGACTACTTTGATCTGGAGTATACAAATCACAATGGAGATGATGTGAGTTTTCATTCATTTTCTTAATTTTTTTTTTTTTTTAATGCAAGCTAGGGATTTTTGCAGTTCAGTTGGTGTGGCATCTACCCATAGAACAAATGGTTCTGGGTTCCGGTTCCAACTGAGAAGTTTTTTGTTTTTTTTTTAACCCAATCCTTAATTTTCTGGATTATGAGATAGGGTGCCTTTCCTTAGAAAATGGAGAGTATCTGCGTGCGAGATGAGATACACTAGAGTACAGTGCCCATGAAATGGAAAGTAGATACTGACGTACAAATCAATTATACATATAAATTTAGGGGAAATAGTACATTCTGGGATATATATATATGTATATATGTACACAACTGAGCCCCCATTATTGATTTGTCGTGTACCTGCAGTGCTGGCTGGACAAGGATAAAACTGTATTGAAACAGATTGGCTCTCCAGATATACCTCTCCGTTTCTGTGTCAAGTTCTACACTCCTGACCCAGGCCTGTTGGAGGATGAGCTTACCAGGTGAGTTATGCATCATATGTTTGAATGAAGATCAGGATCCTGTTTTTAGGAACTAGCATCAGTGTGAGAAATTCATTTGCGATACTCTTTGCATCACAAAGACAACCCTGAAGGAGATGGATATTAGCAGTTGTATTAGGCAGCTCCTAATGACTGCCGACATGAAAGGGGTGTTAAAATTCTCAGAAAACATTCTTCAGGAATACGAATTTAATGAAGGCATGCACAGCTGCATATGTCCAGAGGGTCAGGGTCTAGTGCAGAAGTTACAGGAGCAGTCACCAGAATCAAAGAGAGAACTGCAGACTTCGTGACAGTGACAGAACACAGACCTTATACAAGAAGAAGAAGAATGATGAGTTGTCTGGTTTTTAATTCTTATTTGATAATCTATTTTGAGATTCTCATATAATGAGGTAAGTTATTGTTTCCATTAAAAACATACTTTTTTACAAGATGTTTTTGTATTATCTGCATATGGTATATGAGGTAATGGCTCTTGGCATCTTGAATGCACAAATACAGTTTTCTATACATAAATACTTAAGGCTTACATATCTCAGAGAGTTCTTCTGAATTTAATCAGAATCTGATGCATAATTAACTCAACCCAGTTCATGATTCAGTTTTAAGTCCTCATCACAATTCATCACAGCTACTCTTTACCTGCTTATCACCATATAACCAGGTAACCCTGTTCATTGTGTGTGAACCAATGAACTATACTCCATACATCACATGCACTTTGAAGGAGAAGAAAGAGCTTTTGGTACATATAATGTTAGGCTGTTGTTAGTTTGGAAATAAATGAAAGCCAACAAAAGTACTGTTGCTCTTGAAGTATTGGGAGCATGAGCCTGATGAATTTTTTAATTATATTGAATGATAGTGTGAAATCAAGTTAAAGCTTACAAGAGAAGCTGAGAGAACAGATTGTAACAGCTGTAAAAGGAGAGAAGGAGAGACAGAGATTAGCTGTCTGTTTTTAAATGGTAATGTATCATTTTGAACATGAACATAGTGCCTTGTTGCAGAACAGCATGCCACAGTCTGTTAACTTGTGAGAGATCTTCACTAGATTTTTGTTAACTGTATGAAGAACACAGTGTGGAATGTCTAGTAGTAATCTGCATATTTTTTGGGAGTAAGTGATTCTGACATTCATAAATCACTGAAATGACTGACTGGAATCATAAATCTCAAACTATGTGGAAATAAGACAGTCCGTACTGTGATGTCTGAACTGTAAGGTTGTAGCCTTTCTTCTTAGTGAAGTGGTGGAATGGGACATTGATCAGATGTGATGTACTGATCCTTGTTATTTTAGTGTTATCTTGTCTTCCAGGTTAGGGCATAGTAGACATGGTGCTATTTGTGCAAGAACGTGAGTGATTCTGAGAACATTACTCATAAAATGCATATACAAAGAAGAGTTATGATGCTGTATAAGAAGAGTCTGAGAGACTATTCATCATTCTGAGATATCTTAATCTGGCATTACTAGAATTGTGATTATAACAGTAAAATTTCTTCTTACTGGTTTAGTTCAGTGACAAGATCACATGAAAGCACTGTCACAGGGTGAAGTGTAGCAAAGTTACTGTGGTATGGTTTAGATACGGTATAAAAATGTTCATGATGGTTGTATTTAAACACATTTGTAAAGTCTCTTAGAACATTTGATTTGTATAGAATATGTGGTGTAACAAGTTGGGAATTTTTTTGGGTCTTATGTGGCAGGTATTTGTTCGCTTTACAAATCCGCAAGGATCTGTTGAGGGGAGAGCTGCGATGTAGCGAGAATACAGCTGCCTTGCTGGCCTCATACATTGTACAGGCAGAGATAGGGGACTTTGATATGGAAGAATACCAAGACCCTACCTACCTTGCTGTCTTCAAGTTTGTTCCAGAGTATCTACAGACTCATGAGTTTATGGCCAAGGTGATGGATTATCATAAGCAACACATGTGAGTGTACCATCACTGTAGTCATTGTACAGATATGCTTTAGTTCTGTTTGATTTTTTTTTTCCTTTCTCATTGTTTCCAGGTTTTTCATTGACATGACTTTAGTCCCAGATTCATAGAACAGACTTCTGTATGATATCCTGTTTTTTTTCCATAATGCATTGACGGCCATGTGTCATTTACTTCACCCTACATGAATATAAGAAAAAAAAATTTGAGTTTTTCTAATGTTGTTTAGATCACATAATTTGTGCCCCATATATGAAAATATTCTTATTTATTATATCCTTCCCGTGCCGTCAAGGTAGTTTGCCAATTTTTCCTGTTTTCGGCAAGCCTTTCAACCTCATCAAGGGATTTTACTCCTGTTAATTTGGCCTCTCTTAACAATGTTCTCTTTAGAGTTTCACATGATCGTCCTCTTTTATATGAAAATATGGACAGTTTAAAAAAAAAAAAAGTGATAATTATGTGAAAGTGAGTTGTTCTTGGGAAGGGGGGGGGGGGGCTTGAACTTAGAAAAGTAGGTAATATCTTCCCCATTTTCAGAAACAGTTTTCCTCAGCATAGTTTTTAGAGTACCCATTTTTATATCTGGGTTAACTGGAAGGAGGAAAGGAGCAGTAAAAAAATTTGCTTCATTTAGTCCTAGAACCAAATTGCTACGGATTTGACCACTCCTACTCTCAAAAGAAAGAAAAATGAGAATAATAACTTAAAAAGACTTTAAAATAAACTGAATGAATATTTTTTTTGTTATAGTACATAACTAATGTAGGAAAAAAAAGAATTGTTGAAATGGACCCTTTGTCAGTGGTAAATGTGACATAAGAATGAAATTAATTTCTGAAAGAAATCTGTTTAAAGGTTTGACAAATGTTAAGATGCACTTCAGTTCATCATCAAGGATTTTACTATTGTTATCTAGGATATTGAAAATGTACTCTCAAAATCTGTTATCTGTGAAGGCCTTAGGGTTCTTTTCAGTTAAGGAGTGGGATATCATTCATTACTGAAAAATGAAAATGGAAGTATTAATTTACAGATGTCTTGATAAGTGAATTGATGTAGACTGAATACTGTAGAGTATTCTGAAACTTACTTTCTTTAAAGATTTAGCCTTTTCACATCCATGTTTAGAAGGTTGAAGGGCAGCTGTGGAATTCATTTCATGTATATCTTTATTTTGTGTGTGCACATATATATATATGTATGTGTGTATATATATATATATATATATATATATATATATATAACCTTACTGTCAGTCATCAGTTGTGTCAAAGGTGTTTTGTAAAGTAATTCTGAATAGAATTAAGGATGTAGTGGATACTGCAATGAGAGAAGAACAGGCAGGATTTCAAAAAGGGAGAAGCTGTCTTGACCAGATCTTTACTCTATGAATAATATTTGAAAAACATGTTGAAAAGCAGAAACCATTAATCCTGAACTTCATAGACTTTAAAAAAGCATTTGATAGCATACACTTCCAGCAGAAATGTGGTTTATTAGAAGAATGTTGCGAATCCCCTGGACAGCAAAAATAACTAATGAAGAATGTAGGAGAAGAGCTGGAGAGACAAAAAACCTTGTCAAAAAGATAAGAGAGAGACAGTGTACTTTCATAGGACATGCAATGAGAAGAGGGGGCATTGAAAATATTATAACAACAGGAAAAATAGAAGGAAGAAGATCAAGAGGAAGACCAAGAGAAATGATACTGGACAGTCTGACGGGATGGTGTGAGAGGAGATCACCAACTGAACTGATGGCCTGCATGAAGGATCGGATACTCTGGAGAAGCATAATAGCCAACGCCAGTCGGCACGGCACATGATGATGATGATGATGAGCATACACAGAGATTCATTGTGGAGAATTTTAAGACTATATTGAATACCATCTAAAATTATCAACATCATTAGAGATCTCTACAACGGATATGTTTGTGCAGTCAAGACAGAAGAAAGAATGAGCGAATGGTTTCAGATTGAAACAGGCGTGAAATAAGGATGTATGTTATCTCCATTACTCTTTGGAAGTGCCATAGACTTTATAATGAAAAGATACTGTACAGGTAAAACTGGCATTGATTGAGTACATGGGACCCAAATAGAAGATCTTGATTTTGCAGATGACCTAACTCTTATCAGTGATAATGTGAAATTGATGCAGGAAAAAACAGATTCCCTGTCTTCCTTGGCTAGCAAAATTGGTCTTGAAATTAACAAAGATAAAACAAAAATTATACAACTTCTTATTAATCAAGAAGGAAAAATATACATAAAAGGAACAGTTGTTGATGAAGTAAACCATTTTGCATGCATTGGCAGCTACATAGACCAGGATGGTGACACCAGGAAGGAAATTAGAATTTGAATTGCAAAAGCAGCACTGACCTTCAAGAATCTTGAGAATATATGGCATTCAGAAGTTATAAGCACAAAAACCAAGTTAAGGTTATTCAGTTCAAATGTGACATCCACTCTCATTTATGCATGCAAAAGTTGGAAATCAACTAAAGAAATAGACAAGAAATTACTCTTTTGAAAACAAATGCCTAAGGAAAATACTTGGTATAAAGTGGAACGAGTTCAAGAACAACGCAGAGATAAGACAGATGAGCAAACAACAACCAGTCTCATGGGTGATCAGAAAAAGAAGGTGGACATATGTAGGCCATTTGATGAGAAGAAACAATCAGAGAATACCAAAACAAGCTATCAAGTGGAGCACAACAGGCTGAAGAAAAAGAGGTCGACCATGTGAAACTCTAAAGAGGACATTGTTAAGAGAAGCTGATATAGTTGGCATAACTTGATGAAGTTGAAAGACTCGCCGAGAACAGAAAAATTTGGCAAACAACTATGCGAGCCCTATGTGACATTTAACAGCATAGGAAGGATGTAAGATATATATATATATATATATACAGAGAGAGAGAGAAGAGTTCTTCAAATATTGGACACAAAAAGGAAGAAATATATCCATACTACAAGAGCTTAATATTGAAGGAGGCTGACTAGTAAAGAGGAATCAACAGAGAAAACTTAAATATTTTGGACATATTAAATGTCATGATAATTTAGAGAAGATCCTCCTGGAAGGATACATAATGGGAAAAAGAAAGAGCTGAAGACCAAGACAAAGATGGCTGCAAGACATTGTTGATGATCTTCAAATGGATGCATTGGGAGATGGCTGCAAGACATCGTTGATGATCTTCAAATGGATGCATCAGCAGCAAGACATCTTGCTTACATCTGAGAGGCCTACAGGAGAGCTGTTAGGGAGACAAAGTTCCGCAAATGACTGACTGACTGATATATATATATATATATATATATATACACATCAGGGGTAGGTATTCATTAGGAGTCGTAGCAGTGAATGTTGATAATCATCATCATCGTATGCTGTCTTCTCTCGGAATGTTGGGCGCAGAAATATCCTCGTTTTTTGGCACAGCACCTGACCAAGTTGAACCCAGTCCACCTCTTTATTTTGTCCACTCTTCTGTATCATCATCCTGTTGCTCTTTTTCCTTAAAATTTACCCTTGAGTGTGGTTTTCATTTTGTTGATGGTGTTTCTCTGTTTTATGCCTGTTCATGAGATCTATAAACAGATCTGTTGCTTTTATTTTCTCTTATCTTTCTGTGGAAATATTTGTTTTCTGTCTCCCTTTGAATTTTCCCATTAGGTTTTTTGGTCAGTATAAAATTTTTTCAAGTGATTGTCATGTTCTTTTATAATTGCTTATGAAATTTATAGAAAATGATTTAAAAATTCAGCAGTTTTCCAAGCCACTGAGGCTGATTGCTGTAGACAAAAATCTTCTCTAGTTCATTAGTTTCTATTCTTCACCATGTTCAAAGAAATATTTCTTCACTCAACCCCAAAATGTTTTGTCTTGCTGGTCCAGAAAAGGTAAAGTGCACTGAAGTTTTAAAGTATTTCTCTTGATGGAAGGAAACTCAGAGAGATCAGAGTACCCATGTAACAGAAGTTTACTCACATACAAATGTTTTAGCTCTTAAACATTTGGTGCTGCTGGGGAGAGAGAAGAGTTGATGACTTTTCAGAGTTGTGTTTTTTCTAAATACTTTTTTCCCCTGTGTGTTATTTTTTTTTGCACTTATTATCATTTTGCTTTGCTTCATTTGTTCCAGTGATCTTTATTATAGTTTTGCTCAGTTTCATTTGTTCCAGTGATCTTTATTATAGTTTTGCTTAGTTTCATTTGTTCCAGTGATCTTTATTATAGTTTTGCTCAGTTTCATTTGTTCCAGTGATCTGTATTATAGTTTGCTTAGTTCATTTGTTCCAGTGATCTTTATTATAGATTGCTTAGTTTCATTTGTTCCAGTGATCTTTATTATAGTTTTGCTTAGTTTCATTTGTTCCAGTGATCTTTATTATAGTTTTGCTTAGTTTCATTTGTTCCAGTGATCTTTATTATAGTTTTGCTTAGTTTCATTTGTTCCAGTGATCTTTATTATAGTTTTGCTCAGTTTCATTTGTTCCAGTGATCTTTATTATAGTTTGCTTAGTTCATTTGTTCCAGTGATCTTTATTATAGTTTGCTTAGTTTCATTTGTTCCAGTGATCTTTATTATAGTTTTGCTCAGTTTCATTTGTTCCAGTGATCTTTATTATAGTTTGCTTAGTTCATTTGTTCCAGTGATCTTTATTATAGTTTGCTTAGTTTCATTTGTTCCAGTGATCTTTATTATAGTTTTGCTTAGTTTCATTTGTTCCAGTGATCTTTATTATAGTTTGGCTTAGTTTCATTTGTTCCAATGATCTTTATTATAGTTTGGCTTAGTTTCATTTGTTCCAGTGATCTTTATTATAGTTTGCTTAGTTTCACTTGTTCCAGTGATCTTTATTAAAGTTTCCTTAGTTTCATTTGTTCCAGTGATCTTTATTATAGTTTTGCCTAGTTTCATTTGTTCCAGTGATCTTTGTTATAGTTTGCTTAGTTTCATTTGTTCCAATGATCTTTATTATAGTTTTGCTTAGTTCATTTGTTCCAGTGATCTTTATTATAGTTTGCTTAGATCATTTGTTCCAATGATCTTTATTATAGTTGCTAGTTCATTTGTTCCAGTGATCTGCATGGTCATAAAATCTGAATTCTATTGGTAAAAGTCCCACTGCTGTAACAGTGTGATCATTTCCTTCAAGGGCAAGTAATTAGGTTACAAAAGTTGATGATGAGAAAATGCTAATTATGATGATGTCGGTAGCTGATGGCATGTAACCAGGCTGTTTTAGTGTGTTGTGTTGTTGACTTGTCTCGTTTCTTAGGTAAAATAATTTAGCACATATTTTTAACCCCACTCTGCCCCTCTGTGGGACACTGTTCAAAATAACTGTAAACCCAGCTGTAAATATTAGTGTCTGACAAATTACAGAAGGAAAAGTGGCTAGGTTTAGCATAGAACATGGACCTTCTAAAGAAAAGTGGCCAGGTTTAGCATAGAGCATGGACCTTCTAAAGAAAAGTGGCCAGGTTTAGCATAGAGCATGGACCTTCTAAAGAAAAGTGGCCAGGTTTAGCATAGACCATGGACCTTCTAAAGAAAAGTGGCCAGGTTTAGCAAAGACCATGGACCTTCTAAAGAAAAGTGGCCAGGTTTAGCATAGAGCATGGACTTTCTAGCGTATTGACAAAATTGCCTATATTTATCTAATATGTAGACTAAATCAAGGATAATATGGACACTAACACTGTCCTCTGTGTGTCTCATTGATATAGAACAGATCAAGGAAGATGTGGGTACTAGATGATTCAATGGCACGAACCAAGACCCCTTGGAACCATTGAAAACATGTAGAATTCATTTGATTTATATTTTGATCAGTTTTGTTTGCATTTCACATTTATTGGATGACTTATTCATTCATTCATCAGGAATCAAGATGATGGGCATTTGTGATGTTTCTTCATTCTGTCATGGTCCTTAATATCTCCAGATAAAGGGTCTAGTCATGATGAGAAGACATGGCATAGTTTTAACAACCCTTAAATAAGATCATACATATTAAGAATTATACCTGATACAGATATCTAATGTGTAACGTTTTCAAGTGATAGATGTCTCTATAGTACAAACTATATAACAGCAGTGACATCACAACTCAAAATTAGCAGTTTTTAAAAAGATGTTGTCTGGCTTTCTGTTAAAAGAATTAATTTGTTGTATTTTTCAGTGGAGAATCCCCTTCTGAAGCTGATTTAAACCTCTTAGACACTGCTCGTAAGGTTGAGCTTTATGGAATCAAAATGCAGTCAGCAAAGGTAGGATTTATTGTTTGGGTTAGTTGTTAATCCTTTTTCTAAATCATAGGTTGAAATTTTAAAATTTCTTTCTACATAAATGTCCACATCAATTCTAAAGGCCAGGGGAGTGGGGACAGAGAAAGTACCTAGATGTTTCTGTCTTGCCCTAAATGTATTATTTTTTTTTTATTTTTTATTATTTATGAAACTTATGTTAAATATATGTAGATCATATAGATGACGTATAAAGTGCTGCAGCTCCCATCTCTATCCATTCTCTTGAGTGTTTTGAGGTTTAGAGCTTGGTTTATTGAATAAACATGGATCTCTTCCAACAACAACAACAAAATAAGTTAATAACATTTTACTGCTTCTGGCAGGACCATGAAGGTGTGTCCTTGAACTTGGCAGTTGCCCACCTGGGTGTGTTAGTCTTCCAGCACTTCACCAAAATCAACACTTTTTCCTGGGCAAAGATCAGAAAACTGAGCTTCAAGCGTAAGAAGTTTCTCATCAAACTCCATGCAGATACCTACGTAAGTTCTCATACATGTCTTGGAACAAATATTGTTGAAGCTGTATTTGTGATCCGTTCATGTGAACGCTTTCTTTCTTTCATATATAGTTCAGGGCTGTGTTTGCGGCGGTCATATGCTTCTTGTGTTACATAATAGTTGTATATGTGTGTGCAAATTTGGAAAATCTTTGAAACATTGAAGAGAATAAGTAATTTAAAATTAAATAAAGAAGGAAGACAGTCTTCATGTCTGTTACATTTTTTTTGTAAATTGAAGGAATAGTTTATTAAAAAGACAATGTTTGGAAAGGTGATTTAAAGTGTATTTCCTATATATCCTATATATGAATGCACTTGTTGGTTTCTCTAGCTGTCTGAAAAGAGGGAAATCGGTACAGCGAAATGTGCAGTTTTATGCTAAATACGGAGAAGATTAGGTCAAGAAAGGAGCAGTTTAGTAGGAATTATGTTTTAGAAGTGGACAGAATAGATGAGATCACAAATGTTGGTGCTAGGTTGTCAGGGAAGAACTAGTGATAAAAGAAAGTTGTGTGTAAGAAAGGGACCGGTGATGTCATTATTTGAAAGAAATCAAAATTATACAGAGGAACCAGTATTAAAATTATATGAAAAAAAAAAAAGAAAGAACATTGGTTAGAATTATGGAAAAAGAATCAGTGGTATAATTATTTGAAAGAATAAATGATGAAATTATATGAGGGGAAAAAAGAAACAAGTAAGTGTTAAAATTCCGTGAACGCTACAAATTTTTTTTATTTTTAGTAGTGTGGGCTTCTGGTTAATGCTACTGCTTAAGAAAAATTTTATATTACTCTTTGTTAATTGTGTATTGTATCACATTATATATATATATATATATATATATATATGGCTGTATTTAGACATTCGCTATTGATTTCTTTCAAGTTGCAAAGTGGTTTTTGTAACCGTTGTGTGTGCAGTTATGTGTTATTCCTAATGGTCTGCAGCTTTTGAGGAAAGTTGTTTCTTTTTTTTTGCCCTTTTGTTACATAGCATACACTGTTAGTTTTGCCCAGTGTAGCACTGGACACATATCTTTACACCACCATCTTCATTACCCAGTCATCTGCAGTAGTTCTTTTGGTATAGAGTTCACTCTGTACTATATAAGATAAGAGTAAGTTCTAGAGAAAATACTTGTTCAAGTAGTATTAATTCAGTTTAAAATTAATATGTGAAACTTTGGTCAAGAATGACCAATAAATGAGATTTTAAAATAAACATATTTAAACATAATGAATGTTGGCCAAAAGAGGCAAAAGTTTGGTTTAAAAAAAAAAATGAAAAAAATTATTTGCCATCAAGTGTATATAACATATAACAGTGACCAAAAGAATTTTTTTTTTTACAGCAGCGGTTCTCAGACCCTTTTGCTGTATGGCCCACATTTAAAAGTCAAACGTTTTTGCGGCCTACTAATAAAGTGCTTTATATTTGCAAAGTATAAATCTAATTTTATAAAGTATTATGTAATATTTTCTCTACATGTTTAACTGCATATTAATTGCTGCACAAAAGTTCTTTTCATTTAGTAATAAAGCGACCTACAATTCTGCAGATTGCATCCATGCAGTCTGCCCCTATGCATTGTGTGAAAAATGTGGAATAATTTTTTAGTGTATCTACTTTTTTCTCTCTGTTTTTTTTTTTTTTCCGCTCTGAGACTTCAGCGCAGCCCACAATACTCCCTGTCACACCTCACCTTTGGGCCGCTGCCCATGGTTTGAGAACCACTGTTTTACAGTAAACATATCTAAGAGAAATGTATATAGCTTCGTCTGACAGTGACCATGAAGTTAGATCAGAACAAACATATTTAAGAAAAGTACGTGCAACTACATCCAACAATGACCAAGAATTTAATTTCAAATAAACATATTTAAGAGAAGTGTATGCGTAACTTCATCCAGCAGTGACCAAGAAATTATTTAAAGTCAAAATATTTAAGAGAAGCATATATAACTTTGTCTGACAGTGCCCAAGAAATTCTTAAAATCAGCATAATGTATATGACATCATATAGAATCAAAAGATTATGGGTAATGAGGAATAATTTTTTTTTAAATCAGTGTTAAGAATATATTTGTATATTGGAGAACATATTTAAGAATATAGGACTAGTAAGCACAAGGTAGCTGGCAGATACAGTTTTACAGAACTTTGCACATTCACATGCATCCACATCTTCCCTGATTTTTCAGTCAATATTTTTGCTACAAACAGCATCTGTCACATGACATAACAAACCCACAGATAGAAATCTACCACTTTTGAGACAGATAAACACAAACACACACTTATATATATATATATATATATATATGAAATCTATAGTGAACATAACAAAGTCTTGACTCGCTCCTTTCCCTAGGATCCACGACTCGAAGGAATGACTAATACACCAACTAAATCTGGAAGGGTACATAACTCTTACATTCTTCCTGTTCACAAATATTGAATCGTCACTGTATAGCTGGATTTTTTTTTTTTTTAAACAAGCATTATATGGATGTGGCTGTATGTTGTTTCTGTTGCCTGTTACATTGTGGCATGCCAAATACTGATAGCATTTTGTACTAAATGTGGCTGCCAAATCTTCTGCCTCAGGGATTTGCTTGAATAACTATGACAGAAATTGTTGAATGAAAGAGCATAGCAAAGATGGTTGATAGCAAGGAGTTTTCTCTGCCTATCTTCTAACACCCATTGCAACTAAGAGGCTTTCAGATATAGGTACTTTGATCTTCATTACTAAGCTAATTAATAGGGTATTAGTACAGTCTGGGCAAAAAGTTTTCTTGTATCACCTGTGTGGACAAAGCAAGCAGTAAGTTCACCTACTACATAAAGATTAATGGGTCATATTTGTCTTTAAATATATCTCCAACTTTGTGCACCATTATTCTTACATTTTACATCCTTCCTGTGCCATTAAACATCACATAGAGCTCGCATGGTAGTTTGCTAAGTTTTCCTGTTTTCGGTGAGCTTTTCAACCTCATCAAGAAATTTTATGCTCACTAAACTGGCCTCTTAACAGTATCTTTTTTAGAGTTTCACTTAGTCGACCTCTTTTTCTCTGGCCTGTTGTGCTCCACTTGATAGCTTGTTTTGGATTCTCTGACTGTTTCTTCTCATCACATGACCAACTTATGTCCATTTTCTTTTTCTGATCACCCGTGAAACAGGTGGTTGTTTGGTCGCCTGCCTTACCTCTGCGTTGTTCTTGAATTCATTCCACTTTATATCGATTATTTTCCTTAGGCATTTGTTTTCAAAAGAGTCTACAAGTTGTACTTGTTGTTTATTTCTTTAGTTGTTTTCCAGCTTTTGCATGCATAAATGAGGGTGGATATTACATTTGAATTGAATAATCTTAACTTATAACTTTTGAGTGCCATATGTTCTCAAGATTCTTGAAGGTCAATGCTGCTTTTGCAATTCTAATTCTAATTTCCTTTCTGGTGTCATCATCCTGGTCTATGTAGCTGCCGAGGTATGCATATGGTGTACTTCTTCAACAGCTGTTCCTTTGACATATATTTTTCCATCTTGATTAATGGGAAGTTTCATTATTTTTGTTTTGTCTTTGTTAATTTAAAGTCCTATTTTGCTAACCAGTGAAGACAGGGTATGTGTTTTTTTCTTGCATCTAAGTCACATTGTCACTGATAAGAGTTATGTCATCTGCAAAATCAAGATCTTCTACCTGGGTCTCATGTATCCATTCAGTCCCTATTTTACCAGTGCAACATTTTTTCATTGTGAAGTCTATGGTATTTCCAAAAAAATAAGGGAGATAGTTTACATCCTTGTGTCACACCTGTTTCAATATGGAACCATTTGCTCATTCCTCACTTCTGTGTTGACTGCTCAAATATATCTGTTGTAGAGATCCCTGATGATGTCTGACAATTTTAGATGGCATTGTTGGGCAAGATTAAAGTAGTGGTAATTTATTCTCTTTTATTTCTTATATGTTGTAGAACATAGCATCCTCATTACCAGTCGAACATGTTGACTTCTTGTATTCATGAAGTTTTCAATGTTCTGAGGTATAATTATATCTGTAGTTTTATTCACTAACTCGGCCATGGTCAAAAGTCACATCTTACATCCTTCCCGTACTGTTAAATGTAACATAGGGCTCGCATAGTTGTTTGCCAAGTTTCCCTGTTCTCGGCGAGTCTTCCAACTTCATCAAGCGATGTTATGCCCACTAAACTGGCTTCTCTTAACAATCTCCTCTTTAGAGTTTCACGTGGGCGACCTATATTTCTTAGGCCTGTTGTGCTCCACTTGATAGCTTGTTTTGGTATTCTCTGATTGTTTCTTCTCATCAAATGGCCTATATATGTCCATCTTCTTTTTCTGATCACCCATGAGACAGGTTGTTGTTTGCTCATATGTCTTATTTCTGCATTGTACTTGAATTCATTCCACTTTATACCAAATATTTTCCTTAGGCATTTGTTTTCAAGAGTCTAATTTCTTGTCTATTTCCTTAGTTGATTTCTAGCTTTCATGTGCATAAATGAGAGTGAATATCACATTTGAATTGAATAATCTTAAGTTGGTTTTTGTGCTTATAACTTTTGAATTCCATATGTTCTCAAGATTTTTGAAGGACAATGCTGCTTTTGCAATTTGAATTAACTTCCTTCCTGGTGTCACCATCCTGGTCTAAAAGTCACATATTTAGGCCTAAAAATGAATCCACTGTCAATTTTTAAAAAATTAAACCATTTCATATAATGATGAAAACCAGCCTCAGTCTAACAGTTATGATGGTTAATGGCTGTTGTATGAGAATAATTTTACTTTGTTCCATGGAGTGCATATTTGTGATTGTAGTTTAAATTAGTTTCACTTTTGACCTTAGATTTTCACTTGTATACCCTTGTGGATGATAACCCAGCATTTCTTAAGTCTGATGACTTTGGCTGCTTTAGTTTTAGTGTTTGCTTCCACAGATACAAGGGCAGGTCAAGGCTGAGCTGGAATTTTCATTATTTTATAAAATATAAGATGGAATAATGAGAAAACAAAGTTATGTCATCAGTGATTAATATTATATTTATTGGACATGTCCTATATAACTAAGATGTTGTGGCTCCATTATTTAGTTATCTACAGCTCTTTATTGTCATGTGTTAGATCAGTCTTTCTAGAAGTTGGTGATGGAAAGATTTGAGGGTGGGGGTGGGGATTAGTGAAGGAAAAGGATCATCAATAGGCATCAGAACCATTTAAAGTGTGTGGTGTATGTTTATATGTATAGATCTGTTATGGATGAAGTCTGGGAGGCAAGGTGACAACAGCTTGAAAAAGTTTGTGTTAGATCAGAGAAATATGAAACCAATGGAGATTAATTGCATGTTCTCTGGAGAAGACTCAAGTTTTATTAATTTTTTTTTTCTTTTTTCAAATGTCTCCATATTCTTTTGTGTGTGGGCTGATTTAGACATTGAGTATGATCATAATGTGCATTGTATACCACTAGTATCAGTGAACAGTGTCAGAGAAGTGGCAAAGTGTATTAGCTTTCTGAGAAAATTTGTGAGAAAAGTGATTTGAAATAAGTGGATCAGACTAGGTTATTGTACACTGCTAGTTTCTGTGAAGTGTCAGAAAGGTGGCAAAGTGCAGCACTTTCCTATGAGAATTTCTGAAAAAAAAAATGACTGGAGTGGTATATAAATTGCTTTGTTATAAACAATTATAACTTATACATTTATATATTATATATACTTATATATTTTATTAAATTCCAGGTCATACTTGAACTTCTCTCACAGTTTATTTGTTTTAGTGACCACTGGATTGTGATGTCATGCACAGCTTATACTTTTACATATTAGCTAACAGCTGCATGTTCTTGCAGTTTTGTGTCTTTTACTGTTTGGCGGCTCAGTGCATGATGTTATGATATTTTTCTGCTCAGCTTTGCTTTTTTCATAACATTGATTCTGTAATGTGTTATTTTGAAGTTTCTTACATAAGACATCATTTGACCATGTTAGATCTTCCTTGAGATATTATGTTGTATTTTTTTTTCTGCTATGTATACTTACACCTGCCACCTCCCCCTCCCCCACCCATTCACCGGCTTTCCACTGGGTTTTAAGTGCTCATGCATGGAACTAGTATCCTCATGAACGTCAGTTTATTTCCTCCATACCACTGACATCTGAGCATACACTGTTACACTTCACCTTGCAGGTAGACTTTCTCAGATTTCAGTGGCAGTTTTCACCAGTGTAGCTTGCCAGGCACCCATTTTTATTGCTGTCTTGACTGGGACACATTAGTGGCAGGATTTTGGGATTAATTTACAGTCAGTTCAGCTGCTTCATCCTCAGTTAGTTATACTAGTTTGTTCTGATTATATATATATATATATATATATATATATATATATATATATACAGCAGTACTTCAGGTCACGAACACCTCTAGTCAAAACAAAATTTCCGAACAAATTTTGACTCGACCTGTGAACAGTGCCTCAGCACACGAACATGCAAACGTGGCTTTGGCACCATGTTTTCGGCTCACGAACAGCATCAGTTGTACTCAGGTTTGTGTGCTGTGAACATTGTTTTGCATTGTTCTTGATACAATTTTTTTTTTTTTTGCTTTTTGCATTAAATTAACCCTCATTATGGCTCCCAAGAAAGTGAAAAAATGTTAGTGACAGTGGTGTAAAGAAGCTTAAGTGTATTACAGTAGAAACAAAGAGGGAAATAATAACTAAACATGAAAATGGTGTTCGTGTTTCTGACCTCGCCAAACAGTACGATATGGCTAAATCTACAATCTTAAAAAACAAAGATGCACTAAAGATGGTAAAGTTATATTGTATATTTTATATTATATATTTTTGCCACACATAAATCCATAAAAAAGTAAAAAAACAATGTGCTTCTGGGGCAGGCGAACGGATATATTGAATTTGTATTAATTTCAATGGGAAATCTTGTTTTGGTTCGCATGAATGGAGTAAAAAAACGAATTAAGTTCATGACCCGAGGTACCACTGTGTGTGTGTATATATATATATATATATATATATATATATATATATATATATATAAATGAATACGCAGCATTTAACATGCCAGGGTGCATAGTCTTTATTATAGCTATGGTAATTGATCAAGTGATAAAAGCATAATTCTTTTTTTTTTATTTTTCACTTGCTGTAGGTGTTACACAAATGAAAGGTTAAAAATATGGCTTTGCGATTTACTATTTCTTTGCCTGCTTATGTTGTGGCTACTGGAAAAAGTGTTTATGTGTTGTGGCTACTGGAGAAGTGTTTTTTGACTGTCTGCTTGTGTTGTTCCTACTGGAGAAGTAACCATGATAGGGTCATGTTTTTGATATTTTGATATTAAAGTTTTAGTGCAAGAACTGCCATGTCGGTAAATACCTAAAAGCTCATAAACCTGTGAGTCAGACAAGTCCAACTCTGAATCCACTGGGCTGACACTGTGTGCAGAGTTACCTGCCATTGTATGTTTTAGCTGATTAAATCAAGATTCCTTGGACACAAGTGTTGTGTGGATTGTGAAAGAGAGCTGTAATAGGGACTTGATCTTATTTTATGATTGCCTCACATTTGTCCAGCTTTCCTCACATTTGTCCAGCCTTCCTCACATGATCACCTTTTTTTTGCAACAGTTGTGAATTTAGTAGGTTATTTTTTTCTTTATCTTGGTATCCTTCTCATTATACTGTTTTTGATTACCATCAAAATTGTGTGATTCATAAAATGAATGTCTCTGTCAGTTTTCATGTGTTCTGTCATTCCTGTACATTTATCATCAGAATAGCCAACAGTGTTATCAGTGATAACAAGAATTCAAATCTTTGGAGACTTCAACTGAAGGCCCTTCTTTTGTGTGCTTAATTATTTCACTTTATATGTTTATGGTTGAGCAGTGCCTTATAGTTTTCTTAACACTGTAAATTTGTTGGCTTTGGTAAAATTATCTTATATCTTATATCCTTCCCGTGCTGTTAAACGTCACATAGGGCTCACAAGGTAGTTCACCAGTCTTTCCTGTCTTTGGTGAAGTCTTTCAACCTCATCTTGGGATTTTATGCCCGTTAATTTGGCCTCTCTTAACAGTGTCCTCTTCAGAGTTTCACGCGGTCTGCCTCTTTTTTCTTTGGCCTGTTATGTTCCACTTGATAGCTTGTTTTGGGATTCTCTGATCATTTCTTCTCATCATTTGACCAACATATGTCCATCTCCTTTTCCTAATCACCCATGAGACTGGTTGTTGTTCAGTTGTCTGTCTTATCTCTGGATTGTTCTTGAATTCATTCCACTTGATGCCGAGTATTTTCCATAGGCATTTGTTTTCAAAAGAGTCTAATTTCTTGTCTATTTGTTTTCCAGCTTTTGCATGCATAAATGAGGGTGGATATTACATTTGAATTGAATAGTCTTAACTTGGTTTTTGTGCTTATAACTTTTGAATTCCATATGTTCTCAAGATTTCTGAAGATAGATGCTGCTTTTGCAATTCTAAATCTAACTTCCTTTCTGGTGTCACCATCCAGCTCTATGTAGCTGCCAAGGTATGCAAATTGATTGACTTCTTCAATATTTGGCCCTTCTACGTGTATTTTTCCATTTTGATTAATGGGAATTTTCATTATTTTTGTTTTGTCCTTGTTAATTTCAAGTCCTATTTTGCTAGCCAGTGAAGACAGGCTGTGTTTTTTCTTGCATGGAATTCACATTGTTACTGATAAGAGTTATGTCATCAGCAAAATCAAGATCTTCTAGTTGGGTCTCATATACCCAATCAATACCTGTGTTACCTATGCAGCATTTTTTCATTATGAAGTCTATTGTAATTCCAAAAAGCAAAGGAGACGGTATACATCCTTGTTTTACACCTGTTTCATTCTGAAACCATTCACTCATCCATTGTAGAAGTCCATAATGATGTTGACAGTTTTAGATGATATTCCATATAGACTTAAAATTCTCCATAATGAATCTCTGTGTATGCTATCAAATGCTTTTTTCAAAGTCTGTGAAGTTCAATATTAATGGTTTCTGCTTTTCAATATGTTCTTCATGTATTATTCTTAAAGATCTGGTCGAGACAGCTTCTCCCTTTTCGAAATCCTGCTTGTTCTTCTCTCATTGCTGTATCCACTATATCTTTAAGTCTATTCAAAATGACCTTGCAAAATACTTTTGACACAACTGATATTAAGGTTACTCCTCTCCAATTGTTACGGTCACTAAGGCTGCCTTTTTTCTTTTTTTTTTTTTTTTGGTATTTTAACAATGATTCCTTTTTTCCATTTAGAAAAGACCTTTTCTTCTTTCCAAATCTTGTTAAACATTCTCTGTAGTTGTCTCATGTTGTCATTATTGATAGCTTTTAACATTTCGGGTATTATTTCATCTTCACCTGCAGCTTTGTTGTTAGCCTTTAAATTCACTGCTGTTTCAATTTCATGCAATTTAATTTCATCTAGGTTCACATTTAGTTGTGGGGCTGGTAAGTCAGTTTCAAGGTTTAACAATTCTTTTGGGTGTGGTTGATTAAGTATTTCTTGGAAGTGTTCAGCCCATCTTTGCTTTTTGGTCTTTACTTGATGTTAATAGAGTTCCAGTTTTGCTAAGGATTGGTCTTTCTTTAGATGTGATAGTACTTGTTATCCTCTTTTGTATGTTATATAAAGTTTTGTTGTCTCCTGTTTTTTGCTGCTTTCTCTGTCTCTTTCGGCATATTGTCTATGTATTCTCTTTTATCCCTTCTAGCTGAACTTTTTACTTTCTTGTCTATTTCTTTGTATGTTGCTTTTGCCAGATTTTTTCAAAGATCTGTTTTTACATTCAACATGTCTAATTTGACTGCTCATCTTTCATGTATGTACTTCCATATGTTTTCTGATATCCATGCTTTTCTATTTGGTTTTTTCAGTCCAGCGCTTCCTTTTGCTGCTGTGATTATGGCTGTGCTGTAAGAATTCCATAATTCATCTATACCTATCTCCTCTACTTCACTGGGTGTTGTGGAATGATTGGCAAGTTCCTGATTGAAATTACTGTTAGCATTCTCTTCTTGTAGGCTGTGGCTGTATATCTTTCTGTATATTGATTTCTTGTGTTGGCTTTTCAGCTTTAGTTTTATTTTAAATAATTAAAATTAGCAGGAGGTTTAAACACAAACACAAAATATTATAACTAGAATGCAATACATTAATAAGAAACAATGACCACATGGGGTGGTGAGTCTTGTGAGCAGAGCTGAATCGACTAGAAACAATGACAATGTAATGTTGCTGCCTCTCACAGAAGAGCTGAGTCAAAGGGTGAGGCTGCAGGATTCCAACATTCTTTTCTTTGTTTTGCTTTCATTTTGCTAATTAGTGTTTTATATTATCATAGTGTAGATAATTAGCTCTTTATTGTAACCATCTGCTCCATTATTGCTTTTTCAGCAGTAATTATCACATTATTCTGCATTTTAAAGTGCTCTTAAATATTTTTAGGTGAAATATAAATGAGAACACATTCATACATTTCTGAATGTTTCATTTTTGATAAGTTTATAAGTTGTATTAATTTTTGAAGATATTATTGGTAGTCAGTTTATTATTATGTTTTTAATCTCAGCTTATGCCCTGTTAATATCAAGAGCACTGTCCTGGAAAGATGTCACATTTATCAGGGCCAGCAAATCACAAGCGGTCAAGATCCTGTGCCACCTGTTCAAGGTGCTAAACTAACAAGCTGGTGTGGAGCTTAAGCCTAGCTTCAGTGATGTGACCCCATTGTGGTCCTTACAGCGGTGGAGTGTTTGTGGATCCACTTCAGGGAAGCCACTGTAACCTACTTCCCTATCTAGCACAGTGCCAGAACTTCTAAGTCATAATAGAATTAGCCACAGAGAACTTAGGTTCACAGTTCTGAGGAAGGCAACAAGTAGTCAAAACATTATGAACTCAGCTAGCGAATGTGGTTTGTTGTGATTAAGAAGACCTGATATTATAGGCAGATAACATTCCGTTTTATGTTTTTTTGCTTACTCTGTTCATAAAGCATAGACATGAATACATTAATGCAGTAGATTGGTATACATCCATTGGTTATTTATTGGTTTGTATCCTATTTCCAGCATATTCCAGCATGTGTTTATTCCAAATGTTTTTCAACATAGATTTGTTTCAGATATTTTGCATGTTTTTATTCTAAATGTTTAATATGTTTAGTCCACCAGTTTTAAGTTGTAATACATTTATTACAATTTGTGTTTATTCCAGATGTTTTAATCTGTTGATTCCAGCATGTTTTTTTTTATTCCATATGTCTGATGTGTTTGTTCCAGAACTTGTTTGTCCCAGAGTATTTATTCTACCAAACATTTGATATGTGATACCAATACTTTGCAAGAACATAGTTTAATGCTACATATTGAATATATAGACTTTGTGACATTACATTGTGAATTTAATTTGTAGTCCTTTTCTGATTAGTTTTGCTTTATGCTTTGTATGCAGATAGTAGTCTTTCCAGTGCTGGAATCCAGCCATCAAGTTTTATTTTGGTCATTTTCTGTGTACTTGTGTGAGACTTTAATGATCTGTACTCATTAGATTTGAAATCAAATGAAGTTGTGTGCTGATGTGTTGCGTACTTGCAGGGGTACTACAAGGACACTGTGGAGTTTTTCTTTGAGACGAGGGACAGGTGTAAGCTGTTTTGGAAGCGATGTATTGAGCATCATGCTTTCTTTCGATGCCAAGTGGTGGCCAAAGTTCCAAGGAACAAAACAAGGGTGGTCAGCAGAGGGTCTTCTTTCAGGTCAGTTTTTGGTGGGTTTTTTTTGTGTGTGTGTGTGGAGGAAGTTGTATTGGTTGGAAGGAAAAGGATGGTCATAAAAACAAACAAAATTTGTGTCACAGTGTTGCATAACAGAGGCAAATGTCTCCACACATTAGAATATGAAGAAGGATAGTTTTTTTTATGTCCCACATTTTGTCTTAGAAGTTGGAAGACATTACTAGAGTTTAATGTTCTGGCAGAACAAGTTTCAGAGCAGCATTTTATTTTCCGTCTGTATCACCTTTTTTCAAAGCAGCATCTTTATGGTGTTTCTTATAATGAAGAATGTATCAACCCCTGATTTTCTGGGTATCATTTCCAGCAAACTCTAAAGAGAACATTGTTGAGAGAGGCTAAATTAGGTGGACAAGATCCCTTGATGAGGTTGAAAAACTCTGTGAAAACAGGAAAAAACATGGCAGACTTCAGCGTGAGCCCTGTGTGAGATTTAACAGCATGGGAAGGATGTAAGATGTAAGATTTCCAGCTAAGGTGCCAAGGAACAGATGTGTTCAGAGTATGCTAAGAAACAAAGATAGTTGATTGCATTGGGTTTCAGAGTATGCTAGATTGTGCAGATAATGAAGATCAGTGCTTTTCAAAGTATATTATGCAGTATTTTCTGATTTGTGCCTGTAATCCAGGCAAACATTTGAAAAAGAAAGCCTTTGAGTAATTTTGTAACTAAATGCCTCTATTTTTAAAAGTAAAATGAATTTGCTAGAAACACTATCACAGTATGAATACTTCTTTATTTTAACTGGAGCATTTTTAGTGACTCAGATAATTGAGAGTGAATGAAGACTCAGGTAATTGAGCATGAGCGAAGACTTGGTAATTGAGAGTGGACGAAAACTCAGGTAGTTGAGAGTGAACAAAGAGTCAGGTAATTGAGAATGAGCGAAGACTCGGTAATGAAAGTGGGCGAAGACTCAGATAATTGAGAGTGAGCGAAAACTCAGGTTGTTGAGAGTGAGTGAAGACTCAGGTAATTGAGAGTGGGTGAAGACTCAGGTAATTGAGAGTGAGTGAAGACTCAGGTAACTGAGAGTGGGTGAAGACTCAGGTAACTGAGAGTGAGTGGAGATTCACATAAATGAGAGTGGGCGAAGATTCAGGTAATTGAGAGTGAGTGAAGACTCAAGTAACTGAGAGTGGGTGAAGAGTCAGGTAACTGAGAGTGAGTGGAGATTCACATAAATGAGAGTGGGCGAAGATTCAGGTAATTGAGAGTGAGTGAAGACTCAGGTAACTGAGAGTGGGTGAAGACTCAGGTAACTGAGAGTGAGTGGAGATTCACATAAATGAGAGTGGGCGAAGATTCAGGTAACCGAGAGTGAGTGAAGACTCAGGTAACTGAGAGTAAGTGAAGACTCATGTAACTGAGAGTGAGTGAAGACTCAGATAGTTGAGAGTGCATAAGAGAGAGTTATGTTTATAAAGACAAAACTGCATGAAAAGTAGGAATCACATGTAAAGTTTATAGCCATAGTTAGAAATGATTAAAACATGAGTAGAAATGAGAGAATCTGTACTGAAGTAGGTGAAAGTATTTGTGTGCTGTAGCTTTGATTCCTGACTGAGTATAACATTGCTGAGCATTGGGAGAAATCTTCATGGGGTGAAAGTCAAAGCCATTCACTGAACAGAAATGCATGGGCTGGATCTAAGAAAAAGAAGCTGTCTTGGGCAACAGTCTGGTTGTAGAACTTGTAGCTAAGTAAAATACCCTCTGATGTACACATCTTTTTTGGCATGTGCCTTTGTAGAGTAAGAAGTATATGTTGTGGTCTCTCATCATATTAACAAAGAGCATACAGTAGATTAGACCAAGTTTGAGTTCATTCTTCTTCATTGTTCGCTCAGATATTGACTCCAGTCTCTCACACAAGTGCATCTGTTCATCTCAGGTTTTCAGCATTGCTATAGAGCTTCTCCTATAGGGGTATGGGTTCTGGCCAGGTCCTTTACCTGAATGGGTTGTGTAGCTGGCAGCTTAGGAGGTTGTGATGTGGTGTCTGTTGCTCTTTGCCACAGTTTCTGGTGTAGATAGTGTCTCAGCCTGCAGTGTCATGTTATTAGTCGGGAAGACTATCACTTGGTTATTTCTCGAGAGTTTGTATTCGTCATATGCTTTTTTTGTTTTGGGGTGGTGTTTTATCCATTTGTAATTATATAAAGCTTATAGTTTCTTCTTTGTTTCTTTGTGTGTTGTGCTTCTATCAGTCTGTTGCATTCCACCCCTCCTCCCTTTTGCCATGTAATTTGAAGTAAGTGTTAAACACATTGTTGTAATTTATCTGTTTAATTATCAGTGCATCTTGTCTCTAAGTTTGAGATATAAGAAGATATATAAACTTTTATATCAGCTGTTTTGAGTTCTCATGCAGAGTGTTTGGGAGACTGACTGGATCCGCTGACACTGTAACATGAGAAACACTGGCTTGATGTGAAGAGTGAAAGTGAGAGAAACCTTCCTTTTTTTTTTTTCATTTGCCAGGTACTGTGGTCGTACACAGAAACAACTTGTAGAGTATGTCAGAGAAAACATTGGCAAGCGTCCTCATTTTGAAAGGTAAAAATATAGCTTCTATATTTACTCTGTCTGCTTGTGTTGTGGCTGATGGCAAAGTGTTTGTGTGTTTGTCTGCTTGTGTTGTGACTAATGGCAAAGTATTTGTCTGCTTGTGTTGTGGCTGATGGCAAAGTGTTTGTGTGTTTGTCTGCTTGTGTTGTGACTAATGGCAAAGTGTTTGTGTGTTTGTCTGCCTGTGTTGTGGTTAATGGCAAAGTATTTGTGTGTTTGTCTGTCTGTGTTATGACTAATGGCAAAGTGTTTGTGTGTTTGTCTGTGATGTTTGAGGTGGGAGGATAAGTGATTTGAATAAAACTAGTAGGAAAAGATGGGACTGCTTCAGATTTGTCAAGATTTCATAAGTTTGTGTCCTGTACTCTGTGGCTCCATTGTCTGTGTAAAGCTGCCTTCTGCCAGAACTTACGCTGTAAGAAAGGTATCCAGATCTTTGACACAGGAATGATGACCAGCAACTCCTGTCTTAAACAATGGAGAGAAGCCAGATAAGTATCCAGATCTTTGACCAGCAACTCCTGTCTTAAACAATGGAGAGAAGTTAGATAAGTATCCAGATCTTTGAACAGCAACTCCTGTCCTAAACAATGGAGAGAAGTCATGCCAGACAAAACATACGTGAAAGACTGGTGTTCCTCTAAAATATCCCATGCTCAGATATAACTAAAGAAGGCCACTATGCTGTACTTTGCTTGTAGAAGCTTGAGCCAGTAGTTCAAAGATGAACACATCACAACTGAACCAGGGCACATGTGGTTTTTTTATGTGCATCATTAGATGATAATGGTGCTGCTAAATGTGTACTTGTATGCACAGTTTTCAGCATTTAAAAGGCACTCGAGTTTCTAACTGTAGATATTTTTATCAGAATTATGTAAGGAAACATGAATATTTAAAGATATTTGTTAATAAATACAGTTTTGTAGGGAATTATATCATATTGGTTGTGTAGGTTTTAATTCATTTCAACAACATCCTATTAGACATTTCATAGACTGAAAATAAGTGGAATTGAGATGTAACAGACCAGTAGTAAAGCTAGAGGAAAACTTTGTTGATGATGCAGAGCAAGAGCAGAGATGTTTTCTTTTGTTCTAGCTAGCAGTGTGATGTTTTGTTTGTTTTTTTAATGTGATTAAAAAATGGAGACTGTGTGGTAGGATGAGGTTTTGTTTGCACAGTTTTATTGTAGCAGTGACGTGATTTGGTTATTTTGGCATGCTTTGTGTAAATTATGGAAGCTAGAAGTGTAAATTTTAAGCATTCTGTGTTAATTATGGAAGTTTTACATGCAATGTGATGACTAGTTGGGCACTGTTATGTATTGACTTGAAGTTTGTATTAGAGCCAGCAAGATATGCTTTAAGCTGATCAACCAAGACAAATCTTATGGCAGTGTAATGGCTAGTCAGGTGTTTCAGTTTAGACTGATTTTATCTGTTAACATATCTACTAGCTTTGGTGTTTCAATCTGTTTATGCTTTCATTTTGGATCAAAAGGACGTAAGTATATAATTTTCTTGCTTTTTTATTTCATATATGTCTAAGAAAGTTCATTCTGTGTATGTTTACTTTCATAGAAACATTTCAGAAGGATCCTTCTGTCTATATCTTTCATATAAATATTTCAGAAAGATTATTCTGTGTATGGATTCCATAGAAATATTTCAGAAAGGTTATTCTGTGCATGGATTCCATAGAAATATTTCAGAAAGGTTATTCTGTGCATGGATTCCATAGAAATATTTCAGAAAGATTATTCTGTATATGGATTCCATAGAAATATTTCAGAAAGATCATTCTGTGTATGGATTCCATAGAAATATTTCAGAAAGATTATTCTGTGTATGGATTCCATAGAAATATTTCAGAAAGATTATTCTGTATATGGATTCCATAGAAATATTTCAGAAAGATCATTCTGTGTATGGATTCCATAGAAATATTTCAGAAAGATCATTCTGTGTATGGATTCCATAGAAATATTTCAGAAAGATCATTCTGTGTATGGATTCCATAGAAATATTTCAGAAAGATCATTCTGTGTATGGATTCCATAGAAATATTTCAGAAAGATCATTCTGTGTATGGATTCCATAGAAATATTTCAGAAAGATCATTCTGTGTATGGATTCCATAGAAATATTTCAGAAAGGTCCTTCTGAGTGCTACTATAGTTTATTTTTTTCTTTCTGCTTGCCCACTTTCATTTAGAGCACAGTCACATACATATAGTGGGATAGATTTTATATAAACATTTGTTTACAAATTAGTTACCCTTTAGTGCACTGACTGATATTGAGGTGCAATGATGGAGTAGTGGTTAGTGCACTTGCCTGTTGATCAGAAGGTCCCTGGTTCAATTTTGCTCTCAGGTGGAGCTTCTTAGAACTGACCTGTGCTGTGGTTAACCCAGCCTCAAAAAACAAAAAAAATAATCGGCACCTGGGGTTACCCTAAGAAAACAGAGACCTCGAGGACAGGTGCTGGCATCCCTACTTTAGATGCTGTAGTGGCCTAGATATGTGAAGGTACTAACACTTCACACCTCTACAGCATGCAAATGCTAGGGGATATAGATTGCACTGACAGCTGTGTGCAAAGTGTACTATAGTGTGGCATACCTGCTAAGTAGATATTCTTGGTTTTCAGAGGGCAGTGCTGCAAACACAAGTATCAGGTATCCATTTTTATTTGCAGTATGAGTGTAGTGGAAATAGTCTACTACTTCATTCAAGCTAAGGAATCAGCTTGCTTTCAGCTGTGTTGTTCTAGGACATTGTTATTCAAAATGTTTAAACTCAGCATTTTGTGTGTCAAGTCAGGCTATCCCATGTTAGGGTTACACATGCACACACACACCCCCCACCCCCCTTCCAAAAAAAAAAAAGCAGAAATTTTTTTCATTTAATTGTCAGTTTTTTTATTTAAATGAAGTTAGTTTTTTTGTTTATAGCAACTTCTTTTACATGTCATTTTATACTTTACAAATGGTCAACATGTCACTTTACATTTTATATAAAGTTTACATGTCATTTTATGTTTTACAGAATGTTTACACATCATTTTATGTTGCACTAGATGGAAATGGAAAAATATATTATCTTCCTCACTAGAATTATTCAGAGATGATTTTTAATTTCCTGTCTTATTCTGGCAGATCAACAAGCGGACGTATTTCCAGTCGAAGCACCAGTGCCACACCCAAGTTTTCCTCCAAGCCCAGCATGCATTCATCTTCTGCAGACCTCCATACAAGTTCAGGGTCACGCTCTAGTGGATCTCACATTCTAGACAGTAACCACACTCCTGGGAGCGGAATCTCTCGTGACCACTCCGGCATCCCTCACAGTGCCATGAGAGTGGAGTCGGTGGATGTACACAGCGATAGTTCCATGTCAGGGTCAAGGTCGCTCAATTCACCAAGACTAGAGCACGGCTTGAGTCTTGACCAGGATGTCATCGAAGCAGTCAACGCCAGGACTGGAGGCGCCATGACAGATGAGGAGGACGAAGAAGACAACAGCAGAGGAGGCAGCGAGAACCAGGTTCAAGATGGATTGACACATGTGTCATCAGAGACAAAAGGTGCCCAATCTCCTCCCCCCGAGCTCAGCTCTCCTGTTCGTTATATTGGTATTTACTCGGAAGCTGCCTCACCATTCTACCCTGGGGACGGGTTTGTTGCTTATGATGCGGATGCTGGGTTCTCAGGTGGCTGTGATGTAGCTAGAGCTGTATCATCTGCTCACTTTGACAAAGAAAAGGACGTCAGTCAGTTGCCACCCTCGGGGGCAGGCCTGAGTTCAGCTCCCCCTTCTGTTTGTGTTGGCAGCGAGTCTAAGGCAGACTCTGGTGTTGTTTCTTTGTTGTCAGATGACGATCTCATTAACCAGACACTTAAAGCTAACCTTGATCTTAAGCTTGCTGACTCTGTGTCAGTCTCATCAATTTCCACAACAGTAGATCATAATCATCCACAGCCTGTCACTTCCTCTCTGACACGTCAACATCACACAAAATCTTCTGTCTTGCCAGATGCATTTCCCCTACACACCACCAGACCTATTTGCACAACTCCCAGTGTCTGTATAGCCACATCACCATCAAACACCACCAACATATCAGTGTCAGTCAGTCAAAATGCAAATGACCAGGTTAATGAAAAAGCTTTTGTTTCTGTGAAATCCCATTCTGAGGATGCAGTAGGTAGTAATAGTGTATCAGTGAAATCTCCACATGTCTACCATGATTTTAGCAGTAAGCTTCCAGAAAGTAGCAGTGTATCAAAGAAGGTAAGTCCAACAGATTCAGGGCAGCAGCACTGGCAGAACAAACAGGACACAGATATGTCAGCTCCTTACAGCTTGTCTTCACCTTTGTTGCCACTGTCATCACAGTACAGTGAGGTGGACTTAAAGAGAAGCCTGGACGTCAGCCCGAGTTCCTGTGTGACAGACATTGCCCAGAGCAGGCAGGACCAAAAGGTGAGGCTTTCTTCTAGAGTTTCGTCGTTAGATTCTACTAGAAGTAGTCCGGTATCTGATGTTAGGGAAAAATCTACTCTCACACCATCTCAGCATTTGCAACAGGAAAATGAAAATGGCATTAACCAAATTCTTGACAAAGAATCAGAGGCTATGGCTCCTAGCTCTGTGAATGATGTAGCTGTGTCAGAAGAAAGTAGTGAGACAAAGGAATCCGTGTCAGACAGAGAATTTAAGAAACTGCCTCCCAGTGGTGAGATTGTGGAGGCAGTTTTACCTGTCAAAGATCAGCTGGAGGCTGAGCAAGGGGTGTCTCGAAAGTTGTCAGCAGGGACTGATCTGATTGAGGATATCCCATACATCCTACACAGAAGATTGGATGGTCAGAAAGAAGAGACTGCAGTGTTTAAGGTTTCTGAAGCTGATAAAATTAAGAAACAAAGGAGTGCAAGTCCATGTGTGAAAGGTGCTGCATTGTCATGTTTTCAGCAAAAGCAAATGTCTGTCACAGATCATATATCCAGTGAAAGGCCGTTGAGTCCAGAATCCTCCTTGGAAACTAGAGCTGTTGTTTCCTCTGCCACTGGCAAAGCTGGTGGCGATGATCTAAAGAGCAGGCCATTGTTAGAGAAATCTCCTCCTCTGAACAAGCGCTATGAATTTGTGAATGTCCACAGGCTCCCAGCTAAAACGAGCTACTCTTCTGTAGATGACACTACAAGTCCTTCAGGAGACCAGGGCATTCTCAAGCAACTTGAGCAGGGAGCAGTAACAAGGTTAGGTGCACCAAAGAATCCTGAGACACCAGTTCTGATTGCCTCCACAGCTCTTTCATCAGAGTTGGACACACATCCTGAAACACAGAGCACTGCATCTGTTGTTGATGTGGAGGTGGGTAGTTCAGATCAGGAACTAGTTATGAGTGAACATGAAGCTGCAAAACCACCGTCCCCAGAACATGCACAAGTAAACTGTGAACAAACTGAAGTGTCTGCAGCTGTGGAGCAGCACATTCCTACTTCAGAGGTGGTTGTTGTGTCCAAAGATTCCTCTCTCAAGCAGCTGGTCAGTGATACAGATCTAAATGGAGTTCAGTTCTATAGTCCAAAGATACCAGGTGTTCAAAAGTTGCAGATGTATAGCAGCACATCAACTTCTGAAGATTCTAGTGAAACAGCAGCTGCTACCACGGCAGTCCAAGCATCAACATCTTCCTCAACCTCATCAGAAAATGTTTCAGACATGGTATTTGAAAATACTGGAGCTAAGCCAAAAACACACCTGCAGTATTTTGAAATCTCTAAACCTGAGCCTTGTCGTAGTGGAATCATATCTGATAGTGCTCTAAGTTCTCTTGGTCAGGCTGAAAGAGATGTACCAAGAAGTCTTCCACTGGGATCGGGCCTAATGAAGCCACAGGTTCAGTTGGATACTTCTGGTAAGCATGTTTCAACAAATATCTCATTTGGAGGGAATGGTGGGGGTTTCCACAAAAATGACACAGAAGTAAAAGATTTGTCAGGTTCTGCATTCACACGTGATGGGAAACCTTATCAGCATCGAGTTATGTTTCTGTCTAGTGCAGGCAGGAGCTCAACTTCAAGTACTTCATCAAATTCTGACAACCAGTTCCTCATTGATCTCCCATCTCCTGCTGCAGCACTCTTTTACAGTGATAGTGACAGCCCACCAACTTTACATACAGAAGCTGGTGCAGCAGCTAGCGCCTTGACCTTTTCTACTTTCAGACCAGATCCTGCAGAAGAGGCTTTTATAGGTGAAGAGTCATCTAAAATAAAAAGTTGTAGATGGTCTTTACATAATGTTGAGGAAGATGAAGAGTCAACAGACTTTAAGATTATAATGACAGAAGGTATTGTGGAGAAGAGTGCTCTCAAGAAGAGGACACTTGATGATATGGACAAACCCAAGGAACCAAAACGAGTGAGCTGGCATGAAGATAGTGACATCCAGCACAGCTATCACAGTGACCTCAGTATGACTGCACAGCGGAGTCCCGTAGATGAGTGTGATGTGCACTTGTTTGGTGAAGTCACCACCTCAGTTGATTCTGGCAGTATCTTGGAAACTCTGGAGAATCTACGGAGACAGAACTCTGAAAGTGACATGACCAGCTCTGGAAGTTCTGATATATCTTCTGGTGACAGTGACATGGAGGTGGAGAATAATCCCAAGCAAGTGTATTTCCAGTATGCAGCTTCCAAAGGTTTTTGTCCTAGTGTGGATGGCACCATGGATTCAGGTGTTGGAGGTATGAGTGAAGGCGGTAGAAGCCAAGGCCATGAAGCTTCCCCTCTGGAGTCTCTGGAACGGCTTGGGTCAATGGATGGAAGTGGTAGTAGTTTCGGCGGGATGAGGTTCAAGATGCAGGATGAGCTGATGAGGCCAAACCAGGACAGTTCACCCCTAGAGCCTTTAGAGAGGTTGTATGGTCTGTCATCTGATAATTCTGATGATGAAGGTGAAGCAGATGATGAAGATGATGAACCAAATTTCCCACCACCTCCTCCTATTTTGGATATCCCAGAAGAGATGCTAATGTCATATGAAAGTGACCTGCCACTCCCTGATGTGAGTGTTCCTAGCTTATATTCCCAGTATTGCTTAGAAGGAACTAGCTCCTCTTTTGGAATGCCCACAGCAATGACCTACTCAAGTGACAGTGAAAGTGAAAACAGAGTTACTTTGTGTGGCACTGCATCTTTTAGGGTGGTTCGAGATCCTCTTGCCAGTTTAGAGTTTGGAGATATTGTAGGAGATAGGAATTATACAACCAGTGAGAGTGAGAGTGACTTTGATGTGGAAGAGGCCAATCTTTGTCTGAGGAGAATGTCTGCCAGCAACATAAAAGACGCAACAGCTTGTGATGTACGACAAAGGTCATTCTCAGAGACCAAGAAAAGATCATTAGGTAGCAAGAATACATTCACTGAAGTTAAAAAGATTCCAGAAAAACCTGAGGTTCTTCCTAAACCAAAGTTAGCGTTCAGCCAGAGCATGCAAGAAGCTCATCAGTCTGGCCAGCCAGTGTACTCCATCCAGAGGTCCCAGGCTTTGCCAGCCAAATCATGGCCACAACAGCCAACACTACAGATCAGTCCTAAACCTCATCCTCCACCTGTCCACCCCAAGCCAGGTTCATTCAGGCAGCCACAAATGGGAAAAGGGCATTTTGAGAGAACAAGGCATAAATCATCTTCTTCATCATCTTCTTCATCCGAGCCCAGGCCACATCATCATCCTCATAGTTAACATTGTTTATATTTTGACTACACCTGTTTCATTTGGGGGAGGGGGTGGGGGTAGAGCTTGTAATTTCTATTTTGTATATGTTCTTTCAGTAGTGTGAATTATTATTGGGAGAGAAAGAACCCGAACTGACAATAGAAGAAGTTTTATGGGCAATAAAGAATCTTAAAAATGGTAAATCACTAGGATGTGATGAGATAACAGCTGAATTTATTAAAGCAGGGAGAAAGGAATGTCCAACAATCTATCATGCACTATGTAAAAAGATATGGCATTCAGGTATTTGGCCAAAAGAATGGAAAAAAACTGTATTCATACCACTGCCAAAAAAAAAAGGGTAACCTGAAATTATGCTCAAACTACAGAACTGTTGCCAGTAAAATTCTGTTAAAAATCATAATGGGTAGACTTCATAAGAAAATGAATAAGAAGTCTAAGGAGTCAATATTATCCAAGCTGGTTTCAGGCAAGGAGGAGGATCAAGAGATCATATATTCATTATAAGATTAATAATAGAGAAACTGCAGAGAGTTTAATGTGAATCTATATTTATCTTTTATAGACTACTCAAAGGCATTTGATTGTGTATAACACTAGAAACTGGGAAATAATGGAAAAAAGGCGGGATTTCCAACGCATTTGATACAATTAGCATCACTGCTGTGTCTAGACCAACAGGCAGCAGTAAGAGTAAATGGTGAAACAACTTGGTGTGACATAAAACAAGGGGTCTGTCAGGGGTGCATACTATCACCTTACTTATTTAACTTGTATGCTGAAAATATAATAAGGAATGTTAGAGAAGATGTAGACAAAGAATATTACGATGCCATAACAATTGGAGGTTATGAAATACCAGAGATTAGATATGCTGATGACATAGTATTACTGTTCACAACACAAAAAGGAATGGAAAAACTAATTATGTCAGTCCATAAGAACAGCGAAGAGCAAAACCTCTATCTTATGTAAAGAAAACTAAATTGATGACAACTGACAAAACAAATAAGGCAGCTGAAATATGTATCACTGAGGAAAAATTCGAAGAAGTGGAGAGTTTTGAATATCTTGGATCATTACTAACTGATAATGGAGATACAATGAGGGAAATTAAAAGGAGAACAGCTATCACTCTTCAGAAAGTAAAACAAAGAAGCTGTGGAGAGGAACAGACAGAAGTACAAAAATAAGATTTTTATGGGCATGTATCTTTCCCATCGCAACATATGCATGTGAGACCTGGACATTTAACAAAACAGCTGAGAAACACATAAATGGCTTTGAATGTAAATGCTACAGAAGAGTTCTCCAAATATCATGGACACAAAAAAGAACAAATATATCCATACTACAAGAATTTAATATTGAAGAAGGCTGGCTAGTAAAGAGGATTAAAAAGAGAAAACTTAAATATTTTGGACACATTAAATGTCATGATAATTTATAGAAGACTATCTTGGAAGGGTACTTAATAATGGGAAAAAGAAAGAGAGGAGACCAAGGCGAAGATGGCTGCAAGACATCATTGATAGTCTGCAAATGGATGCATCAGCGGCAGGGCATCTTGCTTACAACCAAGAGGCCTAAAGGAGAGCTGTTAAGGAGGCAAAGTTCTGCGAAGGATATGCAGATGACTGACTGAGAGAAACTAATGTTCTCAGAGAGTTGAATAAAACTGCTACAAGCTGCTTGTTTCATTCATAAATGAACTTCAAGTCAAGAAAACATGAAAGCACATGTATGCCATAGAGAGTCATTGTACACTGATGCAAGGGACTGTAGGGGGTCACTTATGGTTAATCTCTTTCGGCTAATGTAGCCACATTTCATATAGTGAATATTTCAGCTGCAATCAGTGTATTAATGTCCAGTCATTTTTCAGATGAAATCAGGTTGCGGTCAGAATGTTACTGCCCATCCCAATTTCAGGTGCAGTCAGTGTATTACTGGCCAGTTAATTCATTAATATATGTTAAGACATTGATATTCATAACTTTTTTCCTACTGTTTAGAAATTGCAGAATGCAAATTTCAGGGTTTACATTTTTATATTTGTTTTTCATTTTATGTTTGTTTTGTCGCTAGTTAAACATACCAAAAACAAACTTATTATTATGCTAGTGTGTCCACATATCATACAGTTGCTGCTGTTCTGTTTTTCTTTTGTAGCATTCTGTTGTTAAGTCTACTTGTCCTGTTACATTGACCATGATTTACATTGTTTTGCTTATATAGCTTTCAGAGTGAATAAAATCACCTTTGTCATAGTGGTTGGCATTGAAAAGCTCAACTGTTGTACAAATATTTGAGAATTTTCTCAGAGAAGTAATGAGTTTTTAATAGTCTTTCCATTTTCTAGTTGTTTTCTTCCCCCATTTTCTTTGTCTTATTTATGTATCAGTGCAATAATTGTTTTTTGTTTTGAAATATTTTTTTTCTTTAACTATGTGCAACATGAATTTGTACAATTTTGACAATTAAAAATATGGCATGAATGTGGACTCTTGTGCAATAACATCAACTCATAATTTGTAGTTGTGGTTCCAGCTTTCAAGCAAAATTTATACTTTAAAAAAAGAATTGTGACCTATCAACCCAAAAAGAGCCTTATGTGGATTTTTATGAAATATTAAAGTTTTGGGATCATTGCAAATGTTCTTCAGATAGATTTGTAGTGGTGAATGATTTCTTTAATTCTGATGTAATGAAGTGCTTAAATAAATATATATTTTAATGGAGGTCCATTTGGAATCTCATGGTTTATGTTTAAAGAAAAAAAAAGAAAGTTGCTAGGATAGTAAGCAAGCATTGTATATTAGGTAACAGCTTTTGACTTGCTGCAGAGAAGTTTTGTTGGAGAAAAGATTAGCAAACTGAAGGGTTTAAAATGGCTGTGACCATGTGATTTTAGAATGAACTTCTGGATGTTGAAAAAAAAAATATCAGGAAATGTGTTTTTATGTGGTTTCCATAATAAGTAATAGAGTTGTAAGGTCTTTTTTTGTGAAAACAGGTCACATAAACTGAATGAAGATTTTTTTTTTTTTTTTTAACTTTCATCCAATAAAAGAAAATGCTTAGAGCTTGAGCTGTTTATGATTTAAGAGAACTCTACTCAGTCAACATTTTGCATTTTGACTGGCGGTTGTTTACACATGTTTGTCAGCACCTTCATGTTTCTTATATACCATGTACAGTGTTTTGAAGATCTCATATGTTTGTGAAGTGTATTTTTAAAGTATGTAACCAGATGTACTAGCATTATATATGTGTATATTTTCATTGATTTATTGTTCAGAAGATTTGCTCTGTTCCTGTTAGTTTTCTGTGCAGTGTTTGGATAAACTGGTTCATGTTCTAATGTATCACTGGGGAGTTTGTGTTAGGGCATGCATCTTCTCCTAGTCAGGTTAATGTGCACTGGAATCTCAGTGTGTTTTAGGGAGTGGAGAGAAAGAGAAAAGATTTGTGTATAGTAAAACACACAAGACCAAAATTCTGTGAGCTTCAAAATGTGAGGGGTGAGTTCTTGACAAGTTCCAAACTCTTACAGTGATGAGATGTGGCAACAAGATTACCCAGGTTGTAATCTAGTGCTGTCTAAGTTCAGTAATGTTTCTCATCAAATATTTTGCAGCATTTTTGACTTGCAGATGTTGGGTACATTAAACGTCATGATAATTTAGAGAAGACCATATTGGAAGGATACATAATGGGATAAAGAAAGAGAGGAAGACCAAAACGAAGATGGCTGCAAGACATCGTTGACAATCTGCAAATGGATGCAGCAGTGGCAGGCCATCTTGCTCACAACTGAGAGGCCTACAGGAGTTCTGCAAGGGACTTGCAAATGAATGAATGAATGAATGAATGAAAGATGCCAGACTTCCAAACTATAAATCAGAGTCTTTCCTCAGATACAGCATGGTAGTTCATGTATCATTGAGATCTGAGAGCCTTCTCTTAGGTTAGTGTCTATCCACACTCCCTCTGTGACTTACATTGAGCCTCTTAGGGAGTGTCTATCCACACTCCCTCTGTGACTTACATTGAGCCTCTTAGGTTAGTGTCTATCCACACTCCCTCTGTGACTTACATTGAACCTCTTAGGTTAGTGTCTATCCACACTCCCTCTGTGACTTACATTGAGCCTCTTAGGTTAGTGTCTATCCACACTCCCTCTGTGACTTACATTGAGCTTATGACACTATTTATTTGTCTTTTTATTAAGAAAAATGTTACTTTTAACTGTTAGAAAAACTATCAATTTCGCATGTCCACTGACCATTTGTCCCGAACGGAGTAAACGTTACACCCCGAATTTGGTTAGGACCCTGCCCCCACTGTCCGTCCTGGCTCGACTCAGGAGCAAGGATTAGGGAAAAGTGTTAAAGAAATTCACTTGAAATACTTTCACCACAAATCCAGTGTTATTGGCATGGGGTCAAGGGTCGCAGAACATGCGGCATTGTCAATCTAGGTCACACTCTGAAGTGTGGATAGACTCATCCTTCTCTTAACTTACTAGACTACAGTCTGTACAGCACTTAAGTGTACGCAAGTAGGGATCAGTCCACGTCTCCAAATGCATACTTCTGGCCGTCTCTACTGAAAGCAGAAGCCAGAGTCTGAAATTTTGTTTGTGCTCATTTGTTGGAATGAGACAGGCTGTAGTATAATGCTTTACAAGTACAGTTACATTTGGTTCATAATGTTTAATCTTTTAAAATACTTTGAATTGAAACAATAACTTGTCTAGTGTTTGGTTGGCAGCACTTTCCTCAGAAGCATGGTGTTTTTTTCCAACTGTTTATAAACTTAATATTTAAAAAGTAAATCAGATTAAGTAAAGAGAGAGAGGAAAGTGGTTCTTGTGAAGGCAGCTTTAGGGCTGAAGCTTGTGGACATTAGACATTTCACAGCTTGTTGGTGCTTTCTTCTTATCTCTTTCATATACAAAGGCTGTTGGTTTTTTGATGTTTCAGAGAATGCTAAAAATTTTAGTAGCAATCTTTCATTAGTGGAATGTGAGTCAGATATCACCTTACATTTTACTTCGCATTCATTTATTCCAAGTATCTTCCTCCATGTTTATCTTAAATAGCCTTTCTTTTTTGTAACTTTTTTTTTTTTTTTTTTGACCCCAGGTCACATGTCAGTAACATCCGGAGGACTTTCTCGGGAATGTTGCAGATGTCTCCACACCCGTTTTGTTGTTTCATGATGCTGAAAGATTCTTCAGTGTTTCTGTTCTTTCACTTCTAGTGAATGCCCCATTTACTTGCCTGCTACTGCAGAAGCTAGTTCTCTTAACCTACAGCTGCTGTTTCACTGCTACTTATGGGATCATGGGTTTATATTGGTGGTCAGGATATATATTTTCTTTAGTTGGATAATGTTTCCTCTTTTAAAATACTTTGAGCTGAAATCAGATTAAATAGGTTGTCTAGTGGCAGGGTGTCTGCCTCTTTAACAAAAGAAAAAAAAAAAAGATCACAGATTGTTGTTCCTCATTCTTGCAGTCCTCCAGAGGAAACCTCCATCCTCAGACTGGTCTGTATATGTTATACTGCACACTTTATCTACTTCCAGCAGAGTTTGCCAGCAGATGCCACGATGTGCTCACATGGTCAGTAATTACACAAGGGAATCTTTTAAAAAATGTCAGTAGAGATCTATTTTTCTTTCATACAAGATCTCTAGCACACTTGGGTCAGGAGTTCTGAGGGTATCTCAAGCTTTTTCTCAGTATACATTGATTGTATAAGGGTCTATCACTGATACTTGCCTTATGATAGAACATTTGATCTGGCTAAATACAGCAGTAACATAGTTTGATGTAGTGTTAGTTTTGGGCATTATTCAAATGAACTTGTGACATGCAGTGCCACCTACTGGTTAGCATCTCCATGCTTATATAGTTCTAGAGTGGGGAAAGGTGTGATGAAAAACCAGAAGCAAACAGACTTGGAGATGGGGGGGGGGGGTGTGTTGGCTACACTTTTCTGAGGGAGGGGATGGGTGGGTTTGATGATATTGAGGAGTTGCTTTATTTTATTATCTGTGATAGCCAGTGTATATGTGTGTATGTATATGTGTGTGAGCGTACACATATAAACATGTTCATTTCTAGTTAGCAAAACAGTCAACAGTTTTGACATTCTATTTGTATTAACTCATTGTTAATGTGATATTTCATTGTCGGTCTAACAGTAACTCATTGTTAATGTGATACTTGACAGGTGATCTCACATTGTTAAACTATCAACCTTTTTTTTGTATTTAATATGACTAGTTTTAGCTGGTAAGATTCTATATCTATATATAAGAGAAACAGATTTGAGTATGTTTATTTATCATAAAAACTATAATGTAGAAAAGTTAACATTATGATTGTGCCCTGTTGTTGTCTGTGAGTAGTTTGTCATAATATGATGTGAAGATGTTCATACAAGAAAAAAACAAGAGATCAAATACCACATCTAAAGGGTTGGAATAAAGGATGACTATAAACACATAGACAGTCTCACTGCAATCTTCTTCCAAGTGTTCCTCAGTCATCTTTGAGTTTGATACTGTTTAGTTCATGTTGGTTTTTGTTTTTTTTTTTGTATTAGATATTGAACTTCCTGAAGAGTGGTTTGAGTGTCAGTTTATCAGTGTAGGATATTTAGGTGTAAATAATAAGAGAAGCAAAAGATTGAGGTTTGGGGGTAAATAGCCTGTTTTCAGGATCTTTTTTTGTTGTAGATGCACAAGTTCTAATATACATACGTGCCTGTATAAATAAGTAAAAATACATTTACATACAAATGTTTATCTGGTGAGCAAAGTGGTAGACGGAAAGTGCTGCCATTAAGGTCGGTAAGTCAGGACCTTTATCTCTGAAAGGAATCTGCAATGGAAAGGCTTTTATATTTCATCCTGTCTTATGAAGTGGGGATTGGTGTGGTGGTGCAGCTATCTGAGAAGCCTGTTTCTTTGATTCCATGATTTAGAGAGAAGATATTCACTTCTCATTCTGATACACTTTACATCACAATATCTTCATCACAGCATCATCTGCCAAGAGATGCAGTTCACAGTTAAACACAACCTCAACAGTGTATGTGGATCTGTGACAATGAGCAGTTCATGTTTCGGCCCTCACTTTGTAACAGGGTCACAGAAACCCCCTTATAAGTTGAACTAAACAGAAAACATAACACTTATTATGTGGAGCTTCTCTGGTTTGTTTCCTCCCTTTCCAAACAGAGTTTAAAGTTGGCAGTTCTTCTTGCTGAAGCGTGTGCTTGGCACATCAGATTGTGGAATATATCCTGCAAAACTTCACCCAGCCACAGAACATTGAGATGAAATTACTAGCCCAGTGAAACCACCCAACAAAAAAAAAAACTAACCTGTATGATTCTATTCAGGGACTACAGAAAAAAAAACAAACCAATCCAGTTTATCCAGCACACAGAACTGCAGATGCACATAGTAAATGCATACAAAGGAGTTGAGTTTTCCTCTTTTACACATCTGGCCTAAAGAAGCTTCACAGTTGTAATTGTGTAGTTTTTTTTTTCCTTTGTTTTAGGTAATGTTTTGTTTTGTTTTTTTCTTAACTTTTTTTTTTTTCAGAGAGCATTAGGCTGCTTGTGTGTGCGTGTGTACGTGTGAGTGCGTGCACATATTTGCAAAAAGGGAGAGGGAGCTTACGAAATGAGAAGAGAGATGGAATAGAAGGAACTGTCTCGGTGCTCGTGTCTTAATCTCAGCCAGGGTTATGTGATTCCCAAAACAGTGCTCCATTCCAAAACTTGATGGGAAAAACAGAACTTCATTAGCAGCAGCTGCCTTAAGGGAGATAAGCTGTTTTTGTTTTCATTCTCATGGGAGATCATCTTGTAGAGATGAATTATTTTAAAAAAGAGGGGGGGGGGGGAGGGGACTTAAATGAGACTTTGAAAAGAAAGTTACAACAAAAAAATATATGAGTAACTAAACAGGAACACATTTGGCTCAGGTGTACAATAAAGCAGCTGATGTATTAAACATTTGAGTTTCTACTTTGATATTTTACCTGCACGTGTCAGCAGTCGCTTTTGTCATAAGACTGAAAATCTGTGTCAGAAATGGAAGTACTCTGAATGATTTCATATCTGGCCGTTGTTGTTTAGTCTTAGAACCATAGTCACGTATCAGAAATTGGAGTAATGTCTGTTAGATTGGAGTTTTAACAGACAACAAAGAGGCATGAACTAGATCCAACATAGAGGAATAATCAAGTGTGGAAACTCTTGGATTTGTGGAGATCAGAGTGCATGAATGACTAGAGGGGAGGAAGATAAGACTGGATCAGCTGGAGGACTCCTGTCTAATGGCTCCTTGTGGAGATAGACAAGATTGGGTCAGATGGATGGCCCCCATCTAATGGCCCCGTGTGGCAGGGATTGATGATGCATTTGTGATATGTTTTAAATTAAAAAAAAAAAATCTGCAGCCTCATTATAAAGATGACCATTTCTATCCATGCCTTGTGAGATATCTCAGTATATTTCTGATTACTTCAGTTGCATTGCCCTGACACCACAAGCAAGAGTGTCACTGTATACAGGTGGGAGAACTGGGGTCTAAACCCTTCATTGTCACATAGCGTCCATGTTGAAGTTTGGTCAGTCCAGCGGCACACAGACAGGAGTCTCAGAACAGACACATTTTCATGAGGTAGTGATGAATGATTTCTAGGGTGACAAAATGGTTGAGAAAATTACAGTGCTTCTTAAGCTGTAGCTGTGAAGTCATGTGTTACATGTGGTCCTCGCAAGATTTTCATATACACAGGTCTCATCAACATAGGTCTGGGTGCGTAGATGTGCAGATTAAAATGGAAACAGTTGTCCACAAATTGATCTAGCCAGGTGGATGATATTGGGATGGGTTGTTTTTTTTTTCGATAAATCAAAGATGACAATAAAGCACATTGACATTTTAATTAACTTTTAACCTCCCATGAATCATTTAAATACCTTTAAAAAAAAAAAAAAAAAGAAAATAACTACAGTCATTTAATTTTGTTCTGTAATATGGATTCTGTAGTATTTTTGTTCTGCTACAAATGTTAAAAATAAGCATCATGTCATTTCCTGATAAAACATTGAGACAGTCTATTTTTTATTACAAAAAATGTTTGTGTGTCACAGGTTTTTTTGTTTTTTTTTTAGTAGGGTAAGATGTAAAAATGAATATTTAAAATTTTGAAGCAAAGAAGCAAAAATAATGAGAAACTCATCAAATAAGAAAACATATTGCCCTGGAACAATATGTGAAACTAAATATTGTACAATTTTTGTCTGAATTGTTGATGCAAAATTATTAATCATGTAATCAGGTTTTTACAGTACAAAATATAAGCCCAGTCTTATGTGGTAATTTTTTTTTTTAATTTGAGCTCTTTATGTTTCTTTTTTTTTTTTTTAAATTCCTTTAGTAATTTTTTTTTTGATGCATGCAAAGCATTTGTTGTTAATTTTTATTTATAAAAACCCAGAAATGTGTGTATCCTCATCACACTTAGACTATGGATATGTCCGAAATATGTTTTTTTGTTGTTGTTTTTTTTAATGAAAAGTTTCATGAAATTTTGAGACAGAACTAGCAGAAATATATCAGTTGACTACAATATTCAAAAAAGCTGATTAGCTGCTGTCCATTTTTTAAAAACTTTTTAAAAATTCATTTTGAAAGTGAAAAAAGCTGCTGCAGAATATTGTTTATTTACAGTTTTTTTAAACTTATTTATTTATGTTATGTTTTTTTACATTCTTTATACTTTGATTGCTATGTTAAATTTATGAAAGATAACAATGTGTGATCTGCTATATTACCAGAATTATGTTTTTTTTTTCCCATGTATATGAGTTTGATTGTCAAGTCAGTCACTTGTATAGGAAAATTTTCATACAGCATTTTAAGACCGGGTCTTATGTTTCTTAAGAGATCTTCGAAGAAAGATAGCAAAGATGTCTTTGCTGATTATGAGGACATTAGAAACTATGAATAAAAGTCATTTATATACATGTCCCATGATATCAGATGCTTTATAATGGTCTCAAAGGTATTATGACAGTTTTTAAAAAAAAAACAAATTACATAGGACATCTCTTATCTAAGTGTTGATGAAGGTAAAAAAAAGGTCTGTGGTTGTGTAGATTCTAACATTATTACTTGATTAATGCAAAAGAAAATATATGTAATTTTGGTGGCACTGAAATGCATCCTTTTTTTTTTTTTTGTTCACAACTTTTCTTGGAATGATCTTATTTCATTTCTTTTGTCATTTTTGTGAACCAGCAAATTAATTTTTTAATTGCTTCATAAGTGAATGTACAGTTTTGTGGAGATATTTTGCTTTACATTGTTTTTGTTTTTTTTTAATATGATTTTATTTTTGTCTCTTTTGTGTGTGGTATATATTTCTTTCCTTCTTTTTTTCCTTAAAGTGCTTGCAGTGTGATATTTTATTTGTATATTTATTTAAAATTTTGTGGACATTTGAGGTAATGTAGTTGATTTTTTAAAACTTCCTTTGTTCAGTGATAAAAAATGTAGTTTATTCTGTAATCTCAACATTGTAATGATTAGGAAGTAGCCACTTCTTTAACCCTTTTTAGCTTCGTGATTAAGAAGAAAAGTGCTTGAGTTGAAATATGACTTTTAGTAGATGGCATCCTGCCTCTAACCGAGTCATTTGATTTTGACTGGCTGACAAAACCACCCCTCACACACACCCACATTTTATTTAACTTGATACACCACATCCATTTCATCATCCTTTCATCACGTGCTCAAAAATGTTGTGGTTACACTTTGTTGATGTTGGGGGGGGGGGGGTGATGATGTGCTTGTGTGGAGGAAAAATTTCATTGATGTGGTCTAAGTGTGTTGTTATTAGATGCAGTTGGAGTACTTTGATTTTCTGTGTGGCAGTGGTTATAGTAGATGATGGTAACTGAATGCTACAGCTCTCCTCATTTCCCAGAATGAATTCAAGAAGATGGGATGATGCCCTCCCAGAGAATTTAATGCCAGGCTTCCAAGTAAGCACTGCCATGATAAGGACTATATTGATCCCTAACTCTTGTACCAGGCTCTTGTGACACAACCTGTTACTGGGAGCTTAAACATAGGGTCATGGCTAGCTAAGGTTCACATGCTTATGTGTCCAAGTTGATGTATTGGCTTCCTGCATTGTGAGTATTGAAATGAGCAATGATTTTAACACTTTATGGCGTGTTATTTCATTGTGAATATATGCTGTACTGAACACATCACACGTATAGTGTTTAACCTTCATGATTTATCTGTTTCAGCTGCATATTGAGCTGATTGTTGTCAACCTTGGTCTTTTTTTTTTTCAGATTTTTCCATTCTCTTGCCATATATACTAATACTGCTGTCTTCTGTTTCATTATACACATTTTATGTATATAAGGATCTGTTACTGGATTTATTTGTGTGATTGATGCTATTGTGTAATGCCAGTTAAAGGGACTGTTGTTTTGATAAATAATGTGTCAGATATGTTTACTTCATCTTCTCCATCGCAGTATCCCACTACTTTTTTTTTTTCACTTGATGATTGTATGATCGTGACAACTTTTGCTGTAATAAGATGCCCAGTCTATTTGAACCACTTGATTCTGAAATCTCGTAAAATTGTACTGAATGGTTGTGTCCTGTTCCATTAAGTCCCTCTGTAGTAGTACTAAAGCTCTGTTGGATTCACAACGTGAACTGATAGGATTGCGTGCTAGAATTTATTGGTGCATCTGTTTCACTCCAACATGGCCTTTTGTTTGAATTCAAGTTCAAATTAATATTTGAGTTTAAATGCAATTTCCTGCATCCATTCTCCAAGACTTTGTGGATTTCTAGTCTAGTTGAATATAATGTTGAGTTAACGCAGGCTGAACATCATTTGTAGATGTCAGGAAGATAAGATTTGTTAAATGATACAAGACAGTCAGATCTGTCAAAACTTGCAGGAACTTTTCTATGTATTTATTTGTCACTATAAATTGCTCCCTTCTTCTGCACACCACCTCGCTCTGCCCCTCAGAGATTGACATGACCAATGTTTTCAGGAGAGATGCTAATAAAAATGTAAAAAAAGTACCAACGGAAAAGAGCAGTTCAAGGTAGTAGTGAAATTTGAAGAAACTGATGTAATATGTGAGACAGTGAAAAATAACAAAAATGTTTCAGTTATAGAGGTAAGAATGAAGAGCAGAAATATATTTGTAAAATGTAGGATCAGCCAAAGAGACAGGAAAAACGGTTTGTGTGTGTGTGTGTGTGTGTGTGTATGTGTGTGTGAACATCTGAGAAAATCATTAATGACAGTCCTGATTAAAATGTGGAGGAGGGGGGGGGGACACAGGACATGAACTAGTCTTGTATAGTGAAAGAACATCTAGAAGATGTTATCCTGCAGAATGGCAACATTAAGAGAATGAAGACCCTGTCAGTGGTGGAGACTCCAACAGACTACCTGGAAATGTGTTAGATGTGTCCAAATATGATTGCAGGGAAATGTAATAAATGTATCAAAAGATGGCCATGAGGAAATGTTTCTAGACATGTCCAAAGATGACTGCAAGCAAATGCTCCAGATGTGCCCAAAGATGACAAATATACTAAATGTGTCCAAATTTGACAGCAGGATATGTACTAGATGTGTTCAAAGATGATTGCAAGGGAATGTACCAAATGTGTCCAGAGATGATTGCAAGGGAATGTACCAAATGTGTCCAGAGATGATTGCAAGGGAATGTACCAAATGTGTCCAGAGATGATTACAAGGGAATGTACCAAATGTGTCCAGAGATGATTGCAAGGAAATGCTCCAAGTGTGTTCAGAGGTAACAACAAGGAAACGGACTAAATATGTTCATAGTTGATTGCAAAAAATATATTAAATTTGTTCAGAGATGAACGCAAGATAATGTTCCAGTTATTTCTAAAGATGAGCGTAAAGTTCATATTATATCATTTTTACAAATCACTGTAAGAATAATAGTAAAAACTTACTTGATGATAGATTTGAAAGAACTTAACAACAGGAGATGCAATACTGATGTGTCAGTTCTGGGAATAATATTTAACAGAGATCTGCTTTCAGGAATGAGAAATAATGTTGACAATGCATTTAGAGAAGAGAAAATGAGATTCAGCAATGAAAGATCATGTGGAAATCAGATTTTTCTTTTGTATGAGAACAATAAGAGAATAATAGTTTTGTGTGGAATTCAGCTATATATATTACTTTATTGATTGAGAAACATGACACCCCTAAACTACCTTGACTTGGACACCTCAAGGAAAAAAGAAAGAGGGCAGGTCAATAGGAACATGGAGATGCACAATACTGGAGGAACTAAAGTAAGCAAAAAGGATATGGTTTGAGGTATCCTGACTTGCTGAAGACAGGACTGGCTGGGGAACCTTTGTTGATGCATTGTGCTCCACTAGGAGTTCAGAGGACTGATGATGAAGATGATGATGATGGTGACAACAATCTGAGAAAGCCTTAAACAGTATTCCCTGCTCTTTATCACTACCCACTACCTCATTTACCAGCTGTTGGTCTAAAATGAGTATCATGGTCTAATACTGATTATAACTTAAGCCATGAACATTATGAAAGGTTTATGCAATGGCAGTCTTTGCTGCACAGGCAGTCACTTCAAACAGTGAGGAGGAAAAAAGAAATCCTGCGATATTCAGACTTATAACTGTGTGTCAGCCTGTAAGAAAAACAAAGAATCATATGTCCTATGTAAACTGTCATGATGAAGCATAGTGATAACAACTGTAACTTTTGCCATATCAGAGGCAAGTTTGGTTTCAATGATCAGAAGAGAAGAACGATCTCTAGAGCTGTAAAGTCTAATTATTTGTGCTGTATGTGCCTAGTAAAAGATTGAAAAGGTTGACCTCATCAGAAGTGGTCTCAGGGGATCATGTCAGAATATGTTATTGTGAGATGCTGGTCAACTTGTACAAGACATCATTGCATTCAGGTAGACGGAGAGAGGGACAACATTCTGGAAAGGACATGTCACATGAAGATAAGAAGATGAAGTGTTGAGATAGCTTCTCAACTTTAAACATGTTCATTCAGCTCATGGAAATGCCTGCATAGCAAGAAAGCTTCAGTGCTTTTCCTGTGTAGTAATGTGGCATGAGCCATGAGCATGAGAACTTTCATCTGACTACAGCTTTTTTTTTCTGTTATACTGGATTTTACTGGACAGTGAGAGGAGATCACCAACTGAGCTAATGGCCTGCATGAAGGATCGTGTACTCCGGAGAAGCATAATAGCCAATGCCAGTTGGCACAGCACCTGATGATGATGATGATGATGATGATACTGGATATGTGAAGATTTGATGCAGCTGGACTATGCACCAAGTACTATTGTCAAGTCAAAAGCAAGGATTATATAATAAAAGAAATGGGATGTGAAATAAAAAGAATTCAGCAACAATCATCTGTACATCTGAATGTTATCCCCGAGGCCCACACTGCACACCAGAATTTAGATTAGTCAAAGACAGTGTCTCTTTCCAGAGGATTTTAGTGAGCTGATAGCCTCAACCCAGAGTGCAGGATGTTCACACAGTGTCCACAGCACATGCCTTCACCTGATTTTTGCGCACACTGCTATTTTTGTGCTCACAGCTGCTAGACTTGTAACTTATTCAGAGTTAAGATTGGTGTGGGTCAAGGACTAAGAGCCATGAGCAGTCACAGTTTGGTGCAGTGTGTGAATAGCTCATACCCTGAACTGGCACCTTTGGTACATTAAAACCCCAGCTTTAATCAAAATCACAGGCAGAATGGTGAACTTAGAAGATGACTTTAAATTTCCTTTGTATAAATGATGTGACAATAACAGAGGGGCAGTAGCTGTTCAGAACTTGGATCAGTAATACTTGAACTTTGTAACATTTTTAGCTATGTTACTTATCACATTTCACAGTATGGATTGACACATGCTGTACATTTTGCATCGGCATAGGAATATTTCATTATAATCTTGATGTTGAGCATCTGACAAACACTGGTAGCAGTTCTGTTAAGACAAAGCAGTGGTGGAACTTTATCAGAGAGTAATTATATTACTCACAAAAGGTGACAGATGGTGATCAGTTCAGAAAAACTACCCCTAGGACCGACTTGAAATATATTTAATTATCATGCTGCCAGGAGGCATTTCAATGGCTTTTAAGATTTAAAGAAGAAAAACAAAATTGCAATCACTTGGTTTTGTTCCATAGTCTGGAATTTATCATTTTAAAGTGTCATAAATGCTAAAAATAGACTTTTCATCAGTTCCCAGTAAACTGTGGTGTTGGTGATGAATGATAACAGAAAAAAAAACAATTTGTGTCATTGACCTTGTTTGGTAGTTTAAGATTTAAATACAAGAATGTCTGATTAAATGATGCACAGTATGCTTTTAAACACAGTTAAAACTAAACGGGCATTGTAATTTTCTATCTTAATATAGCAGATTTCTTCACAAATAATTATCATCAGCAGAGCAGAATTAGAGTTCAGTGATATTTCCTGTTTCTTTAATGTGTTTATTTAAATATTGTAATGGATATCTGAGACTTGTAGTCTGTAACAGTCTAGTAATAATGTTCCTTTACATTGTCTTGTTGTAGGGGCATTTCCATATAAATGGTTTCATTCATTCATTCATTTGCGTATCCCTTGTGGAACTTTGCCTCCCTAACAGCACTCCTGTAGGCCTCTTGGTTGTGAGCAAGATGGCCTGCTGCTGATGCATCCATTTGCAGATCATCAATGATGTTTTGCAGCCATCTTCACCTTGGTCTTCCTTTCTTTCTTTTTACCATTATGTACCCTTTCAAGATGGTCTCTAAATTGTCATAACATTTAATTTGTCCAAAATATTTAAGTTTTCTCTCTTTAATCCTCTTTACTAGCCAGCCTTCTTCAATATTAAGTTCTTGTAGTATGGATATATTTGTTCTTTTTTGTATCCATGATATTTGAAGAACTCTTCTGTAGCATTTACATTCAAAGGCATTTATGTGTTTCTCAGTTGTTTTGTTAAGTGTCCAGGTCTCACATGCATATGTTGCAATGGGAAAGATGCATGCCCGTAAAAATCTTATTTTTGTGGTTCTGTCTGTTTCTCTCCACAGATTCTTTAGTTGCTTTACTTTTTGAAGATCAGTAGATGTCCTCCTTTTAATTTCCCTCATTGTATCTCCATTATTAGTTAGCAGTGATTCAAGATATTCAAAACTCTCCACTTCTTCCAGTTTTTTCTCATTGATACATATTTCAGCTGCCTTATTTGTTTTGTTAGTTGTCATCAATTTAGTTTTCTTCACATTAAGAGGTTTTGCTCTTTGCTGTTCTTACTGACTGACATAATTAGTTTTTCCATTTCTTTTTATGTTGTGGACAGTAATACTGTGTCATCAGCATATCTAATCTCTGGTATTTCATAACCTCCAATTGTTATGGCATCGTAATATTCTTTGTCTACATCTTCTCTAACATTCCTCATAAATGGTTTAGGTTTACTAATTCTCAGAAGATGTGTCTGTCTTGTACAGCGCTGGTAGTTCTTCCTGACATTTCTCCTATCTGTTCAGTGATTTCATTAAATCCTGCTTTGTACGTCTGTCTTGTACAGCGCTGGTAGTTCTTCCTGACATTTAGCCTGTCTGTTCAATAGTTTTACTGGTACTTGCAACATAAAACCATCTTTTGCAACTCTGATAGTTTCTCCTGATACTGCTCTTGTCCATTTCAGTGATTCTACTGAGTCATATCATGTTCTTGTGCAATTCTGTTTGTCCTCATTTTTTTTTTTTGCTGTCTATTCAATGGTGTTTTCCCTGTCAGCACATACTTCTGTCTTATACAAGATTAACAGTTTCCTATGAAGTCTTTCTTTGTCATTTCAGTGTTTGATGTTTTCAGTCTGTTTACTTTTTTTTTTGGTTATTTTTCCTGGTTGTTTAACCACTAGAACAGTCTTGCTTGGTTTCACAGAAATGAAGTTGCAGTTTGCAGTCTGCTCCTTCACATAAAGTCTTACTGAATTCATAATCTCCTTGTTTGTTACATTATCTTTGTGATATCCTTATAATTGTCAGAAATTAGTTTCTGTGCTATATTTTTCTATGTTTGCTTGTGGGTGATTGTCAGATGGGTTAGTTTGTCTTTGCTCTCTGTGAGACCATCTGTAGCATCTGTAAATCTAAGATTTGTTACCTGTTTTGTTCCAATGGAGGCTGTATCCTAGTAGCTTTCTAGGACTCGTTTCTCTTTCTAGATATTGAAAATGGTAAGCGAGAGCAAGCATCTTTCCGTGACATCAAGTTTTAATATATAGTGCTGCCTTTAGTATTCCATTTACACAGACCATATTAGTATAGCTGTGATTGGTAGTGTGAGCTAGGTTTGTTCAAAGTTTGCTTGATGGTTTGCTGGTTTCTTCACTCAGTGTTCTCAGAAAGAATGTATGGTGCTGGTTCTTCGTACTCTAACGCCTGCTTAAATTTCCTGTAATTCTTTTTTTTTTTTTTTGGACCTGAGACTTTGTATTAGCTTTTTGTGTTATTTTGCTTGTAGGAGTTTAGAGAGGTTGGAGTTTTTTTTATAAAATGTGTTCCTAAGCATGTAGAATACAGTTTCAACAAAATCTTATGCTGTATGGATAGAGTATATGAGAGTGTCTTATCACATTATCTGTCTTTCTGTTTCTCTCATTTGTTTTTTTTTCCACCCCCCCCCCTTTTTTTTAAATTTGTCTCTCTCTGTCTCTCTTTTTCCACCTTATATATGTTAAGTCTCACTTTATATTTCTTTCTTTATTTGTTTGTGGTTCAATTTCTCTCATTTTTATATGTGACTCCATTTCTCTCTTTTACTATATGTGACCTCATGTTTCCCCTTTTTTTTTTTTTTTTAAAAATGTGTCTACCACTCTCTGCTTCTGTGTGTAACTCGTTCTCAGTCTTTAGAATTGTCTGGAATAGCAAGAAAGTTGTTTGATATAGGACATAATATCAGATGTGTCTTCATGTCTGATTTTTCACTCTTTGAAAATAAAATTCATTCTGTTGTTCTGTACCGCTGTAAATTTCTCTCCCCTACCACCGACAGCTCAACTGTAACAGTTCATGTCTGAGTGCATGAGACACAACTCAGTGTTCATTTTTTTGGCGTGACAAACATTTTCTCTTTCTTTACTCGTGAATCTTCTTCCAGACACCAGAAATCCGTGGATAAAAATAATCAATAAATTCCAGTCTGGTAACCTTTTTTCTTGATGCGCCTGTGCATGCAGGGGATGGAGAATTAATGGGACAAATTTTCTTGATTGTAGACTGGTTGTACAAGGATGAATGGTGTGTTGATGGGGAAGGGAAATGATGAGCTGAGATTGATAGAAACTTGACAGAGCATAGTAATGTTGGAGTTGTTGTTCTCATGTGCCTAGATCTGAAGGAGTAGTATCACAGAAAATAATGACATGTACAGATGGTATTCTGGTGTGCTTGTATCTTAGTGAAGACTGACTTGTATCTTAGTGAAGACTGACTTGTATATTGGTGAAGACTGACTTGTATATTAGTGAAGACTGTAGAAGAACAGTGTCATGTACAGATGGTATTCTGGTGTGCTTGTATCTTAGTGAAGACTGATGGAACATAATGACATAACACAGGTGGTATTCTGGTGTGCTTGTATCTTAGTGAAGATTGATGGAACATAATGACATAACACAGGTGGTATTCTGGTGTGCTTGTATCTTAGTGAAGACTGATGGAACATAATGACATAACACAGGTGGTATTCTGGTGTGCTTGTATCTTAGTGAAGACTGATGGAACATAATGACATAACACAGGTGGTATTCTGGTGTGCTTGTATCTTAGTGAAGACTGATGGAACATAATGACATAACACAGGTGGTATTCTGGTGTGCTTGTATCTTAGTGAAGACTGATGGAACATAATGACATAACACAGGTGGTATTCTGGTGTGCTTGTATCTTAGTGAAGACTGATGGAACATAATGACATAACACAGGTGGTATTCTGGTGTGCTTGTATCTTAGTTGTGATTTCCCCCCTCTCCATTTGATGTCATTTCAGAGAACTGAAGAAGCTCAGATCACAGAGAAGATTGGCTTTCTTGTTAAATCACTTCCAGTTGGCTGAGGATGTTTATTGAGAATGGGCTTAGCAAATGTCTTATGGCTAGATTGATCTGCTGTTCCAAGTTTGTTTTTATTATTTTTCTTTGGTTCTACAGGAAGTAGAGGAAATCTGCTAATCTTGGTTTTCATATTTCCAGTAAATTATTTTTCTTTATATGAGTTTTCCATAATACATGCAACCCCTGCTGGAAGGATGGTCCAGCTGGAAATGAAGAAATTTTAATTGTAGAAAACAGTAGGGAAATTTAACAAAAATTACTTGAAAAGGGAAATAACTTATATAAAAATGTTACAATGAGGTCAAGGACATACTCAAAAAAATGGAAGGAATAAAATTCCAGGATAAAGTGGCTGTGCAGATTTATGGCTCGGATCAATTCTGGAGTTTTGTCTGGGAGAATTCTGATTTTGAGTTTAAGTTCTTCATTCCCAATGACACAATGAATGGACTGATTGCTGTCTTGGGCAGAAATGAAAATTAAATTGCTTCTTGAAAGGTGAAGCTGCTTATGCTTATAGTTTTTTTTTTTTAAAAGGTCTTTAAATTTTATCTTTTTTTATAGCCTTACATTATTTTTAAACAAACAGAAAGAGTTTGGATCATTTTCTTTGTGTTGATCACAGTGACTAAAGTGTTCACAAATTACGCTTGTCCATTCTGGCACACTCCAAAGAGGCCCTGAGGTCCACCCAGCCTCTAAAACTGGGTACGAGAGAAATCTGGGAAGGTAAATGCGACCAGGCCTGATACTGCCCACATCAGACTTTCATGTGCAGAAAATCGTGGAACTGCAGGTCAGACACTGTATCCCCAGTGGCCTGGAAGCGGGGGTTAAGATAACTGGTGTGCCTGACTGGTGAAGTGATTAGTGCACTGGCTCTTACAGCAAAGATCACTGGTTCAAGTCCAGACAGAGGCACCCCTGCCATCCAGTTATAGAAATGGATCTTGTTGCAGCCAGATGAGGTGCAGTGTTGGCCATATGACCTTGTGTGCCAACAGATGAAGGAAAGTATGGCCATTGACAACATATCCAGTAGATGCCTTGATAGCATGATAGGATCATCATTTACCTTCATCTGTATATGATTGAGCAGTGATCTTCAGTGTTTATTTGTATATGATTGAGCAGTGTGATCTTCAGTGTTTATTTGTGTAGGAAATGCTTATCATTCTTCTGATCTTTGTGAAACTTTTTGCTGTAGTTGATTTTTGCAGCTTAAGCATCATGTTGGATGGGGAGTGACTTATGGTGACTCGCTAGAGATCCTGGACCCAACATGCAGACTTCTCAGCAGAATTGTCCAGCTGTGGGACCACATCAAACCCAGCATAGTTAACTTGGCTGAAGGAAGGCAATAGCTTGTTGTGAGGAATATTAGGAAATGGGGGAGGGTCTTGAACAGTTGAGGATTTTCTTTCCCTGATAACTTCACAGCCCCCCTGTGAATATTGTTCCCAAGAAATACTGGTTCATTGATGTGCAGGGTTCAGGTGTATAAGAAGTGTCAGTATGTGAGGGACGTGTTTGTTAACTTGTATAGAGTGTGTATGAGAACATACAGAAAGTTGACTCTATCCCTTCTCATCTCATTCATGGAAATGCATTTACATGCACAAACACAATTATTCTCATGCATTTTGTGAGTAGTATCAGCATGATACAGTTGTATGGTGTTCCCACCATCATACATATGTACCCCATATCTGAAATTTTCTATTGGGCATGAGTAGTGAGATTTGAACATAAAACCTTCCAAGTTTTAGATGTCATTTCTTCATAGTTTTTGAGAATTCTGCATGTGTGATATGTTGTTTGGTCAACCTGCCACTTTGGTATTGTTGATATGTAGAGGTGTTGTCTCGTGGACCTTTTTTTGCTTGATATCTTGTAGTCTACATTTACTGCTTATTATCTTGAAGGATTCACTTATTTTATCACTTATTTTATCAAGTTAGTTTAGATCCAGTCCAGTGGTTTCCAAACTTTTTCTGCCTGCTACCCCGTTGCCTCCAAGATCAGATCTCTAGTGCTCCCTTGAAACTTTTTTTTTTCTTTCTTTTGGATCTGATGTCTCCTGCGGCTCCCTTTTCTGTTACCGGACCTCAGGATCTTCCCATTGGCCCAAGATCTTCCCATTACCCCAGGATCTTTTCAGTGCCCCAAGATCTTCCCATTGCACCCAGTCTTCTACTGCCCACTTTGGAAACCACTGGTCAAATAAATTGATGATAAATTAGTTTTACGGTCCTATCACTAGATAGTCTATCACTGTAGTCTATCACCTATCAGTGGAAATCAACTTTTTTTATTTTCATCATCATCTTCATCCACAGATATCTCTCACTTTTTCTTTGCTTCCTCTAACATTAACAGGATTTTTTTAAAGTGGGATTTATGTGAATTTCTCTGTTAGGATTGTTAATCTTTTACAGAACAGATAAAAGATTTATAAATATTGAAACTCGTATAAATAAGCTTTTACACTTTACAAATTACCTTTAACTAGATGAATTAAGATTAAAACTGTTACCAAGACACCTCACAGTTCAACAGAACCTATGCTCCAGAACTGACCAACTGTGAAGAACATTAAAGTTCTCCACTGTGACTTCAGCTACCAAAAGCTAGCTCGTGGCTGCAGGAAGATCCACCATCACCGCCACAAATGAACTCCCCCCCCCCCTCCACTTTACTTTACTGGTGAGCAGCAACTGGTATTTAAAGAGTTAATCTGAAGTATGTTCTGAATTGTTGTACAGTAAGGCTTTGCTCATGTGGAAGTTTCCTAACCCTCCTTACAACCCTTTTCCTCAAAAAAAAATAAGGGAAAAAAGTATACAGTGTGAAGTAAATTGCAAGTAAGACACTTTTTTTATCATTTGGAAGTGCATATAAAAACCTGATAACATTATTTTGCTGTTCATTCATTCATTCAGCTTTCCAAGCCATTGCTGCAGACAAGACTTGTTGTCATTCCTCTCTGTTCTTAGTCTTCTCCTGCCAGTTATCTCCCTTCCTCTCTGTTCTTAGTCTTCTCCTGCCAATTATCTCCCTTCCTCTCTGTTCTTAGTCTTCTCCTGCCAGTTATCTCCCTTCCTCTCTGTTCTTAGTCTTCTCCTGCCAGTTATCTCCCTTCCTCTCTGTTCTTAGTCTTCTCCTGCCAGTTATCTCCCTTCCTCTCTGTTCTTAGTCTTCTCCTGCCAGTTATCTCCCTTCCTCTCTGTTCTTAGTCTTCTCCTGCCACTTGTCCACTCTGAGGACTTCTTCCAGGTTGTCATGCCATTGTTGTCCAGGTCTGCCTCTTGATCTGTCTCTGTCTATCACTTCTTTATAAATCCTTTTTTGTCTGTCTATTCTTGTCCATTTATTATTACATTTTTGCTATAATATGTTAAATTTAAAAATAGAGCGCTCACTTTGAAAAAATGATTTTAAAGATGCCTGTCTCTGACTCTGTTATACTGGACCCAAGACCCAAAAAATGCTGAGAAAACGGAACAGGAACTAAACATAACGAATATAAATATAATAGAAAGCCAGCATATTAGCAGGCTACTGAGAAGCGGAGTCATGTTGTATACACATTTGTGGCATTATTATTGTTGCTTTTTAGGTATTATATACAGTTGTGTGTCATGATGACAGCCATCAGTTGTGGAGAGTTAACCAGCATGTAAAATACTTTACTTATTCTCAGTGTCTGCTCTTGCCCGGCCTTTCCTGACAATGAAAGACCGCAAGTTATCTGCTCCAGTATTCAGTGCCCTCCACAAGGCCAGAGAGGATGATAATGGGCAAGATCATCATCATCTGTCACGAACAAAAGAAATTGAGAACATTCCAGAGGTTGTGGATGAAGATAATACAGTACCCAAGTCTACATGGCAAAGGTTTTTATGTTTGTACTGATGTATTTAATTGTGCTATTTGTGGTCAGGCTCAAAAGAAGTCATTTTTTTTCACATCATGTCTTGTGCTGTCAGGTCAGGCCTTGCTTGTCCAAATCACGGCAAAGTTAAAGTGGTTGCCCATCATAGACGAGTTCAGGCTGGTGTTCTCAATTTCTGTCTTACTGGTTTTTTTTTTCTTAAATGTCTGAAGTGCTTCAGTAACACTTTACAGTGAAAAGGTGTCATTGTTTCCAACTTGCTAAAATTATTCCCTTTGTTTAATATTTTGTTCATGTGCAAGAACAGCAACATTTGGAGCAGAGTTGAGCGTAGTTTTTTTTTTAAAGAACTTTTTATGTAATACTTTGTTTTAAAATGCCATCTTAAAGTTCATATTTTGGGTTAAGAACATAAATTTTTCACATTTTTATTCATACTGACTCTAGTAGAAGCATGAAGTATAAAAAAGCATAATTCTGATTTGTAAGGAAGAGAATTCGTAAGTGAATGACAGAAAATCCAACCTTGCGTGACCAGCAGCCACTCAGTTGTGGTACAATAAACATTCAGCCATGAGGTATCTTTACAAGGACCCCATTGCTGGATCTTCATACTTATATGCTTTACATTTTTCAGCACCTTCCTCATGAATTGCTAACATATTGGTGCAGAAAGTAAAAATGTATGCTATTTATGTTATTGTCCATCTCTGCCCTTTTTGCCACCTATTTGGCAATCTTTTGCCCTAAATATTTTCCTCCTAAATAGTTTTTTTGTTTCATAATGCTCTTTATAATATCTTATTACTTTAGCCATCTGCAAAAGCAGCATAAATCTTCAAGAATCTTGAGAACATGTGGCATTCAAAAGTTATAAGCACAAAAACCAAGTTAAGACTATTCAATTCAAATGTAATATCCACCCTCATTTATGCATGCGAAAGCTGGGAAACAACTAAAGAAATAGAAAAGAAATTAGACTCTTTTGAAAACAAATGCCTAAGGAAAATACTTGGCATCAAGTGGAAAGAATTCAAGAACAATGCAGAGATAAGACAGATGACTGGTCGACAAACAGTCTCATGGGTGATCAGGATAAGGAGATGGACATATGTAGGTCACATGATGAGAACAAACAATCAGAGAATCCCAAAACAAGCTATCAAGTGGAACACAACAGGCCAAAGAAAAAGAGGCAGACTGTGTGAAACTCTAAAGAGGACATTGTTAAGAGAGGCCAAATTAACAGGCATAAAATCCCTTGATGAGGTTGAAAGATTCGCCGAAGACAGGAAATATTGCCGAACTGCCTTGTGAGTCCTATGTGATGCTTAATGGCACAGGAAGGATATAAGATATAAGATGTATTTCTTCACTTTTCACTTCCATTTGTTCCAGTACTTCTTTGTTTTTCTGCTTAAAGTGTGCCAGAACAGCTTGGTGGTTAGTGGCAAGCCCAATGAGAGGGAGGTCCTGTCAATGCATTGCTCTGGGACCCAGAGGGTTTCCCATGCTTCAAGGGAGAACCCTAAATATTTCATCTGTTTTAAGCAGGGGGCTGTAGTGTTTGAAAACAGAATCACAAGAGTAAGGGGATGGGGAAGAGAAAAATAGTTTTGTGCAGGCTTACAAAATTGCTGTGAGAGACCCAGGTCAGTACACTAGTCTCTTGTGACAAAGATGGGTGTGGACACCCCAGTCATGTAGATGTATAAATGTGTACACAGCTCCTGGAGCTGGGAAAGGAAAGATAGTTGACTACATCACCTCCTAGGTTCTGATAGGTCAAGGAAAATATAGACGCTAATACCGTATTCTCTAGTTGTCTTTCTGGCATGATATGTTGGCTTTACCTATTACAAGCAAGGAACTGTGTCAGGTGCTTTCAGTGTTATAGTTTGTCTGATCATAGTTCCACACTTTCATGATAGCAAAATTGACTTGTTTTTAAACTTTGTTTCCATCAGCCCTAACAAAGTCATCTCAAATGCTGGCATGTTCAGTCAATCTTCTGTACATTCGGATGATATAGATGATCTCCCACCACCTCCACCATCACCACCGCCACCTCCGGCATTTGAAGATGATGAACCTCTACCACCTGTACCAGAGTACTTTCAGGATGTGGATGGATATGGAGACCACACTGGTAGCTTTGATCTGTCCATGAAAGCTTGTAGCATCTACAGCAGTGAGGAGATGCTCGATGAGAAGATCCCACCTGCTGCCAGCAACAAGGAAGAACTTACAGAAAATGGGCTACCTACAAGGACAGCCAAATCTACAGAGGTTGTGACAACGGAAGACAAGTTTTCTAGTGATCATGCAGCATCTCCAGGCATGTCCGACGTGTGCCAGCAGAACCATGAGGGTAGTGGTAAAGTGTGTAGTCCTAAGAACCAGAGAGCAAGTGAGGGAGTCCATGGTCAAGCAAGAGATGCTAGGAGACTGGATAGTGAAGGCAGCATCTTGTCAGCCCAGGATGGAGATGAGGAGCACAAGAGAAAAGTCAGGGTAAGCACAACAAAACAAATTAATTAGCTCTTGTAACTCATCTTTCCATAATTAGCACATGTAACTCAGCTTTTCATAATTAGTTCATGTAACTCAGCTTTCCCTAATTAGTTCATGTAACTCAGCTTTCCATAATTAGCACATGTAACTCAGCTTTTCATAATTAGTTCATGTAACTCAGCTTTCCATAATTAGTTCATGTAACTCAGCTTTGCATAATTAGCTCATGTAACTCTGTTTTCCAGATCTAGGTCACTATCATCTTGTGTCATCTCCCTAGGGAAAATTGGCTGCAATAGATCTCCAACCTGAGTGTATTGTCTCTTGCTTGTAACTTGGTTCACCCACCTAGGCTGGTTCTTGTATGTCACTTGAAATTGTGTTCACTTATCAGCACCATTCATGTTCTTTTTGCCTTTTTCCTTTCAAATATTTTCCCTGAAGTATAGTTTTCACAAATCAACATCAAAAGCATTACTAGGTTATAATTCAGTAAGTGATAGAATCCTCACAGTCAGACTTAAGGGTATTCCTAGAATGTAACAATCATCCAGATGTATGCACTTACATAACCAGCAGAAGACGAGGAAGTTCGTTCATTCATTCATTCGCATGTCCCTTGCGGAACTTTGCCTCCCTAACAGCACTCCTGTAGGCCTCTCGGTTGTGAGCAAGATGGCCTGCTGCCGATGCATCCATTTGCAGATCATCAACGATGTCTTGCAGCCATCTTTGCCTTGGTCTTCCTTTCTTTCTTTTTCCCATTATGTACCCTTCCAAGATGGTTTTATCTAGATTATCGTGACATTTAATGTGTCCAAAATATTTAAGTTTTCTCTCTTTAATCCTCTTTACTAGCCAGCCTTCTTCAATATTAAGTTCTTGTAGTATGGATATATTTGTTCTTTTTTGTATCCATGATATTTGAAGAACTCTTCTGTAGCATTTACATTCAAAGGCATTTATGTGTTTCTCAGCTGTTTTGTTAAGTGTACAGGTCTCACAAACGTATGTTGCAATGGGAAAGATGCATGCCTTTAAAAATCTTAATCGTGTAGTTCTGTCTGTTCCTCTCCACAAATTCTTTAGTTGTTTTACTTTCTGAAGAACGATAGATGTCCTCCTTTTAATTTCCCTCATTGTGTCTCCATTATTAGTTAGCAGTGATCCAAGATATTCAAAACTCTCCACTTCTTCCAGTTTTTCCTCATTGATACATATATCAGCTGCCTTGTTTGTTTTGTCAGCTGTTATCAATTAAGTTTTCTTGGCATTAAGATAGAGGTTTTGCTCTTCACTATTCTTACAGACTGACATAATTAGTTTTTACATTCCTTTTTGTGTTGTGGACAGTAATACTGTGTCATCAGCATATCTAATCTCTGGTATTTCATAACCTCCAATTCTTATGACATCGTAATATTCTTTGTCTACATCTTCTCTAACATTCCTCAATATATTTTCAGTATACAAGTTAAATAGGTAAGGCAACAACATGCACCCCTGATGGACCCCTTGTTTCCAAACTAAGTTGTTGTTTCACCATTTATTCTTACTGCTGCCTGTTGGTCTAGATACAGCAGTGATGCTAATTGTATCAAATATGTTGGAAATCTCATTTTTTACACTATTTCCCAAAGTTTCTGATGTACACAATCAAATGCCTTTGAGTAGTCTGTAAAGGCTAAATATAGATTCACATTAAACTCTCTGCATTTCTCTATTGTTAATCTTATATTGAATATATGATCTCTTGATCCTCTTCCTTGCCTGAAACCAGCTTAGACCATATTGACTTCTTCTTCTATTTTTTTACAAAGTCTACCCATTATGATTTTTAACAGAATTTTACTGGCATGACTAATCAGGGCAACAGTTCTATAGTTTGTGCATAATTTCAGGTTACCCTTTTTTGGCAATAGTATGAGTACAGTTCTTTTCCGTTCTTTTGGCCAAATACCTGAATGCCATATCTTTTTACATAGTGCATGATAGATTGTTGTACATTCCTTTCCTCCTGCTTTAATAAGTTCAGCTGTTATCTCATCACATCCTGGTGATGAGAAAACATCAGAGGTGTGGAAGAGATAGTGAAATGTTTAAAGAAATGAAGACATTGACAAGAAATGTCACACCTAAGCTAAATGTAATTTATGACAAGATGGGGAATACCTTGACAGAGATAGAGGAAATTCTAGAAAGATGAAAGGAATATTGCAGAGGAATGAATGAAACAACTGACTGTGAAAGCAGAAATCAACAGTGTGGATTATTATTGGAGGAGACAGAACCCGAACCAACAGTATAAGAAGTTTTATAGGCAATAAAGAATCTGAAAAATGGTAAATCACCAGGATGTGATGAGATAACAGCTGAACTTATTAAAGCAGGAGGAAAGGAATGTGCAACAATCTATCATGCACTTTGTAAAAAGATATAGCATTCAGATATTTGGCCAAAAGAATGGAAAAGAACTGTATTCATACCACTGCCAAAAAAGAGTAACCTGAAATTATGCACAAACTATAGAACTGTTGCCCTGATTAGTCATGCCAGTAAAATTCTGTTAAAAATCATAATGGGTAGACTTTGTAAAAAAATAGAAGAAGAAGTCAATATGGTCTAAGCTGGTTTCAGGCAAGGAAGAGGATCAAGAGATCATATATTCAATATAAGATTAATAATAGAGAAATGCAGAGAGTTTAATGTAAGTCTATATTTATCTTTTATAGACTACCCAAAGGCATTTGATTGTGTATAACACCAGAAACTTTGGAAAATAATGGAAAAAAATGGGATTTCCAACATATTTGATACAATTAACATCACTGCTATATCTAGACCAACAGGCAGCAGTAAGAATAAATGGTGAAACAACAACTTGGTTTGACATAAAACAAGGGTCCGTCAGGGGTGCATATTGTCGCCTTACTTATTTAACTTGTACACTGAAAATATAATGAGGAATGTTAGAGAAGATGTAGACAAAGAATATTACGATGCCATAAGAATTGGAGGTTATGAAATACCAGAGATTAGATATGCTGATGACACAGTATTACTGTCCACAACACACAAAAAAATGTAAAAACTAATTATGTCAGTCAGTAAGAACAGCGAAGAGCAGAACCTCTATCTTAATGCAAAGAAAACTAAATTGATGACAACTGACAAAACAAACAAGACAGCTGAAATACGTATCACTGAGGAAAAATTGGAAGAAGTGGAGAGTTTTTAATATCTTGGATCATTACTAACTAATAATGAAGACACAATGAGGGAAATTAAAAGGAGGACAGCTATCGCTCTTCAAAAATTAAAACATTAAAGAATCTGTGGAGAGGAACAGACAGAACCACAAAAATAAGATTTTTAAGGGCGTGCATCTTTCTCATTGCAACATACTCCTGTGAGACCTGTACACTTAACAAAACAGCTGAGAAACACATAAATGCCTTTGAATGTAAGTGCTACAGAAGAGTTCTTCAGATATCATGGATACAAAAAAGAACAAATATATCCATACTACAAGAACTTAATATTGAAGCCTGGCTAATAAAGAGGATTAAAGAGAGAAAACTTAAATATTTTGGACACATTAAATGTCATGATAATCTAGATAAAACCGTCTTGGAAGGGTACATAATGGGAAAAAGAAAGAAAGGAAGACCAAGGTGAAGATGGCTGCAAGACATCATTGATGATCTGCAAATGGATGCATTGGCAGCAGGCCATCTTGCTCACAACTGAGAGGCCTACAGGAGTGCTGTTAGGGAGGCAAAGTTCCACAAGGGACATGCAAATGAATCAGTGAATGAATGAATGAATGATATCACTTTAAATATCATAGGTTTCAATAAACATAAAATTTTCATTTCTTCTCCCACCATTTTTAATTGTTTACAGACTGTAGATATAGCTTTTATAATAGATGGTATTAAGAAAGAAAACAGATGTTTATTTGATCAGTGGTTTTTATTACTCTCCCCAGCACCGTCCAACAGATACAGCCTATTATATTGCCAAGGAACTGTTAATGACAGAAAGGACATACAAGAAAGATTTGGAAGTTATCTGCGTGGTAACCTTTTTGTTGTTCTAGTAATGTTTGAAACATGCACCAAATAATCTCAATTTCAAACTTTGTTGGCTTGATGTTTAAATTAATTTGCATGTTTCTAAATAAGTATGCTTTTTCTGTTTAACAAAATAAGTATTTTTATCAAAGAGCCTGCTAAACAGTTATTGGAATGATTTAAAGAAGTGGTAGTATAGCTAACCTGCTGAATGTCTTTGAAAGAACTTCAGAAAAAAATATTTAAAGAGTTTATAATGTAGAAAGATATAAATAAACATGTTTCTGATATTGTGGAAGAGTGTCAACCCCATGATGATATATATCACTGGAGATGGCATGAGGGATTGAATATAGACAGAAGCTATGGGGGCTGCTTCAGAAGTGTGAAGAATACTAAAGATGCAAACTGCGTCTTAGTAGTAGGGCTAAGCTTACGTATAGTAAAAAATATGGGCAGTCAAGAGAGAGAGTAGATATTTTCAGGATACTTGTACGAACTCTCTGTTACTGTGAGTTGTTGTTCTTTGCAGGCGATGCTGTAGAGGTGTTGAGGCACAACATCATATCGGCGTGGGAGTGGGTCATGACAGCTACTTTTTCAGTCCTGGAGTACAGCTAAAAAGCAGGGGGTGTGCAGTGCTTCTTTAGCAGACTCCACCACCATGGGGACCATGTCATTCCCTGCCCCATTAGCCAGGCTAGGCCTGTTACTGGGGGTACCACGGAAAGGTGGAACAGGGTCTTGGTCAGCTATGGTTCTCTAACCCTGACTCTGGCATATCATCTATGGGTTGCTGATTGCCTCACCGGACAAGCATATTCACCCCCAATATTTTCAGGATATATTGGAACACAGACTGTCACATTTGTGTGATAGATATACACAAGAGAATATAATTACCATGTGTCCTCATTTATACAGAGATGTCCTCATTCTGGAGGTAAAAACTGCTGTCCACCATCTTGTGATTCCCTGTTTTGTCCACATTTCCATGATTGGGCATTTTTTCCTTTGCTCTGGTGGTACCTGACATAAAAACAGAAATGGTTACTGTACACCCTGGTTTTTTTTTGTGGACATGTTCTAATTTTGGGCAAAATAAAATGACTGTCCAGAAACAACTTTTAAAATCCACAGATTTGTTTACAGTTTATTGATTCAAAGCAAAATTGATAAAGTAGGAAAAAAGTAGGAACAGCTTTATTAATTGACAAGCATACTTTTGTGTGCCCTTTAAGTAATAAAGCTGTTCCTACTTTTGTCCTGGTTTGTACATTTTGTTATCACAGCTTTACTGCAGTGTAGTTATATACTTATACACTGATTATTTGTGTGTTACAAAGTGAGTACTTTCACCTCCCAAGAACCACTCTCTCACCAGCATTCTCTCACATGCACGCTCCACCCACTCCACGCACTCACATCATGCTCCACGCACTCACATCACCATCACCTACTCCACGCACTCACATCACCTTCACCCACTCAGCAGCTCCCCAAGTCCAAGAGAAAATCTAATAAGCTGTCTGGAGAAGTAATCCTCATTTCAGCAGATCAGAATATGGCTAACTTAGTCACATGTAGCTGAGAATTTGGAAGACACTAATGCTGCCAGTAGTGATAACAAATGTGCTTGTTGTATTCCTTCAGTGGTTCCGTAATGCTGTGAGCTGTGATCCTGCCATACTCAATTCCATGTCCGAGGTTTTGTTCCATTATTTTGACCCTATCTACAATTTTCATTATACTTTCACGAAAGAAGTGGAGCAGCGACTAGCAGCTTGGTCAGTCTTGTTCACTTGTTTATTGCAGTCATAATTATTTGGTTTTTTTTTTTTTTTTTGCTTTGCATTATACAACTGGGCCAAAAACATGGGGTTTTTTTTTAGGCTACAGATTTTTTTAAAGAAGGAAATAAACATTATTGTGAATCATTCATGTAATTGGTTTATGGTTTGTTTTTTGGTTTCGGCAAATCTCTTTGCTCTGAATTGTTGTTTAAATTGTGCTGAAGCTTAGACCAAAGACCAGTCCACTTGGTTATTTACTTTTCATATTGTCTTGCCGTCAGGGAGGGCAAGATCCAGCCACAGATCAATGGAGACTATCATAGAATTGGTGACTTAATTCTGAAGGCCATCAACAGTTTTCAGGAGGTGAGCATTGAGATAGAGTTTAGAAATAGACATTACTCATTTGTTATCGTATTGTGATCTTTTTTTAAGGCATTCATATTGCACTGTAATTTATAGATATAACTAGAAGTTAAACTTATCAAAATAAAGTCTTTATTTTAAAAAAAAACCCATAACTCGACATCATTTGCCATTTTTTGTCCTTTGCAGTTTTATGTAAACTACTTCGATCATTTGGAGGAGATTCTAACAGAAATAGACACTAAAGTGAAAAAACAGCGTCCTTTTGAGGAGATCTGCAAGGGGTTTGAGTCACAGAAGGTTTGTTACCTGCCCTTGAATACCTTCTTCCTGAGGCCAGGCCTGCGACTGCAGCACATCAGGCTCATCTTAGAGTGTGAGTGCTGGTGTGTGTGTGTGTGTGTTCTTGTTAATTGTTAATGCTGTGAGTTCATGTGGTTAGTTCTTGTACACAGGGTTGTTGTGTCTAGTGTTGGGTTTAAGCATTTACTCCTAGGTCCAGTGCCACAATTTTAGGTGAGACTTGGGTGCTGTTTTTGGCTTTTACCAAGCCTCATGGCCTATTTGGACTTGGGATTAGTGCCTACAGTGTCATGTTTCTCCATGGGGTCTACTAGTGTGTGCTAAGCACACAGAAAAAAACATATGGCATACAAAATTTTACATGCCACTCAGAAAAATTACAAAGTTGCTGCATTTCAGTTTCCTGATGTTACTGTATGCTGAAAAAAAAATATGGTAGCATTATATGAGTTTGTTTCCATGATTTCTTCAACTTTACCATTTTTCCAACTTGAATTTTAAATCATACAAGGTAATTTGACCTTACAACACACTATTTGCAAACAAATTATTTGTGAGAATATATTTGGTCATGGATAAAAAAAATTTTGCTCACAAAGCACAAAACCGTAACAGGGCACATTGGGCTTCACCACAGCAGGAGTGACTGATTTGTATGTTGCCATCAGTCTGTGCAAGTAATGTATAGTAAAGTAATATATGTCTTATTCCAGTGTGGCATCTGCTAGGAAAGTGATAATTCTTATACATACTTACTGATGATCACCTTCTATTCTTGTTTCCTTTTATTTATTTTTTTTTATCATGCCAACACTTTACTTATTTTTGTGAACATTCTTCTGATCTTTCAATTTATCCTCATATTTGTTATATTCTTAGATGTTATCTGTCTCATGTAAAAAAAATGTTGTCTTCAGGCTGTTATAATTGAATTTTATTGTTCAATTTTCCTTAAAGTTTGTTAAAATTAATCATCCGGTTATAATTTTAAGAAAAGGGAAATGAAATTATAGCTGTAAGATTTGCCATTCTTTGGACATTTGTGATTAAATTTAGAGGATTTTAAAACACCATTTAAAAAAAAAAAAAGGAGTCTTCTTCTTCCTTGTACGTCTGTCTGTATCTGCAATCCTCTCTCTTGGATAAATTTCAGTGGTTTTTTTTGTTGTAATTCATGTATGGAACCATAGAGCATATCTTCTTTGGTAGTTTCACTGGGTCAGTAATTGCTTCTCAGTGTTTCATAGTTTTGGAGGATATGTTCCACAGTTTGGGACACCTGGGCACATGTACAAAGAGTAGTAGTACCAAATTTGAACTTTGTATACATACGATTCGGAGTCGGCTGTGTCCTGTTCAGAGACTGAAAATGGTGACTTGTTCCTTTCTTTTTAGCATGTGATAGTCATCTTGTGGTGGTGTTTGTGGCTTGCTGTAGGTTTATATCATGCTTTTCTTCTGATTATAGGTGATTAGTATGTCTGGTTGCTCCATTTCAGTGTCCCCTTTGGCCAGACGGTCAGCTTTCTCATTGCCTTGTATCCCATGGTGGGAGGGAATCCACTGCAAAGTGACTCTGTGTTGTGAGCCAGTTTTTGATAAGACATTTTTAAGGTCTGGTAGTTTGTTGCACTGAAGAGCTTCCAGTACTGATCTTGCATCTGTGAGAACTACTATGGGGCATGTATCAGTTCTGGAGTCTGATAGTTTTTCATCCAGTCTGTGCTTCAGCAACATCCTTTCCCCGCCACATATAGTCTGCTGGCTCTGTTTTGTTTACCTCATTCTGATTGCCATTGTTGTAGAGACCCATAAGCTTGTCACATCCTGGATTTATCAGATTTTTCTCATCCCTGCCAGCAATCTCCATCTGTCCACCAACCTGACATTACATTTTACAAAAAAATAACAATTACAATTAGTATTGATTGCTACAGGTTTCTTAGCTACAGAAGTTGGTCAAAATTTTAAGCAAACAGATCTATGTTCCCTGTCTCACAAAGACTATGTTAAGATAAGTGTGTTCTTAACACAGTTGTTCCCAGGGGAAAAAACTAGAGTGATGAAGGGGAAGAGTTGCAGAGGAAGGATGAAAGAGAATATAATAATGTGACATGATGGAATCATAGCAAAATTGTCACCTGAACATATGGAAAAACATCAAAGATGAAGTTGCATAGGAAAATGACCAACCTCATGTGTCAGCATGGCAGCCAATGATGGGAAACATCCAAAGATTGAGATTGAGAAGCATGATTGCTGTCAGCACAGTATCCAGTGATGGTTAATGAGCAGTGATAATGTGATAGCTGCTGCCATTGATATTACACTGTCATCACCATCACACATTTCAGTGTAAAAAATATAGTGAGACTACAGACATAATATATCACAGTATCACAGACATATGATACTACAGACATAACACATCACAGTATCACAGACATATGACACTACAGACATAACACATCACAGTATCACAGACATATGGCACTACAGACATAACACATCACAGTATCACAGACATATGGCACTACAGACATAACACATCACAGTATCACAGACATATGACACTACAGACATAACACATCACAGTCACAGACATATGACACTACAGACATAACACATCACAGTATCACAGACATATGACACTACAGACATCACAGTTTGTCTTGTCATCTCCCTGTAACTGTGAGCTGTTGTTCTTTGTAGCTGATGCTGTGGAGGTGTTGAGGTACAGCTGGGGACTATAACAATCCCTGCCCCATTAGCCAGGCTAAGCCTGTTACTAGGGGTACATATGGAGAGGTGGGACAGGGTCTTGGTCAGCTTTGATTTGCTAAACCCTAACACTATAGAAAATGCTATATCAGCTGTGGCTCGCTGATTGCTTAATTTGACAGTGTCGTCACCCCCAACACATCACAGACATGACACTACTGGCATAACACAGACATGACACTGATGACATAACAGAGACATATGACATTACTGACATAACACATCACAAACATATGACACTATTGACATAATACATCACATACATGATGCTACTGACATAATACACCACAGACATGACATAACATGTTTGTGACACTACTGACATAACAGAAACATATGATACTACAGACATAACATATCACAGTTTCAGAGACTCATGAGACTACTGGCATTAACATGCAACAGGTCAACACTGCTGTTTCTATCATTTTTCCAGGTCTAGTCAAGCATTATCCATTCACACACCAGGATGCTGAAGATTGTAAGGGTATGTCATCTTTTTTTTTAAATTACAGCCATAGAAATATTAAGATTGTAAGGGTAGTCATCTTTTTTTTTTATCACAGCCATAGAGATATGAAGATTATAAAGTCATGTCATCTTTTTTTTAAACCACATTTGTAGAGATATTAAGATTCAAGGGTTTGTCATCATTTTCATCATTTTATCACAGCCATAGAGATATTAAGATTGTAATGGTATGTCATCTTTTTTTTTTTGCCACAGCATTAGTGAAACACTAGTACTATTTGCTGTTTTTGGTGTATGTGAAGGAAGTATTGAGTTATAAATAGTTATAATTAACAGCTTGCTAAAATATTTAAACTCTGGATAAGGAGAATTGCCTCAGAAAATGCAGAGAACATTTGCCTGTATATTGCTGGATTACCACTGCACCCATGGTTTTCAGTGGGTGACTGTCACATGCAGCTTAACAGTGTGGAGCTTTTAAGTTTGATGAAAGGGAAGAACAAAACAGAACAGTCGTATCACTTTTGTCAGTTTGTTTTGGTAGTTTTTCCAACATTACCCTGGCCTCTTCATATTCCTTGTTTTTATAGTAGGTGTCTTGATCTCTCATTGTTTTTCCAGCATTACCCTGACATCTTCATATTCCTTGTTTTTGTAGCAGGTGTCTTGGTCTCTCATTGTTTTTCCAACATTACCCTGGCCTCTTCGTATTCCTTGTTTTTATAGTAGGTGTCTTGATCTCTTATTACAGTTTTTTCCAACAATTCCATGATCTTATCATATGTCTTATCTTTATAGTTTATGTCTCAGTCACTAATTGATTTTTCAACATTACCCTGACCTTATGGTATTTCTTTTTATCAGAAGTTGCTGCAGTCTCTCATACTGTTTCTTTTATCTTGCTATATCCTCTCTGTAGACTTTTAGTGCTCATATAATATCCTGCTGAACCAGGACATGGTTTGCCCTAAGAATAAAACTGTGGAATGCATACATGGTTTGTCCTAAGAATAAAGCTGTGGACTGTGGAATGTATTTCATGGTTTGCCATAAGAATAAAACTGGAATGTATTTCATGGTTTTCCCTAAGAATAAAACTGTGGAATGTATACATGGTTTGCTCTAAGAATAAGGCTGTGGAATGTATTTCATGGTTTGCTCTAAGAATAAAGCTGTGGAATGTATTTCATGGTTTGCTCTAAGAATAAAGCTGTGGAGTGTATTTTATGGTTTGCCCTAAGAGTAAGGCTGTGGAATGTATTTCATGAAATTTTTTCCACAGAGGCCTTATGTCGGATCACAGAAATCACCAACAGATATAGAGACCGTTTTAGGAAAATGGTTAGTATCACATTGTTATGTATGAGGTGATTGAAATTCATTATGATGTGTGAAGTTAGGAATTATAAAGTGCTGATATGCTTTTTCACTGTTAAGAGAAGCTAGTTTAGAGGCATAACATCCCTTGATGAAGTTGAAAAACTCAGAAAACAGGGAAACTGTGCGAGCCCTATGTGACATTTAACGGCACGGGAAGGATGTAAGAAGAAGATATGCTTTTTGAGTAGTCTTATATCTTGGCATGGTAGTTTGCCAAGATGTCCTGACTTGGCGAGTTTTTCAGTCTCATCAAGGGATGTTATGCCCACAGAATTGGCTTCTTTTAACAATTTAGAGTTTCACGTGGTCGACCCCTTTTTCTTCAGCCTGTTGTGTTCCATTTGATAGCTTGTTTGGGGATTCTGTGATTGTTTCTTCTCATCACATGAGTGACATATGTCCATATTCTTTTTCTGATCAACTGTGAGACAGGTTGTTGTTTGCTCATCTGTCTGATCTCTGTGTTTTTCTTGAATTCAATCCACTTATACCAAGTATTTTCCTTAGGCATTTGTTTTCGAAAGAGTCTAATTTCTTGTCTATTTCTTTAGTTGATTTCCAGCTTTCACATGCATAAATGAAGGTGAATATTACATTTGAATTGAGTAATCTTAACTTGGTTTTTGTGCTTATAACTTTTGAATTCCATATGTTCTCAAGATTCTTGAAGGTCAATGTTGCTTTGGCAATTTGAATTCTAACTTCTTTTCTGGTATCACCATTGTGGTCAATATAGCTATATATGCAAAATGGTTTACTTCTTCAACAGCTGTTCCTTCTGCATATATTTGTCCTTCATTGTTAATGAGAACCTTCATTATTTTTGTTTTATCCTTGTTAATTTCAAGTCCTATTTTACTAGCCATTGAAGACAGGGTATCTGTTTTTACTTGCACTGATTTCATATTGTCGCTGATAAGAGTTACGTCACCTGCAAAATCAAGATCTTCTTTCCAGGTGGGTCTCACGTACCAAATCAATGCCCGTTTTACCTTTGCAACATTTTTTCATTATGAAGTCTATGGCAATTCCAAAAACCAAGGGAGATAATATACATCCTTGTTTCATGCTTATTTCAGTCTGGAACCACTCACTCATTCCTTCATCTGTATTGACTGCACAAACATATCCATTGATAGAGGTCACTAATGATGTTGACAGTCTTAGATGGTATTCCATATATTCTTAAAATCCTCCATAATGATTCTCTGTGTATGCTATCAAATGCCTTTTTAAAGTCTATGAAGTTCAGGATTAACGGTCTTTGCTTTTCAGTATGTTCTTCAAATATTATTCATAGAGTAAAGATCTGGTCAAGACAGCTTCTCCCTTTTCGAAATCCTGCCTGTTCTCCTCTCATTGCAGCATCCACTATATCTTGAATTCTATTCAGAATAACTTTGCAAAATATTTTTGACACAACTGATAGTAAAGTTACTCCTCTCCAGTTGTTGCAATCGCTAAGGTTGCCTTTTTTTTTTGTATTTTAACAATGATTCCTTTTTTCCATTTAGAAGGGGCTTTTTCTTCTTTCCAAACTTTATTGAACATTCTCTGTAGTTGTTTCATGTTGTCTATAGTAATAGCTTTTAACATTTCAACTGTTATTTCATCTTCACCTGCAGCTTTGTTGTTAGCCATTAAATTCACTGCTGTTTCAGTTTCATGCAATGTAATTTCGTCTAGGTTTACATTTAGTTGGAATGGTAAATCATTTCCAAGGTATATCAATTCTTTTGGATGTGGTCGATTAAGTAATTCTTGGAAATGTTCGGCCCATTTTTGCTTTTGGTCTTTACTTGATGTTAAATGTGTGCCAGTTTTGCTAAGGATTGGTCTTTTTCTTTTGATGCAGTAGTACCTGTTAGCCTCTTGTTTATGTTATATAGAGTTTTGCTGTCTCCTGTTTTTGCTGCCTTCTCCACTTCTTTCACCATATTGTCCATGTATTCTCTTTTATCCCTTCTAGCTGAACTTTTTGCTTTATTGTCTAGTTCTTTGTATTTTGCTTTTGCCAAATCTCTTTCAAGATCTGTTTTTACATTCAACATGGCTAATTTGGCTGCCTGTCTTTCATGTATGGATTTCCATGTATTATCTGATATCCATGCTTTTCTATTTGCTGATTGCAGTCCAGCACTTGTTTTATCTGCTGTAATTATAGCTGTGCTGTAAGAATGCCATAAGTCATCTATATCTGTCTCTTCTACCTCAGTGAATGCAGCGAACTGTTTGGTAAGTTCCAGATTAAAATTACTCTTAGTATTTACATCCTGCAGACTTTGACTGTTTATCTTTCTGAGTATTGCTTTCTTGTGTTGGCTTTTCAGTTTTAGTCTTATTTTCCCTATACACAGATTGTGATCACTGTTGACATCTGCACTCCTATATGCTCTTACATCTGTCAGAGATGTTCTGAATTGCTTTCTAATACAAAAATGATCTAACTGATTTCTGGTTCTATCATCTGGAGATGTCCATGTTGTTTTATGTATCTATTTGCGTGGAAATACTGTTCCTCCAATGGCCATGCCCTCTGTTAGACATAAGTCAGTTAATCTTTCTCCATTCTGATTTATTGTATCATCCCTTCTTTCCTCATAACTTTTTTGATGTCTGTGTTATCTTTTCCTACCTTGGCGTTAAAATCTCCTATGACAGCTAAGATGTCATGTTTAGGAAATTTGTTAATGAGTTGTAAGTTGGTGACGGAAAGTGTCTTTTATTTCATCATCTGCATCACTTATGGATGCATAGCATTGTATGATTGTCATTCTTTCGTGTCTTATTTGGAATCGTGCTCTTAATATATGACTGTTCACTGGTTCCCATTCTGTAAGGCTCTTTGCTGCCACAGTTGACATAATTATACCTACTCCTTCGTGATATTTCCCATCGTCTCTGCCTGAATGTATGATTAAATTACGGTTTTCAGCCGATCTTTTCCCTGCTTCTGCCATCACATTTCTCTTATGCCCAGGACGTCTAGGTGATATTTTTTAGTAGTACTAATGTTTAAATAGTACCAGTGTGTTGGTATGATGTTTGAGTAGTGCCAGTGTGTTGGTTCAGTCTTCAGTAGTAGTAGTGTGTTGGTTTGATCCTTCAATAGTGCTAATATGTTGATGTGATATTTCAGTAGTGCTAATGTGTTGGTGTGATCTTTCAGTAGTGCTAATGTGTTGGTGTGATCTTTCAGTAGTGCTAATGTGTTGGTGTGATCTTTCAGTAGTGCTAATGTGTTGGTGTGATCTTTGACCAGTATCATTGTGCTAGTATAGTGTTTGAGTAGTGTGTTAGTATGGTGTTTGAATAGTGTGTTAGTATGATGTTCGAGTAGTGTGTTAGTATGATGTTTGAGTAATCTGTTAGTATGGTGTTTGAGTAGTGTGTTAGTATGGTGTTTGAGTAGTGTGTTAGTATGGTGTTTGAGTAGTGTGTTAGTATGATGTTTGAGTAATCTGTTAGTATAGTGTTTGAGTAGTTTGTTAGTATGGTGTTTGAGTAGTGTGTTAGTATGATGTTTGAGTAGTGTGTTAGTATAGTGTTTGAGTAGGGTGTTAGTATGATGTTTGATCAGTGTTAGTATGATGTTTGAGTAGGGTGTTAGTATGATGTTTGAGTAGTGTGTTAGTATGATGTTTGAGTAGTGTGTTAGTATGATATTTGAGTATTGTTTGAGTAGTATGTTAGTATGGTGTTTGAGTAGGGTATTAGTATGGTGTTTTTGAGTAGTGTGTTAGTATGGTGTTTGAGTAGTGTGTTAGTATGATGTTTGAGTAGTGTGTTAGTATGGTGTTTGAGAAGTGTGTTAGTATGGTGTTTGAGTAATCTGTTAGTATGGTGTTTGAGTAATCTGTTAGTATCGTGTTTGAGTAGTGTGTTAGTATAGTGTTTGAGTAGTTTGTTAGTATGGTGTTTTAGAAGTGTGTTAGTATGGTGTTTGAGCAGTGTGTTAATTTGGTGTTTGAGCAGTACTAATGTGTTGGTATGATGTGAGTTGACTGAAGACATAAAGCACTGAAAGTGATAGACAAATGTTCAATAGATCAATAGAAATGAGGTGACATAAAATGCACTATAAACTCCCTGTTTCTGTGTTGTGTCATACATGTTGTTTGTGCTGTGGCCAGTTTGGAACCTTATGTTTTGTTTGCATGCTCAGGAAAACCTGGAGAAGTTGATGGAGTTACAGAGGGACCTGTTAGGACTGGAAAACTTGGTCCACATAAACCGGGTAAGTTGATGATATGTATGTGTGTGTGTATGTGTCTGTCTGTCTGTCTATCTGATTCAGTGCTCTGTTTCCAGTTTTAATATGTTCGTGCTGTTGGTAAATTCTAAACATTGTCATTTGGCTGTGTGGTATTAATTCATTTGGTTGTGTGATATTCATTCATTTGGTTGTGTGGTATTCATTCATTTGGCTGTGTGGTATTAATTCATTTGGTTGTGTGATATTCATTCATTTGGTTTGTGGTATTAATTCATTTGGTTGTGTGATATTCATTCATTTGGTTGGGTGGTATTCATTCGTTTACTTGTGTGATATTCATTCATTTGGTTGGGTGGTATTCATTCGTTTACTTGTGTGATATTCATTCATTTGGTTGGGTGGTATTCATTCGTTTACTTGTGTGATATTCATTCATTTGCTTGTGTGATATTCATTCATTTACTTGTGTGATATTCATTCATTTACTTGTGTGATATTCATTCATTTGCTTGTGTGATATTCATTCATTTGCTTGTGTGATATTCATTCATTTGCTTGTGTGATATTCATTCATTTGGCATTGATAGGTAGTGGAGATACAGTGTGGGTGGGGGTGGGCAGGTGGGTTTTTTTTTGTTTGTTTATTTCTAATCAGATGTGTTGTACTACTTTCCCTCTACATTTTGCTGCCACATTCATGTGTTTTTCCCCATTTTTTTTCCCCTTGTGTTTTCTAGTGATTATCATTATCTCTGTCTTTCATTTTCTTGTGACATGTCTAGAGAATGTCATAATTTCCCTTGTGGTTTTAGTAATTTTTTTTTCTGCAACATCTCTGAATTTGCTTCTCAGGTCGTCCTGGGTATCTGCATTCTATGATACAAACATGGCATATTATATGTTATTTTATTCTCATTGAATTGCATCCTTATTTCATGCCATCGTCATCATCATCATCACCTTTCACTCCCTTTGAAGAATAGACCATGGATAAAGGCTCTCCAGTTGTTCCTGTTCTTGGATTTGTTCGCTGCTCCCTTCCATGTGTATCCCTTGTCTCTGAGCACCGTCTTAATTTCTCTTCTCCAAGTATTTCTAGGTCTTCATCATTTTCTGTTTCCCTGAGGATTCCATGTCAGTGCCTGTCTTGTTGTGCTGGTGTGAGGTTTCCTTAGTGTGATAAAGCCAATCCACCTCCATTTCCTATACATGATTTGTCCTGCCCTTTCCCAGACCTCGTTCCTGGTATTGTCCTGCCATTTAATGTTTTAAATCCTCCTCAAGCAGCAGTTCGTGAATGTTTGTACCCTCTTTTGTACCGTCTTGGTCATCACCCATGTCTCTGAACTATATAGCAGGACAGTCTTTACATTTGTATTGAAAAGTCTAAATTTGGTTCATGTTTTGATGTTGATGCCCGTGTTTTGTTAAGCTTCTCATCTCACACCAGGGATTTCTAAAAATAATGACACATATATCATCAGTAGAACTGCTAACAGGTATTGAAATATGTATGTACATAGTATAAAAAAAGGTAAAGGTAATCCTGTCATGCCTTAGAGGCACATAGGGATACGGTGTTAATGCCCATATTTTCCTCGACCTGTCAGCACACTAGAGGGTGATATGGTCACGCCTGGCTGCCTTTCCTTCCCCAACTTCAGAAGAAGTCAGTACCCATTTCTAAAGCCGAGTGATTGGGGCACCTCCAGCCAGATTCAAACCCCCGACTTTCACCATGAGAGACCATTGCACTAACCACTTAGACACCCGTACGTAGTATACATAGTTAAATTAAAAAAACCCTAGTCATTAAGGAAGAAAGATACACCAATACAGTGGATTGTCTTAGTGCCTAAATGGAACATTCTTTGCATCATCCAGTGATTCCATCACAACATTTATATGACATATTCTTCTTGTGTCGCAGTCTCAAAATGTATGTTTTTCCAGTGAGGAAGAGGTATAGTAGCACTTGTAGATTTCTCAAGAGTGCAAGGACAGTGATCCTGAGTCTCAATGTTTATGTAGCTTTCAAGTGCTTGTAAAGTGAGTTAATCATGACATGTGTTTTTTTTTTAACTAGATCATGAAGTAATCACCAAACTTGGATGTTTTACGATCATTTATGTTCACAGGACTTTATCAGGGAAGGTTGCCTGCAGAAATTCTCACGTAAAGGTTACCAGCAGCGAATGTTCTTTCTGGTGAGTATTTTCTCATCTTTTGTTGTTGTTCTTCCCCATTTTTTTTTCACTTTTACCAACTGTTGATAAAAGGTGCAAGAAATAAGTAGACAGGTGATAATCAGTTCATACATTGTCCGAGATACAGTGATGTGTCCACATTCAGATATCTCTTGAGGGTTTATTCACAATGTAACATGTTCCCCAGGAGATTGTAATATTTTTTATTACATCATCCCCTGTGGAATGCAGAACCATAGTATTTTGAAGAATTTTTTTTAATCCATGCCATCCTTTCATTGTTTATCTTGAAGTTATATCATTTTTTTTCCTCACTGTATCAGCACTGTTCCTGTAATCTGATTGACTTTGAATCTGTTGTGGTTTTTGCTGTTGAGTAAATATTGATGAAGGTGTATGGTTCAGTTTTACAAGGTCTAAAAATAAGAGTTTTAAATAAAGGGATGCTAATTTAACAAATAGAAACCAACGAGGCTTGAGTACAGTAAAGTGATAGAGCACAGCGTCATGTGGTTAACTTCGAAAGTACAGAGCAATTTAGACACAATAATTAGTGTATAAGTATACAACTGTACATGAAGCACTGCAGTAAAGCTGTGATACCAAAATGTATAAACTAGGAAAAAAGTAAGAGCAGCTTTATTACTTAACGATTACAAAGTTGTGACGTTTCAGCCTGAGCCTCAATCATATAAAAACATACAGGATGAAGAAATAGAGAGAAGAGATAAAGTATAGATTCACATGGATGTTATAAAAAAAAATAATAATGAATAGAGCACTTAGCTGTAACTGTAAGATGATGTAGCTTGTCCGACGCTGTGTGTCAGAAATGGTCATGGTAGGGCGTAGAGACTGTTTGAATGGAGACCTGTGATGTGCTGACGTTTAATGGCACAGAAAGGATATAAGATATAAGACACATTTTAGAGCAATTTAGACGCTGTTGGCGAGATCTTCAGCTGCCGTGCGTGGAGCGGTGCTCTTCCCGGCCAATGAAGAAATTTGCAAATGAGGTTGCCGCGCAGCATCACTGCTGAAAAGGTGGTTGAAAGAATAAAGCGAAGCAAACAGTCAAATCACGGCACCTCTGGTCTGGAGGTCGGCCACGTCCTGAGTGCAGTCATATCGGGTGAAATGCATGAACCGACTTGTCCCAGAGGTTAAGACACTGCTGGCGAGACTCTTCAAATGCCGCGCGTGGAGTGAAGCCCCTCCCGGTTAAGGAAGTAAATGCGGAAATAAAGGTTGCTGTGCGGTGCCGATGGGAAAAGGTGGTGGAAAGTGAAGTTTAACCTGGTATGTCCAGTAGTATCGCTACGAGAGCTATACCACGGCACCTCTGCTCTAGAGGCCGCCTACGTCCGAAATACACCTACACTGGTGAAATATGCCTAAACCGGCACACACCAGGGGTCGAATTCGATGGCTAGACATGTCATGCCACCTCCGCTCTAGAGGTCGGTAACGCCTGATAAACACCCATACTGGTGAATTTTGCCTAAACCGGCTCATACCAGGGGTGAATCTTGAAGGCTATGAATGTCACAGTACCTCTGCCCTAGAGGTCGGTCCCGTCCCAAACACGCCCATACTGAGAAATGCCTAAACCGGCTCAACCCAGGGGTAGAAGTCACTAGTGGCGAGGATTCGTCCTCCTGGACAAAAGCTCCATCCTGGTCACAACCAGGAAGGGTAGCGGCCACGACCGCAAAATGCTGAAGTCGGAGACACTGGACCAGGGAAGTCTAGATAGGCAACCACCTCTCACCCGGCGGGGATGTCTGCGTATCCTAATCACGCTGAGGTTTTCCGGTGAGAAAGTCCAACCCTGGACTGGATGGGCAACCACCTCTCACCCGGCGGTGATACACGAGTATCTCAAAACACGTCGAGGTTTTCCGGTGAGAAAGTCCAACTCTGGCCTGGGTGGGCTAACGCCTCTCACCCAGCGGGGATGCACTGATATTCCAAACACGTCGAGGTCTTCCGGTGAGAAAGTCCAACCCTAGACCAAACTGGTGCAATGAAAACCACGGTGTCACGCAATCCCGCTTCAGAGACCCACCAAGAATACAGGCTAAAGCACTGTGATACTCTGAACCCCTTGTGGTCCTTTCGTGGAACTCGTGTGGTCTATTTTGGACCACACAGGGGACCACGGGACCTAACGAGGACCACATGCGTGAATTCAGTAGGTTCACAGTGCGGTTTTTGGTGGTAGAAGTGAACGAAGAAGAAGAAGAAGAAGAAGAGCAATTTAGACATGAGAAAAAAGAAAAATAGACAATTACCATGACTCAAATCATGGATTCAAGTAGGACAAACAATTGTCTGGCTGTGAGAGGACAGCACGGTATAAGCCAGGCCATCATGCATCTATCTTTGCTGTAAATAAAGGGAGAGAAGGCAGTTACTTCAGCTAAAATAACAGCTGTCATGTGAAACAAGACAAAGCAGTAACCACAAAATACCTTTTGGGTGATCTGTCACACATTTAGGTGGAGAATGAGAGTCCTTTACTTGGCAGCATTAGCTGATAATTATTGAACTAAACGTTAAGTTTTGTATTATTGATTGTTTTATATCATTTTTATGCATATTTTATTTTATATCATTGTTTTAGATTTTATTTACTTTTTTTAATGTTACCATTGTGTTATGCTATTTTTTGCTTCATATGTACATTTTTCTGTACATTTTATTTTATATCACAAATTGTTTTATGTGTTATTTACTTAATGTTTTTTTCTTTAACTCTTTTACACCATTGTTTCATATCTTATTTTACATTTTTTCTTGTGTCATTTTGAATATTCCATATCTTTACTGTGTTTCTATTTCTTTGTCATATACCACTGATTGTTTCATATGTTATTTTACTTTCTTTTTCTATATACAGTCAAACTCATTTAATGTCACATCATCGGGGCCGTCAAAATGTTGACATAAACAGGAGTCCATTAAAAAGGATTTAACTGGGCCAGTGTGTGCGCTTGAGCATGTCCATCCGTCCCACGTTTGCTACATTAAACACATAACAAACAGCTAAAGCTATCATCATCAGACACAATATGTACTAATCACAAAATACATTAGTCACAAAATATATTAAGCACAAATATAGAAAACACTATAATCAAGTAGCATCTGACTTGTCAGCAGTGGTACTAAAAAATGTGTGATTTTGCGTTGTGTAGTGATAACTGGTCTATTAATTAAAAAAAGCCATTTAAACATGATAGAGCACTAAAATGTCCCTCGTCACATCAGGCATACTGTAAATGAACAATCGCAGTCTCAAACGCACTTACAGACTGAGCGTAAGAAGCAGTTTTGGTGGGTGTCTTGTCCGTTGACATCATCAGCACTGTCCTCAGTGTCACTGTCTACCTTGCTATTACTGCAATTAGCGGCAGTCTCTTTGACTGAATACATTTCCGTTGATAGCAAGCCATCATCATCTGAAACAAACTGATCAGACGTGACACTTCCATCAGAAATTGCAGCCCACTCTTCATCTGTGATCAAGTCCAGGGGAACGTCACAAAAATCGCAAAGTATGCAATTTACAAAAGCAGTTCACAATTGTTGACTGACTGACTGACGCTATTCCATGCCGCATGCATAAAATTAATTGCTATCTTGATGTCATACAGCACATGATGCACTATTCGCTTTCTGTACTGTTGCTTGAAGGCGTAAATGATACCTTGGTCACAAGGCTGCAGCACGCTGGTTGTGTTGTGTGGCAGGAAAACAAGCTTTGTAGCCATCAGATTGGTGACGTCAGTGTGTGCCAAACAGTTGTCGGTAAACAACAGAACTTTTCTGTTCATTTGGTTCATTTTGTTGTGGAAAGAAATGACCCAGTCCTCAAACAGTTCACTTATTATCCAAGCACTCTGGTTGACCTTGTAAGTGATGGGCAGGCTCTTTACATTCTTGAAGCACCACAGATTTCGTGACTTTCCAATAACAAGGAGTGGAGTCTTCTCAGTGCCAGACATGTTACAGCACGTGACAGCTGTTAAACAATCTTTAAAACAGTTGCCACCTTGGCATGTTTCATCCATGTTAAAAAATGTCATCAGGGCTGTACGCATCCAGAAATTTTGGCAAGCGAGAAATCAAATCATTAACGACATCGATGTTAACTTAGGCCACTTCACCTGAGGAGACCTTAAATGTTATGTTGTGGCATTTCTTAAAACGCTCAAGAAAGCTGTTCGAACACTTCCAGTCAAGCATATCCATTTCTTTCACAAAATGTTCTGCAATTTCTGCCAGCATAGGACCGCACACAGGCAACTGTGCAGAACGTGTCTGTTTGAACCATTTCAGTAGATCGCACTCAATATCCATGTAGGAACTCACATGCCTTTGCTTACAGTTTGACCTAACTAAAGACGAGTGAAAGTCTCATTCAGTTTTGCCTTGGTTTTTAACAAGTTCCGACACAGTTGAAATGTCAGTTTCAAATTTATCCACTATGTCATTTCTTGTAACTTTTTTCATCAACTTGCTTCAGAATATCCATTTTACTGTTCAAATCCAGATCAACATGTTTGCGCTTAGTAGCCATTATCTATCACAACAAGAACCATAGAGAAGTTCCCGGCCATACATACTAACTATCACCTCATATTGCCAATTTAACACCGCCCACATCTTGATAAAGAAGCTAGTGACCAAAAAAAGCCAGATTTTAATCACGAAAGGGTGGCTGTGGTAAGCCTTTCATTCACACCATGTGAGTTTCGATGCCCGCATGTTCAAAAGGTTGGTGTGGCAATTACTCGGTGATTAAATGGCCAGCCCCATCTTTGATGAATCACAAAGCTGATAACGCTTTGTGAGATGTTTGTAGCTTGTACTCGCCCAGTCTGTGATACAAAGTGGGGTTTTAGCTCCACCAGGTGCAAAAATACCGTGACATTAACTGATCTGTGGCAGTAAGCGGGGTGATATTAACATGAGTGAAGCCCAACTTATGGGAGTTGAGCGGGGATACAAATTTATGTGACAATATCCAGGTGGTGACATAAAGCGATGTGATATTAAGTGGGTTTGACTGTATTTGCTTTTTCCGTTCAGTCGTGTTTTGTAATTATGTCTTTTACAGTTTTCAGATATGCTAGTTTATACAAGTCGCACATCAGCCTCTTTACTTCAGTTCAAAGTCCATGGCCAGTTGCCTCTTCGTGGGATGACAGTATGTTTTTAATTATTGTTACATGTTAAAGATTAGTCATATGTTAGCAAGAATGAATATTTTCCTTGAAAATGTGCAACTTATTTAAAAATTAATTTTATATAGAATACCTAATATGGACTCTTGCTTGTAAGTTCGTGGTAAATTGTCTCCCCCTGTCTGATTGTGTTCAACAGGTAGAGGAGACAGATCAGAGTAAGTCTGCCGTACAGAACAGCTTTGCCATCTACGCAGGCAACAAGTATATTCTTGTGGCAGCAAGGTCAGTGTTGTTCTTGTCTTGTTATTTTGCACCTGTCTTGTAGTTCATTTGTTCAGTCAGTACACTCCCCTGACCATCTACCAGTTGAAGCTGTTTGATGTTTGCACTGTTGAGAAATCTCATTCTTCTATTAAGGGATCATTTTTCTAAGCAGATCAGAAGTTCCTGATGCGTTACTAAAATTACTGATCCTTCAGTCAGGTGGGAAAACTACACCATTTACTTAAATATCTGAAAGCATCAAGTAGGTTGTCTTGTACCGTCATCTTCATGATCATGTGCCATTCCAGTATGCTTTGGTGACCATCTTCTCTACAAAGCTTGGTCTTTGGTGTTTTCATTGATGCCCTTTGATTTTTGAATTTTTGTCATGCATTATTTCTATGACCATCTCTGTGATCTTTCTGGGCCTCGTTTACCATTTCATATTTTCTGTTTTTACAGCCTGTTCAAGTCCTTTCCTTATCATTGTATTAATCCTTGTGCAATTTACTGTCCACATGTTTTACTTGTGGAATAAACTGTGGTTCCTCTGAGAAGTATTAAAAAGCACCTGAAACTTGTGTTTGGTTATTTGCCAGCACCCAAGAGGAGAAGGACAAGTGGATAGAGGACATCAATGAGGCTGTAGTCAGAGTGAAGCATGCAGCAGCAGACAAGTTGCAGTACCCCAGTCTCAAATCTAGTGCTAGTGAGTGGGCCAATATTTCTTTTTCTCAGATGTATTATATCTGAATTAATCTTATCAGAGGTTGTATATAGAGACGCAATAATCTTATATACTTTCACAGTTGTTTTATAGTATTTTTATGAAGTGACACAGTAGTCTTACATAGTGACACATTATGTTGATACAGTAATTTTAAGTCAGTCATGATGTCAGGGAAGAACTTGTGAAAGATCAAGTCACATGGAGAGCACAGCATCATTTGAGGAGGATATGAGGGTGGACAAAACTTGATGTTAGAAGACACAACTGAAAGGAAACTAGACTTTGCAGCACAGACATGGCTTGCTGTTACTGTGGCTGATTATGCAAATGCAACCCTGGAAGGGTCGGCTGTGACAGAAGCTGTTCAGCAAGATGATGCTTGGCAAAAACCCACAGCGTCTCCCTTCTTCCAGACCATATCCAGAGATGAAAACTTAATAACAGTGTCTTCTTCTTTTTTCTTCTTTCTACAAATTTTCTGTCTATATCTGCAGGTGCTGTTTCTTGGATAAATCTGATTTTTGTAGCTCCTGCATAGAACCTTAGAGCTTAGCTTCTTGGGTGGTTTTGTTGGGCCAGTCAGCATAGCTTAGCTTATTGGGTGGTTTTGTTGGGCCAGTCAGTGTAGCTTAGCTTCTTGGGTGGTTTTGTTGGGCCAGTCAGTGTAGCTTAGCTTATTGGATAGTTTCGTTAGGCCCGTCAGTGTAGCTTAGCTTATTGGGTGGTTTTGTTGGGCCGGTCAGTGTAGCTTAGCTTCTTGGTGGGTGGTTTTGTTGGGCCAGTCAGTGTAGCTTAGCTTCTTGGTGGGTGGTTTTGTTGGGCCAGTCAGTGTAGCTTAGCTTCTTGGTGGGTGGTTTTGTTGGGCCAGTCAGTGTAGCTTAGCTTATTGGATAGTTTCATTAGGCCCGTCAGTGTAGCTTAGCTTATTGGGTGGTTTTGTTGGGCCGGTCAGTGTAGCTCAGCTTCTTGGTGGGTGGTTTTGTTGGGCCAGTCAGTGTAGCTTAGCTTCTTGGTGGGTGGTTTTGTTGGGCCAGTCAGTGTAGCTTAGCTTCTTGGGTGTCTCACAGTTGGTGCAGTTTAGGGCACCTGGACACATATACACAGAGAATTGCCAACCTTAAACTTTGCGTACATATGACTTAAAAGTCGGTCGTGTCTGTCTAAGGCAGAAAGTGATTGCCTTTTCATTTATGGTTAGCATGTGATTGTCATCTTATGGTATGATGGTGTTTGTGGCTTCCTGTAGATTTTTATCATATTTTTTTCTAGATGTAGATATGTCTGGTGTTTATGATGGTGAATCTTATATGGGAACACGTTGATCATTTGCTTTGATAAACTTATATAGTATCAGGCATCATTTTGTACATGTTACTTGATATATAGGGTTATGTATATAAGAGTGTAGTATGGATTCGTTTTTAATCACTGTAGTGCACTTTGTAATTTTTGCATCTTTACAGATGATACTAAAGCTAGTGAATGTTTCCTAATGAGATTATATATTCTTAGTGAGCTGCAGTGAGACACTTTTCCCCATTAAATTCATTTCAGCAAGGATGATACCAGTCCTTAGCTCATTCATTAGGCTGTTATGATTCAGCCTGCTTCCAGAAAGCACTCTGAGGAAATAAGTTAGGGTCTTGATTATTTACCAGCTTAGGCATCACATTCACACTTATGTTTGATGAGCAGTCATGGTTAATTCTGTTACAGAAAGAGAGAGAGAGAGTGTGTGTGTATGTACGTGCTTGCATTTTTTTGTTTGTTTCGTTACGTAAAATAGAATTTTCCAATGTGTCATGTAATCAGAGGCCCTCTCTCCCCTCCCTTCCAAATTTCTTACACCTGAGTTTATGTCTATCACAGGTTCATCGGAGAACGTAGGCAGTGGTGAAAATGTTGATGGTGAACACTCCACATCGCCTGAGAAACCAATCCAACACAGAGCAAACACCACCATGCATGTATGCTGGCACAGAAACACCAGCGTCAGCATGAGGGACCATGAGAAAGCTTTAAGGGTAACTCCATCATTGTTTGCCATCATACCACCAATACTGGAAGCGGAGGTACAAAATATAATCAAACAATGCAGACAAGGGTGGTACCAGGGCTGATAACATTGCAAGAGAAATGATCGTGGCGCAAGGCGATATCGGCGTTAAAAAAAAGTAACAGGCCTCAGATATGACCTATAACATAGGGCATATCATCACATCTGTCCAAATCAGCTTTCATTGCAGTTCTGAAGAAAGTAGGAACAACAGAATGTGATCAGTATTGTACAGTCAGCTTAAAGAGTCACATCACAAAAATGCTATTAAGAATCATTAACCTGAGAATACAAAATAAGATAAAAACTGAAATTGCAAAAGAACAGTGTGGTTTTGTTGAAGGTAAAAGGACAAAAGGTAAAAGAAGATTTTGATTTTGTAGATGACATAACTCTTATCAGTGACAGTGTGAATTCGATGCAAGAAAAAACAGATGCCCTGTCTTCACTGACTAGTAAAATAGGTCTTGAAATTAACAAGGAAAACAAAAATAATGAAACTTCCCATTGCCCAAGAAGGAAAAATATACATAGAAGGAACAGCTTTTGAAGAAGTAAACCAGTTTGCATACCTCAGCAGCTACATAGACCAGGATGGTGACACCAGAAAGGAAGTTAGAATTGCAAAAGCAGCATTGACCTTCAAGAATCTTTAGAACATATGGCACTCTAAAGTTATAAGCACAAAAACCAAGCTAAGATTATTCCATTCAATCATTCATGCATGTGAAAACTGGAAAACAACTAAAGAAATAAACAAGAAATTAGACTCATTTGAAAACAAATGCCAAAGGAAAATACTAGGTATAAAGTAGAGTGAATTCAAGAATATTGCAGAGATAAGACAGATGAATGAACAACAACCTGTCTCATGGGTGATCGGAAAAAGGAGATGGACATATATCGGTCATGTGATGAGAAGAAACAATTGGAGAATCCCAAAACAAGCTGTCATGTGAACACAACAAGCCAAAGAAAAAGAGGTTGACCACATGAAACTCTAAAGAGGACATTGTAGGCATAAAATCCCATGATGAAGTTGAAAAGCTCGCCAAAGACAGGAAAACTTGGTGAACTACTATGCAAGCCCTATGTGACATTTAATGGCATGGGTAGGATGTAAGAAGGACAAACAATACAATTTTCATAGTAAAAACTGTAATGGAATGATCTCTAGAGGTAAACAAAGATTTACACTTGTTCTTAATTGATTACGCAAAAGCTTTTGACAGAGTTAGATGTGAAGATATGATACAAATGCTAGAAAAACTTAATATACTTAGTGACTGAAAAATTCAAGTCAAAACGGAAGAGAGAAAGGCCAAGAGAAAAATATCTCAGTGTGGACTGACCAAGTGCCATGGAGTAAGAGAGGGATGTGGGCTAACTGGAAACAGCAAGGACTGCACAAGATGAGGAAGTATGATCACTGAAACTATCCAGCATGTCACATGATAATAGGAGTTATATTTTTTCTGTTATAAAACAGAGTTGTTGGCAGTTTATGGCATTCATGACACAGAGCTTGAGGAGAGCATTGTTAGTTATAATAATAGAATTGATAAGTTCTTTATCAATTATAGCATAAAGTTTATGGAGTTTTTTGACAGTTGTAACACAAAGTTGATGAAGTTCTTTGACAGTTATAATGTACAGCTGATGCATTTCTTTGACAAATGGAATTTCCTTTTTTTTTTTCTAGTTAAGACATTTTAGATTGAACTAAAGCTTACATCAAATTTGAAATGAGAAACAGATAAAGGGTCTCCTGCTTATGTTCATTGTTCAACCACATGAAACTCTAAAGAGGACATTGTTAAGAGAGGCCAAATTAGTAGCCATAAAATCCCTTGATGAGGTTGAAAAGCTTGGTGAAAACAGGAAAACTTGGCAAACTACCCTATGTGACATTTAGCGGCATAGGTAGGATGAAAGATGTTTATGAAACGTGAAGCGATTCCATAAAGTGTCAGTGAGTGGTGGAAAGATATGACAGAGATCTATCAAGAGATGAGCCAGTTTCTTCAGGAGTCGTAGATGGAGGCAGTGGTGCATCTTCCTGTAGCCATGAGTTAAGAGCTCTTGGCTGCTGATGTCATAGTGGAGAATTTGGCTGTCCTTAACACTCTTGGAATATAAGCAGTTTTGAACTGTAGGATGTGTAGCTTACATAATGTGGTATCCTCAGTATGTGTGCAAGCAAGTATAGTTTGATAAAGATCTGCAAGACAAAAGTTATCATATTATTAATAGACTTTCTTCTAATTGCCTCCCTTGTACCTCTGGGAAATTGAGATGTCAGAGCTAATGGGGCTTACATTAAAACTTTAGAGGTGGATTTAAACATTCAGAAATTGAAGTGACTGCACACTGGCATGTATCCTTCATTGATATAAAAGCTGTTGACATGGGCAAAATGTGTTATGGTTGATTTGTCTTTTTCAGAACCAGTTGAGTGGGTACTTGCTTCGGAAGTTCAAAACTAGCAATGGGTGGCAGAAATTGTGGGTTGTCTTCACAAACTTTTGCTTATTCTTCTACAAGACCTACCAGGTAATATACCATTTGGTTCATTTCTCATGTGTTTTTCTCATTTCTCATGTGTTTTTCTCATTTCTCATGTGTTTTTAACTCAGTTTATGCATGAGCTACAGTGTAAAGATGGAGACATAAAAAGTATGGTATTTGATGGGCTTGTGTAACCACATTTTTAAAATATAAGGTGTGTTTTTTTTAATTCATCAGTAGAACTTTGCCATGAAAGTTTCACAAATAAATATTTTTTTTTTTTAGAAAAGAAGAAATCAACAGCAGTCTGAAGTTTTGATAAATATTTATTTTCAAATCTGTGTTAATTGTTTGTCTATAATCTAGGTAATGAAAACAACTGCATTAGAGATGACGCATTTGTTGAAGTGGACTGTGATACTGTACCAGAGTTCTCCATCAGCATCCATTGCTCTCTCCCCATGCTAATATAAGTTTGAAGTGTCTTGGCACCCAGCCAAGTTGAATGCATCCCAGTGCACCCAGCCAAGTTGAATGCATCACAGTACACCCAGCCAAGTTGAATGCATCACAGTGCACCCAGCAGTTTATATCATTGGCATCCTCTTGCTCTTTTTCCCTTCTCAAACTTCTCTACTGTGCTCATAGACAAAGATTGAGGTACAGCTTAAACTTAGTCAGCAGAATCAGTCTTCCACTGAGTAGTGGAGCTTGCTAAGAAGTTTGTTTCTTATATCTGGTCCTGGAAGTTAGAAATGCAACTACAGCTACTCAGTCCTGTGTTTTCAATATCTCCACTGCTGCATAATTTGTCAGGAGTTCAGTCATTTGCATGTCCTTTGCAGAACTTTGCCTCTCTAACAGCTCTCTTGTAGGCCTCTCGGTTGTAAGCAAGATACCCTGCTGATGATGCATCCACTCACAGATTATCAATGATGTCTTGCAGCCATCTTTGTCTTGGTCTTCTTCTCTTTGTCAGGAACTTATGGTAATAATTATCTTATATCTTATCTTATTTCCTTCTGATGCCATTAAACATTACATAGGGCTTGCATGGTAGTTCACCAAATTTTCTTGTTTTTGCCGAGCTTTTCAACCTCATCAAGGGATTTTATGCCTACTAAACTGGCCTCTCCTATTAATCTCCTCTTTAGAGTTTCACATGGTCGACCTCTTTTTCTTTGGTCTGTTGTGTTCCACTTGATAGCTTGTTTTGGGATTCTCAAACTGTTTCTTCTCATCATGTGGCCAACATATGTCCGTCTCCTTTTCCTGATCACCCATGAGACTGTTTGTTGTTCAGTTATCTGCCTTATCTCAGCGTTGTTCTTGAATTCGTTCCACTTTATGCTGAGTATTTTCCTTAGGCATTTGTTTTTAAAAGAGTCTAGTTTCTTATCTGTTTCTTTAATTGTTTTCCAGTTTTCGCATGTGTAGGGTGGATATTACATTTGAATTTAATAGTCTTAACATGGTTTTTGTACTTATAACTTTAGAGTGCCATATGTTTTCAAGATTCTTGAAGGTCAATTCTGCTTTTGCAATTCTAATTCTAACTTCCTTTCTGGTGTCACCATCCTGGTATAGTATAGCTGCTAAGGTACGCAATTTGGTTTACTTCTTCAACAGCTGTCCCTTCTACATCAGTTTTCCCTTATTGATTAATGAGAAGTTTCATTATTTTTGTTTTTTTCCTTGTTAATTTTAAGTCCTATTCTACTAGTCAGTGAAGACAGGGTATCTGTTTTTTCACATTGTCATTGATAAGAGTTGTGTCATCAGCAAAATCAAGATTTGTTAGTGGGGTCCCATGTGCCCAGTCAATGCCTGTGTTGCCTGTGCAACATTTTTTCATTATGAAGTCTATGGCAATTCCAAAAAGCAAGGGAGATGGTATACATCTTTGTTTCTCACATGTTTCAATCTGGAACCATTTGCTCATTCTTTCTTCTGTGGTGACTACACAAACATATCTTTTGTAGAGATCCTTAATGATGTTGACAATTTTAGATGGTAATAATTACAGGGAGATAAACAACCTACCAGATATGAACTTGAATATTTTGCTTTTTGACTTGTAGGATGACTTCCCGCTAGCCAGCCTGCCTCTTTTGGGATATGCTGTGAATACACCAGATGAGGAGGATGGCATCAGCAAGGAGCATGTCTTCAAGCTGCAGTTTAAAAATCATGTTTACTTCTTCAGAGCTGAAAGCGAGTATACTTTCTCAAGGTCTGATATGTGGAGTCTTTAAAGTTGTGTTTCTTTGTTCATGTGACAGTCATGGCTGTTTTTAAGATTACATTGTCCTGTGATGCTGCCATGAGTGAGCATAAGATGCCCCTTTCTCAACACCTCTGGCAGCAGTGTTAGAGGTCAGTTAAGCTCTTGCTAGTCACAAGACTTACGAAGATTAGACACACAGTTAACGCAATAACATGAGGAGGATACAGACATGCATGAAGCTAGTCTTTGTAAATCTGTACTTGTGTAAGAAGGAAATTTCCAGCATGCAAGTTTGTGGAAAAGTGCCAACACAAAACATTTGAAATATGCATTAAGCTCAGGGCATCTAAGGCACATGCTGATGCCCCCCCCCCCTCCTGAAAGTTGACATGCTGCCTTTTCCTAGTTTCCATGTGAATCATACTGCATGAACATCTCTGATATAATGAAGTTTTTTTTTTTTTGTTTGTTTGTTGACAGGCACTATCTGCCTGCCTTGTCTGTATGTCTGTCTCTGTATGTCTGTCTCTGTCAGTCAGTCATTCTCTCATTTTGTTTATTTGTTTGGTTTGTTTTGTTTTGTTTTTTTTAGGGGGGGGGGATATTTTCATTTTCTGCACCAGAGCATGTAAATGCTACAGAAGAGTTCTTCAAATATCATGGCCACAGAAAAAAAAGAACAAATATATCTATACTACACAAACTTAATATTGAAGAAGGCTGGCTAGTAAAGAGGATTAAACAGAAAAAAACTTAAAGATTTTGGACACATTAAACGCCGTTATAATTTAGAGAAGACCATCTTGGAAGGGTACATAATGGGCAAAAAGAAAGAGAGGAAGACCAAGGCGAAGATGGCTGCAAGACATCGTTGATGATGTGCAAATGGATGCATCAGCAGCAGGGCATCTTGTTTACAACCGAGAGGCCTACAGGAGTGCTGTTAGGGAGGTAAATTTCCACAAAGGACATGCAAATGACTGCACCAGACCTGCTGGGGAACAGGCACATTAAGACAAATTAGAGCCAGTTTTCACGGTCACGTTTAAGTCTGCTCGGAGGTGAAATTGCGAATAATATGAAACTGTGATGAAGGTGGACAAAGGTTAGCCTCCGTCACATCTGATGTAGGTTTTGTGGTATCAGTCATGGACACTATTGGACTGGATGGTGTTTGCATAAATCTGGCATACCTAACAACTGACTTACATAGAGGATTATGAAACATTATTTATATGAATCTGAAACTGTCTGTATGAACAGATCTTAGACTCTCAGACTGAAGGAGATTATAAATACACCTTTCATGGTCTCAAGCTTAAAGAGAAGAAATATTATAGCAAACATGTTAGACATGATACAGACTGCTAGCACAGTCTCAGAATAAAAGATCACATCACACAGCCTCAAATCAGAGGAAGTTAATATCAACACATATAAGAATTCATATATAAGCAGCTGTCAGATTCAGAGACTGAAAAAAACATTGAACGTATTACAATTTTAGCGATGTAATGATCGCAGGAAATTACTTTCTTGTCTCTACATTCTCCAGTCAAAGGAGTGTAGCTGGCGTTGGTCATAGGAGATTTTGAGTTTAGTTTTTAAATTGCATCTTTTATGTCTAATGTCACCCTCAGGATGGGAGATTTTGATATTAAAGTTTTTCTGGATCATGAAAGAAATTTAATATCTTCTGTTTCTGCTCTTCAGGTGGATGGATGTCATTAACTCAGCCACACACAATGCCAGACGTGTTCGTATCTTCAGTCGTTTGGACAGTCGTATGGAAGCTAGTTAGCATTGACAGAGATTCTTTGGGGCTTCTTTTCTGCTAAATCTTCTTTCCCCCACCCCTTGCCAGTAAGAGTGAATGAGTGCGTTGTGGTGATGCAGAAGAGTTCTGTGATCTTCTTAATGGAAGTTAATATTAGCCATATCACTTAGGCAGATGAAATGTACTGTTTTTAATGTTTCCATATCTCAGTTTTATATTTTTTCATATAAACTTTATAACCCACCAGAGAACCCATGTGATTACACCTTTTCTTGCCTCAAACAAAGAGATTTTGAGTAAATTGATGTTTGTTTTTTTTCTTTTCTGGTTGTGTGGTGGGTTTTGTTGTTTTGGTTTTTTGGGTTTTTTTTTTTTTGTTAATGTTTATGACGAAGTAGATCCTTGAGTGTGCCAAGTGTGGCAGTTTGGGTTCATGATTTGGCACTTCTCTATGTCTGTTATGATAAATGAGTGTAAAGATGTGAAATTATTGACATACTTGATGTGAGCAACTATAACAAGAACATATCATTTTGTTTTTTGTTTTTCATTTAATGATCAATGCAGGGCTTTAGTAGAGCATGATGTCTTGTCATTTACATTGACTCTGCTCCAGTTTTTTAAACAAAAGTTCCTCTAGAAACCCAGTTTGGGTGTTTCTGCTATATATGGTAATGATAAGTGAGATAAGTATTCTAGATAGCAGAACAAAAAGAAAAGTTACTGACATAAGTCTTTCTCATGTCTAGTGTGGAGTTACCCAGTTATCCTTGTACAAGACAGTTCATTCTGTCAAATGTGGTATAGGATAGCTACCTCTGTAAAATTTGGCAGCCTTTTTTTTTCTGGGGAGGGGTGGGTGAAGTTCCATTGTTATTTTTGTACCAATGGCCAGTTGTGCATTCAAAATCATACTCAGTTCTGAAAACAGAACAAAATCCATCATGTGGTTATTGTTGGCGGCATATTTTTCTAAATTGGTAGCTTTTGAAGATAAACATTCAGAAATGGCTGGTGGAACATTAGAGTAACAGAACACTGTGTTGTATAATTAGACTTGAAAAAATCACAGCACTTTCAGACGTGAGAGAAGAAAAATCACAAGAGAATTACCAGGTACTTGAACCATGGAGCAGCCACGAGAGAACAGCATATTAATGAACTTTGCAATCTAGCATCCTGTACAAATGCTTAGGTGTTTCCTGATTGTTCAGATTTGTATGTGGAACATTCGAGAAATTGTTTCTGTTTGCTGATACACCTAGTCAGTGTGGGGGAATCCATTGATGCATATCAGCATGAAAGTGTTTGATTGAGCATTTTGTTGTGTAGGATTTTCTAGCTCTGTGTGTGAATTGTGTACATGTTTATGTTATGTGAGTTCAGGACAGCTTTTGGTGCAACTCAGCTGGTTAGTTAGTTGTTGCAGGCACACTTCAGTTTGTTGTATTTATTTCTAAAATTGTAACTAACTGGTGAGTTTTGTAATCCCAGTTCAGGATGTGAAGAGTTTGTCTTCATCTTTGCGTGTGCAAAATGTGGATTTTCATGAAGAGTTATATTTATCAAGAATTTTCTTATAATTTGTAAGAGAAGTATATGTTTTTTTGTTTTTTTTTTTTTAACCTATCCATCTTAGAACCTGAATATAATTTCAGAATTTTGTTGCTATGTTATATACTTTCTTTTTTCAATGCTGTCACACGCAACTCATTTTTTGGTTCAGTGTGTTCATATTTTGGTTTCACTATGATGAAAGAACTTTTTTTTACATGGACGGAAAGTTACTTTTTTTATTTGTATGACTTGGCTGAAGAATATTATTTTTATCTGTATGCTTAGGCATGTAATAATTTATATATGTCTCAAGAGCAACTTATGTATATATAAGAGTATATAATTGTTCAGATGTCTCTGGTTGTGAAAGTTGAATAAGACATGATATGTTATTTCTGGTATAAGATGGATGAAAAAAAATAAAAAAACCTCATGTCATCTCTATAACCCACCAAAGATTGCATGTATAATGTGTTGCAAAAACTCCCATCCGACACATGCTTACAAAATTACAAATAAAAATGCTATTACAGAGTAAGTGAAGTCAGCTGGTTTTTCATGACCCATTCTTTATTATACGGTGGCCTGATGGGCTGAGTAGTTAAGCACTGGGTTCAAGTCCCACCAGCAGGAGGCATCTTTTCTAGTACCACCACGCCAGAAAGGCCCTGGTGTCAACACAGCCTCTGAGAATGGGTAGCAGAGAAATGTGGGAAGGTAGCTGTGGCCAGGAGTGATACTGACCATATCATCATTTCATGTCTTGAAGGTCTTGGAAATATGGGCCTAACACTGTGTCCCCGATATGTCTTAATGGCATTGAAATGGGAATTTTACCCTTTATCCTATATTATACAGTTTGTCAGTCAACAAGATGGAAGAGATATATACAGTCAAACCCACTTAATATCACATTGTTTTATGTCAAAACCTGGATATTGTCACAGAAATTTGTATCCCCGCCCAACTCCCATAAGTAATTAATGGACTTTACTCCAGTTAATATCACCCTGGTTATTGCTACAGATTGGTTAATGTCACCATATTTTTGTACCTGGAGGAGTTAAAGACTCTGCTTTGTATCACAAACTGGGCAAGTACAAGCTACAAACATCTCACAAAGTGTCATCAGCTTCGCGACTCATCAAAGAAGGGGGCGGCTGTTTGATCACCGAGTATGTGCCTCATCAACCTTTTCAACATGTGGGCATCAAAACTCAGGTGATGTGAATGAAAGGCTTACTATGGCCGCCCTTTCATGATTAAAATCTGGCTTCTTTTGGTTGTTGGCTCCTTTATCAAGACATAGGCGGTGTTAAGTTGGCAATGCGAGTTGATAGGTGGTCAGTCTTGAATTGTATAACTGGGAACTTCTCTCTGGTTCTCGTTGTGACAGATAATGGCTACTAAACACAAACATGTTGATCTGGATTTGAGCACTAAAATGGATATTCTGAAGCAAGTTGATGAAAAAGTTACAAGAAAGGACATAGCACATAAATTTGAAATTGACATTTCAACTGTAAACTTGTTAAAAATTGAATGAGACTTTCACTTGTCTTTAGTTAGGTCAAACTGTAAACTAAGGCGTGCGAGTTCTTACCTGGATATTGAGTGTGCTCTGCTGAAATAGTTCAAGCAGACACGTTCTGCACAGTTGCCTGTGTGTGGCCCTATGTTGGCGGAAATTGCAGAACACTTTGCAAAAGAATGGATATGCCTGATTGGATGTGTGATAACCACTTTCGTGAACGCTTTAAGAAACGCCACAACATAACATTTAAGGTCACTTCAGGTGAAGGTCCGATGTCGTTAATGATTGGATTTCACGTTTTCCAAAAATTTTGTATGTGTACAGCCCAGATGACATTTTTAACAAGGATGAAACAGGCGTGTTTTATAAACTGCAACCGAATAGAAATTTGTGCTTTCATAATGAGAAGTGCCACGGTGGCAAACGTTCTAAAGATTGCTTAACAGCTGTCGTGTGCTGTAACATGTCTGGCACTGATAAGACTCCGCTCCTTGTTATCAGAAAGTCACGAAATCTGCGGTGCTTCAAGAATGTAAAAAGCCCGCCCATCACTTACAAGGCCAACCATTTGGGGACTGGGTCATTTCTTTCGACAACAAAATGAACAGAAAAGTTTTGTTGTTTGTTGATAACTGTTCGGCACGCACTGACGTCACGAACCCGATGGCTACAAAGCTTGTTTTCCTGCCACCTAACACAAGCAGCGTGCTGCAGTCATGCGACCAAGGCATCATTTACACTTTCAAGCAACAGCATAGAAGGCGAGAAGTGCACCCTGTGGAACAAAAGCTTGCCATCAAGATAGTCAGTGATTTTATGCATGCAGCATGGAATAGCCTCAGTCAGTCCACGATTAAAGTTGCTTTATCCCAGTTAGCACCCTTGTAATGGGCCCCGCTTAATCTCAGCTCCGCTTAATATCACCATATTTTGGCGGTCCCAGCAATGTGACATTAAACGGGTTCGACTGTACCGTGATATCTTGAGAAGTGTCGTCCGGTTGGTTGAGCAGGTAGTAGTTATGTATTTTGGTTGGCAGATGATGATCGAAAAACTGAGGACAACAGAAAAATACCTTTAGTCAGAATGATGGAGACACACCATTATTTTCAGCCACAAGAAAGACTTCTTTGAGCAGTGCAGAGAGGAGGAGACACCCATATTTTAACTAACAGCATAAGACATCTTTAGTTTCAGTAGTAGAGAAAGGTACTTCAGTCAGAGTGATAAAAGGAGATGCTTTCAGTTTGAGTGGTAGAGAAAACCTACTCCTATGAGTGTAATATGTATGACCTTTGTACTTTGAATAATAGAGAAAAACACCTGCAGTTTTGAGTGATAGAGAACAATATTTTAGTATGGATATAAAGATGCTTTCAGTTTACATGTGATACGATATGCATCAATTGAACTTCAACAGTGGCCGTTCTCTGCTGCTGATCTTGCACTCAGAACACTCCCATATGTTGTGCTCAGCCTTGAACCTCAGTGTAGTTCCTAGTGTATCTTGGGTGATGGTGCCAGTGGTGCACTGGTTGTACACAGCTCAGTCTTTTCTACAAATTTCTGATTGTCTGCCACCGCCCTTCACCATACCTCTTTTGTATAGTCTTTGGTGATAAGTGTGCTGCATTGAACAATTTTTTTAATTCAAATATTTCCTGGAAATCAAAAAATGTTTCAGTGAAAAAAAAAATGTTCAATTCCAAAAAATATTTAGCGTCAGTGACAGGGAAAGGTACTTTTTTTTAGTTTGAATGATAGAAACACCTTTAGTTTCAATGAGAGAGACACTTTCAGCTTGAGGAGTTGAGAGAAATACATGCCCCACTAGAATATCAGATGGCGCAGGTAAAGATGAAAGACTGAGATGGCAGTCTTCATCAAAGCACTGCAGTAACATGGTTGTGCTTGTGAAGCAGTCTCATTTATATGTTTTTGGTTGTATCTTTTGCCACAGTTTTTATCTTTTTATTTCAGAGTATTATTATTTGTGTGTGTGTGACTTGTTTAGTACTGTACTATTTTTCTGAACCCTTTATTGCTTCACTGTGAAACCCGTGTACGGATTTTCCATGCAGTTTTTTTCATTATTATACGTTCAAATTTTAATTGTGCAACATATCAGTTCTATGACTTTATTAAAATATGTAATACATTTATAATTCAAATCTTTTTTTCTTCTTTCCATATTATCAGGCCAAGTTGTTGGAAATAGTTTTATATTCAAACTTTGTTGAAAAATATCAGGCTGCCAAGTTGGAAATAGTTTTATGTTCAAACTTTGTTGAAAAATATCAAGTCAGGTTATTGGAAATAGTTTTATATTCAAACTTTGTTGAAGAATATCAGGCCAAGTTGTTGGAAATAGTTTTATGTCCAAACTTTGTTGAATTAATCGGGTTAAGTTGTTGGAAATAGTTTTATTTTCAAACTTTGTTGAAAAATGTCAGGCCAAGTTGTTGGAAATATTTTTATGTCCAGACTTTGTTGAAAAATATTAGGCCAGGTTGTTAAGTTTATTTTTCAAACTTGTTTTAAAAAAATATTAAACTCAGATGTTGGAAGTAGCTTTACATTAATTTTGACAAACTAACTTTTTACAAACATCCTTGTCTGAAAGTATGAGAGAAATGCAGGTAGAAAAAACATCTTTGGTTAGTTTGTCTCAGGGTATGACTATGTTACACATTTGAATATTCTGCTACCAGTAGCTGTTCTTATATCTAAGTCTGCTACCAGTAGCTGTTCTTATGTTTAAGTCTGCTACCAGTAGCTGGTCTTATGTTTAAGTCTGCTACAAGTAGCTGTTCTTATGTTAAAGTCTGCTACCAGTAGCTGTTCTTATGTTAAAGTCTGCTACCAGTAGCTGTTCTTATGTTTAAGTCTGCTACCAGTAGCTGTTCTTATGTTTGAGTCTGCTACCAGTAGCTATTCTTGTGTTTAAGTCTGCTACCAGTAGCTGTTCTTATGTTTGAGTCTGCTACCAGTAGCTGTTCTTATGTTTAAGTCTGCTACCAGTAGCTGTTCTTATGTTTAAGTCTGCTACCAGTAGCTGTTCTTATGTCTGAGTCTGCTACCAGTAGCTGTTCTTATGTTTAAGTCTGCTACCAGTAGCTGTTCTTATGTTTAAGTCTGCTACCAGTAGCTGTTCTTATGTTAAAGTCTGCTACCAGTAGCTGTTCTTATGTTAAAGTCTGCTACCAGTAGCTGTTCTTATGTTTAAGTCTGCTACCAGTAGCTGTTCTTGTGTTTGAGTCTGCTACCAGTAGCTGTTCTTATGTTTGAGTCTGCTACCAGTAGCTGTTCTTATGTTTAAGTCTGCTACCAGTAGCTGTTCTTATGTTAAAGTCTGCTACCAGTAGCTGTTCTTATGTTAAAGTCTGCTACCAGTAGCTGTTCTTATGTTTAAGTCTGCTACCAGTAGCTGTTCTTGTGTTTGAGTCTGCTACCAGTAGCTGTTCTTATGTTTGAGTCTGCTACCAGTAGCTGTTCTTATGTCTGAGGTTGCTACCAGTAGCTGTTCTTATGTCTGAGGTTGCTACCAGTAGCTGTTCTTATGTCTGAGGTTGCTACCAGTAGCTGTTCTTATGTCTGAGTCTGCTACCAGTAGCTGTTCTTATGTCTGAGTCTGCTACCAGTAGCTGTTCTTATGTCTGAGTCTGCTACCAGTAGCTGTTCTTATGTCTGAGTCTGCTACCAGTAGCTGTTCTTATGTTTGAGTCTGCTACCAGTAGCTGTTCTTATGTCTGAGTCTGCTACCAGTAGCTGTTCTTATGTCTGAGTCTGCTACCAGTAGCTGTTCTTATGTCTGAGTCTACTACCAGTAGCTGTTCTTATGTCTGAGTCTGCTACCAGTAGCTGTTCTTATGTCTGAGTCTGCTACCAGTAGCTGTTCTTATGTCTGATTCTGCTACCAGTAGCTGTTCTTATGTCTGAGTCTGCTACCAGTAGCTGTTCTTATGTCTGAGTCTGCTACCAGTAGCTGTTCTTATGTCTGAGTCTGCTTCCAGTAGCTGTTCTTATGTCTGAGTCTGCTACCAGTAGCTGTTCTTATGTCTGAGTCTGCTACCAGTAGCTGTTCTTATGTCTGAGTCTGCTACCAGTAGCTGTTCTTATGTCTGAGTCTGCTACCAGTAGCTGTTCTTATGTCTGAGTCTGCTACCAGTAGCTGTTCTTATGTCTGAGTCTGCTACCAGTAGCTGTTCTTATGTCTGAGTCTGCTACCAGTAGCTGTTCTTATGTCTGAGTCTGCTACCAGTAGCTGTTCTTATGTCTGATTCTGCTACCAGTAGCTGTTCTTATGTCTGAGTCTGCTACCAGTAGCTGTTCTTATGTCTGAGTCTGCTACCAGTAGCTGTTCTTATGTCTGAGTCTGCTACTACTGTTTCTGTCTGTCTCAGCTTTTGTTTCTTGACAAGACAGACAGACATATTTTGCAAGAAAATCCGTTTGTCATTGCAACTCTACCAAATATCCTAAACTTTATTTTTTACATGCATGGTTTTCAATTCTGTTTGCTAAACCAAGAGCTGATTTTTTTTTTAAAACTCTGGTGTTTGTTGCTTTTATATACTTAATTATGCATTATTCTTCTCCTGGACTATTTTGAAAAAGCATTTTGGCCGTACGTATACAGGTCATTCTATTTTAAATTTGTTACTGTATTGATTATGAGCATATTTGCACTGAAATGAGTGGATGAAGTGATTGCTTGGAGATGTCTAATGCTGTATCATATGGGAACTGATGGGCTGCAAATGAATGGTAGGATAGCCTTTAGGTGATTACTGTGTAGCAGCATGAAGGAGACTATAGTTTAACTGAGATTTATAGATGCCTTGTCATCGCTTATGATTCCATAAGAAGTATCCAGATATCTGAAGCCTGTTCCCTATACCAGTGGTTCTCATCCTGTGGATCCACAGACCACAAATAGTTCTTTGATCATTATCAGATGATCTATGCCAGTGTTATAGAATTGGTATTAAGTGCTGTCTTCTGTTATATAAAACATGTTAAGATTTCATGGCATTGTGATATTACTGATGATGATGATGATCATGATGATCATCATCATCCCCAACTTATATGTAGTTGGAAAACTTATCCGTGTATGTAAAAAGGTTTGGGAATCACTCTGGTCAGTATACTTCTGGTTCCAGAACTTGGCTTAACAGATTATAGTGCCAGTTTGTAAGCTCAGTATTTAATCAGGAAAGTTTTTTGGTTTTTTCTTTTTTTTGGTGGTTTTTTTTTTATTTTTACAATACTGAATCAAAATTAGTTTGTCATATGCAAGGCATGGAAGCATCTATTTATGGCAATGTTTTTTTAAAGAAAATATACACTTTGTGGATGAATCTGCTTGAGAATATAGCAAGTGAAATCTCTTATTGATTTGGAAATGATGGTTATAAGATTTTATTGTTTTGCAAAAATGTAATTTTTCAGATGTCAAGTGATATTGTTTACAAATGATCTCAACAAAAAACTTGCTTGCCTATTCATGCTGTTCCCTAGAACATGCTGTTACAAGGGGTAATCGATAAGTTCTCAGCATAAGGTACAATAGATTATTTATGGAAAACTTTTTTTGGGTAATTTCTCAACATAGCCCCCTTGCAAGTTTATGCACTTAGTCCAATGATCCTTGAGCATACAGATCCTTTCTTTGTAAAAGTCAGCATCTTGTGCCAATAGAAAGTGGTCTACACCATGAATGACATCATCATCTGAATCAAATTTGTGACCACTGAGCTTTTTTTTGAGTTTTGTAAACAGGTAATAGTCCGAAGGGGCCAAATTGGGGAATAAAGAGGATGTTCAAAAAGCTGGAAGCCGCATTCATAAATGGCAGCCATTGCCACCGCTGACTTGTGAACTGGAGCATAATCTTGATGAAAGATGACTCCTCTCATCAATTTCCCTCGACACTTTTCCTACAATTTGACCCACAGTTTCTTTACAAGATTAGCATAATAGGCCCCTGTGACCGTTCTGCCCTTTTGGAGATAGGCTACCAATAGCACACTTTCTGAATCCCAAAAGATGGAAGCTATTTCTTTGCCTGCAGTCAGAACCACCCTTGCTTTCTTTGGAGGTGGGGATCCATGATGTTTCCACTGCTTTGACTGTTCTTTGGTTTCTGGTTGAAAATGATGAACCCAAGTCTCTTCCATAGTCGCAAATTGCTGAAGAAACTTTTCAGGATCTGCAGAAAAATGGCCAAGATTGTCTATTTTGGACACATTAAACGTCATGATAATTTAGAGAAGACCGTATTGGAAGGATACATAATGGGAAAAAGAAAAAGAGGAAGACCAAGACGAAGATGGCTGCAAGACATCGTTGACGATCTGGAAATGGATGCATCAGCAGCAGGCCATCTTGCTCACAACCGAGAGGCCTACAGGAGTGCTGTTTGGGAGGCAAAGTTCCGCAAGGGACATGCAAATGAATGATGAATGTCTCTTGACATGTTGAGACGCTGTTGTTTGTGATCAGCTCCAAGAAGTTTCAGGACCCATCAAGCGGAGACCTTTGTCATTTGAAGATTATTGTGAATAATGGCATGAACATGTTCCTGGGAGATGCCCAACTCAGTAGCTATGTACCACTCAGTTAGTCATCGATCCTCCATTATCATGTCATGGATTCTACCAGTGGTTTCATCGGTGGTTACCGTTCTTGGTCTTCCTGGATGGGGATCATCTTCCAGACTCTCCCTTCCATGTTTGAACTGAGCTGCCAATGTCTTCACTGTGCTGTAAGAAGGGGCACTCTCCCCTAGAGTCTCCACCATATCCTCATGGATCTCCTTCGATGATAAGCCCTTTGATGCAGAGGTAGCGAATGACTGCTCAATGAGAAATTTTATCCATTTTCTCAATTTCTGCCACCTCTTACCACTTCAGTAGCCTGTAAAAAAAAAATTGGTTGCAGTTAATTTCTTGAAACTTGGTGTTTAATCTTACATTAATCTGATCTACAAATGCACTTAATATCAACTGTGCGTTTCAAGTATTTGTACCTTATTTATACTGAGAATTTATCAGTCACCCTCGTAGGTTGCTCCTACCTTACAGCATGACAGGGATTTATGTGTTTCCCCCTACACCAGTCAGACCTGCTTATGATGGGAAGCACTATAGATTTCTTTATCCAACCTCCATTCCCTTGTTTTAAGATTTGTAACCAGGCACCTAGTAATTACAGGAATAGTCTGGCCATAAGTATATATTGAATGACACATGCCACACAATTCATCTGACATTATGTCACAATCAAAACAAAACAGTGAGTTTTTTGTTTTTTTTGTTGTTTTGTTTTGTTTTTTTTTTTGGTCTTGCGGAATGAATGTGAAGCCATAGTTTCAGCGGCGGGGGGGGGGGTCTTTGTCATCACATAGCACAAAGGTTTTCAAGGAGACACATTTTATTGCTATATCAGTATCTGAGAATGCTGATAAAAGTAGTATTTTGTCACTTTGGGTCATATTTTCAGAATAATGTAATTTCTGCTTCTGTGAGTGCAGGTTTTAATTTAGCTTAATGATGTTCTAACATTTAAAATTAGGACACTTCTGATTACGGTTAAATAGGACAAACTGCATGCTCTGATTCTGCCAAAATAGGTTCTATCTGCTTAGAAATAGTAGTCTAAGTATTTATAAGAGGATTAAATAAGAGATCCCATGATTGGTTGCTTCTAATATCAGGTTCATGACCTTCAAATAATCTTAAACATTAATAGTCCTGTAGTTACAAAGCAGGAATGTACAAGAACTATATAAGAGACCTGAGTTTCCATGACACTTTGGAAACTTGATATCCAGGTGTACATGAACGTTGGCTGTGCAGTGGTCTTTGACATTTGTCATTCATGTGGTGACTTGAATTTATGATATCCGGACATTGTGTACAGAAATGAAAGATGCTCAGTATATGTCTTTAATATAATTTGTATTTTTTTTTAACTTGGTATAAAAGTGTATGCTATGTGAATCATTTATAACCTGGCTGTTTTCAGTGATAGTAATGTAAAGTGATAATGTTGCTGTAGTTGTGTCCCACCAATGCATGAGATTATGTTTTCATATGTTCAGTGTTGGCAGTGACTGGGTCATGTTTGCCCTCAAGACTCATTCTCATACCAACATATAGCAATAACCATTGTAAAAAAAAAAAAAAAAAGAAAAAAAAACCCAGAAAACAAACAATAAACATTGTCTTTGATAATATTTTCATATCAATAGCTTTCTTATTTCTTACAGTTAGAGGTTGGTAGTTCTGTGTGAGTTCCTGATTGTTGCCTTTCTGTTGCGAACGAAGAAGAAGAAGAAGTTGCCTTTCTGTGTGTTGTATGAGTGCTTCTTTATTGCTTAGTTTTATAACTTGTACTATCTTCCTGTAACTGCGAGCTGGTTTTTTTTGCAGCTGATGCTGTGGGGGTGTTGGGTTACAACATCGTATCGGCGTGGGAGTGGGTTATGACAGCTATCTTTTTCAATCCCAGAGTACAACTAAAAAGCAGGGGGTGTGCAATGCTTCTTTAGCAGACTCAACTACCATGGAGACTATGGAGATCCCTGCTCCGTTAGCCAGGCTAAGATTGTTACTAGGGGTACCAACGGAGAGGTGGGACAGGGTCTTGGTCAGTATGGTTCGCTAACCCTGGCGCTAGCATATCAGCTATGGGTTGCTGATTGCCTAATTGGATAGCATCATTAGTTTTATAAATGATTCTTCATTAATTGGCTTTATAAATGGTTCTGCATTGACTGGTTTTATAAATCGTTCTTCATTACTTGGGTTTATAAATGGTTCTTTATTAATTGATTTAATTATTTTAGCTTCAGTGGATGTTGGCTATATGTGATTGGTTATTGTTGTCAAGGGTTAGCTTCATTCAGTTTTACTGACTTATTTGTTGATGATTTGTAATGGTTGGTTTTCTTTATCAGTATGTTAATGGCTTTGCATGGGTGGTTATTTTTGTCTGTATTTTGTTGCCTTTGTGTAGTAAGTTTTTTTTTTTTCTGTATTTTATTAGTTTTGTGTGTGGATAAGTTTTGTATATATTTTGTTGCCATTCTTTGGATGGTTACTTCTGTTTATATTTTGTTGGCATTCTGTAGATGGATACTTCTGTCTGTATTTTGTTGGCATTCTGTGGATGGTTATTTCTGTCTCTTTTTTTGTTAGCTTTACATGGGTGGTTATTTCTGTCTATAATATTTTGTTGGCTTTCTATGGGTGGTTATTTCTGTCTATAATATTTTGTTGGCTTTCTATGGGTGGTTATTTCTGTCTGTATTTTGTTGGCATTCTGTGAGTTGTTATTTCTGTCTCTTTTTTGTTAGCTTTACATGGGTGGTTATTTCTGTCTATAATATTTTGTTGGCTTTCTATGGGTGGTTATTTCTGTCTGTATTTTGTTGGCATTCTGTGAGTGGTTATTTCTGTCTGCACTTTGTTGGCATTCTGTGGGTTGTTATTTCTGTCTGTACTTTATTGACATTCTGTGAGTGGTTATTTCTGTCTGTACTTTGTTGGCATTCTGTGAGTGGTTATTTCTGTCTGTACTTTGTTGGCATTCTGTGAGTGGTTATTTCTGTCTGTACTTTGTTGACATTCTGTGGCTGGTTATTTCTGTCTGTATTTTGTTGACATTCTGTGGCTGGTTATTTCTGCCTCTATTTTGTTGGCTTTCTGTAGGTGGTTATTTCTGCCTCTATTTTGTTGGCTTTATATGAGTGGTCACTTTTGTACGCATGTTCTTGGCTTTGTACATCCAGTCATTCTTGAGTTATGATGTATTGAAGCTATTTTACTGATTCATTTGTTGATGAGCTGTCAGATTTGCTTCATATTTCCCAGTATATTATTGTCTGTGTTGCTGGTTATTTTTGTTAGCATGTTATGGCTTTGTTTCGTTAGTTTTGTCTCTGTTATTGGCATTGTATGACTGGTTACTTATAAGTTTAAGATATATCTTATATCCTTCCCGTGCCGTTAAACATCACATAAGGCTCGCAAGGTAGTTCATCAATTTTTCCCGTCTTCGGCGAGTCTTTCAACCTCATCAAGGGATTTTATGCCTGTTAATTTGGCTTCTCTTAACAATGTCCTCTTCAGAGTTTCACGCGGTCTGCCTTTTTTTCTCTGGCCTGTTGTGTTCCACTTGATAGCTTGTTTTTGGGATTCTCTGATCGTTTCTTCTCATCACGTGATCAACATATGTCCATCTCATATATATATATATATATATATATACACACACACACACACATAAGTCCTGAGATCTTTTTCATAGTATCTCGCGGAAAAAAAGTAAGTATGCAGAGGTGTCAAGCGCTCCAATCACGTTGTCATGAGTGAAATAAAATCAAATTTGGCACGAAGTTTTGTCTAAGTGTTGTCCACTTCCCCGTGCTGCACGAGGTTGATCGCACTATTCATACAACCACAGCTCCAGTGAAATCCCATGCAGTGATCCATGATTGGTTACCGACCACAGATAAATTGAGGGTAAGCGTGTAATTCTATTCTCAAAGATCTCTTCACGTAATCGTCGAAGAAAGGAGTAGTGGAATCCAACATAAACATATTTTTTCATCATGCCAAGATTGAACGAACATCAGTGAGAAATAGCTGTTGGGATGTTAATTGCTGGATCAACAGTAACAGCAGTATCTCAACATTTTAATGTTCACAGAAGCACAATATCACGCCTTCAAAGTCGTTTTAACCAAAATGGTTCCATTGCTGATAGCCATAGAAGCGGTAGACCACGAGTTACCACCCTTGCACAAGACCGCTACATCCACCTCATGCACCTTCGTAACAGGTTTCTCCAGGCAACATGGACTGCCAGCAACATTCCAGGTTTAAGACTGTGTGTCGGGCAGGACAGTGCGGAACAGACACAGAGAGGTAAATCTCTTATCTCATAGGCCTACAGTTAGACCAGTACTGACAGTTCGCCACAGACAAACCCGCTTGACCTGGGCCAGGCACCACCTGGCATGGCCCTATTATCAAATAGAGGCGGGTCCTATTCACTGATGAGTCCAGATTCTACCTGCAAGGCCATGATGGGCGTGATTTGGTGTACAAGCGAAGAGGAGAACGCTTTGCGAATAACTGTGTGCTAGAGGTGAATAGGAGGAGAGGAGGCAGCGTAATGGTTTGGGGAGGAATTTCCTATGCTGGCTGAACAAACCTAGTCTTCCTCAATGGCAGCCTTGCAGGTTTACGATATAGGGACGAAATCATTACACGCCAAGTAATGCCCTTTTCTGGATGCTTATGGACAAGGCGTTATATTACAGCAGGATAACGCTCGTCCACATGTCGCACGTGTGGTCAGGGACCACTTTCAACAACGTCAGATTACTGTCTTGCCATGGCCAGCAGTTTCACCGGACCTGTCACCTATCGAGCACATTTTGGGATGAACTGGACCGCAGATTGCGAAGACGACACAATCGTCCTGGAAACCGCCAAGATTTCGCCCAAACGTTGCAAGAAGAATGGAATAACATGCCTCAATTGATACAACGTGTCATTGGTTCGATGAGAAGACGGTGTCAAGCAGTGATAACTGCCCGAGGAGGACACATATTGAAACCCTGATTTTCTTTTCTTGGGGTGGTGAGCCACATTAGGTGAGTTTTTTTTTTTTTTTTACTTTTTTTACTTTTTTTTTTTTTGGTGACATGTGACTGCTTGAAAGTTATCATTGTATCTGTTATTTGGATAATGAAACATAATGTGTGCAAAATTTTATTTCAATCATCACCTGAACACGTTCATAGTGCTTTTTAAAGCACTGCACACTTACTTTTTTCCGTGAGTATATTTCCTTCAGTAAAGTAATGATAGCCCTATCATGCTGTAAAGCATCTAGGAGATATTGTGTTAGTATTTTCCTTCAGCAGTCCTCAAACTAGAGAGTGATGTGATCAGCATTACACATGATCATCTTTACTTCCTGAACTCCAGGGAACTCAGATGGCTGTTTCTACAGGCTAGAAGACACTGGCCACATTGTTACGCATGGTGAGAAAATCAAGCCTCGTGACCTTGTAAGATGTGTTCCTATGTCATTCTCAATTAATGCCTTTTTTCAATCCTCTCCTTTTTTTCTGTATGTGTGCGGTGGAATGTATTTCTACAGCTTTGTCAAGATAGCACACGAGGAAGCTGGAAACAATGCGGCATCCACACATTAAAGTGTGAACAGAGTATATACAATTTCATTCATTCATTCATTTGCATGTTCCTTGCGGAACTTTGCCTCCCTAACAACACTCCTGTAGACCTCTCGGTTGTGAGCAAGATGCCCTGCTGCTGATGCATCCATTTGCAGATCATCAACGATGTCTTGCTGCCATCTTCGCCTTGGTCTTCCTCTCTTTTTCCCATTATGTACCATTCCAAGACGGTCTTTTCTTGATTATCATGACGTTTAATGTGTCCAAAATATTTAAGTGTTCTTTGTTTAATCCTCTTTACTACCAAGCCTTCTTCAATATTAAGTTCTTGTATTATGGATATCTACTCTGAGTACATTTCTGTTGTTCACATTTTGCTTCATTAACTTTGTCTTTCATACGTTGATCATATGTTGTTTGCATTCTGAGTTAGCTTGTTTATTTTATCTTGCATATCTTTGTGACTGCTTGATAATAGACAAATGTCGTCCGCAAAGTCAAGGTCCTCCAGCACTGTGTCAAGGGTCCATTGTAATCCTCTGCGTTTGTCTGATGTTGCCTCCTTCATTAACCAATCTACTGCCAAGATAAATAATGTTGGTGATAGTACACATCCCTGTTTCACTCCTGTTTGTACCCTAAAGCTGCTGGAGGTCAATGAATTTGTATACCTTTGCAGTAGAGTAGTAGAAAATGGAGACAGCACAGAGGACATCAACAGCAGACTTACTAGAGCAAACCAGGCTTTTGCAGTGCTGCAGACTATATGGAAATAAAAAAACTAAGCATAAATATGAAAATCAGGATATTTAAGAGTAATATTCTAAGTGTACTACTCTATGGAAGTGAATGCTGGAAAATCACCAAAACCATAAAAAACAAATTGAATTTTTTCCAGACTAAATATTTACGAAGAATTAAACAAATATTTTGGCCAAACACCATAAGAAATAACATCTTATTGGCAGAAATGCAGATGAAGCCACTGACAACAATTATTGAGGAAAGACGCTGGCGATGGTTGGGACATGTGCTCCGAATGACTGACAACTCACTACCAAAAATAGCACTAAGATGGACACCACAGGGGAACAGAAATAAGGGTAGACCAAAAGAGACATGGAGAAGAACAACAGAAAGGATGTTGAGCAATAGAGGGCTCACCTGGGCAAGAGCAGAAAAAAAGGCGAAGGACAGGCATTTGTGGAAAACCCTTGCGGAAGCCCCATGTGCCCTGGGCACTTAAGGTTCAGAGAGAGAGAGAGAGAGTATGGATATATTTGTTCTTTTTTTGTGTCCATAATATTTGAAGAACTCTTCTGTAGCATTTACATTCAAAGGCATTTATATGTTTCTCAGCTGTTTTGTTAAGTGTCCAGGTCTCACAAGCATATGTTGCGATGGGAAAGATGCATGCCCTTTAAAATCTTATTTTTGTAGTTCTGCCTATTTCTCTCCACAGATTCATTACTTGTTTTACTTTCTGAAGAGCGACAGATGTCCTCCTTTTAATTTCCCCTCATTGTATATCCATTATTAGTAGTGATCCAAGATATTCAAAACTCTCCACTTCTTTCAATTTTTCCTCATTGATACAAACTTCAGCTGCCTTGTTTGTTTTGTCAGTTGTCATCAATTTAGATTTCTCCGCATTAAGATAGAGGTTTTGCTCTTCGCTGTTCTTACGGACTGACATAATTAGTTTTTCCATTCTTTTTTTATGTTGTGGACAGTAATACTGTGTCATCAGCTTATCTAATCTCTGGTATTTCATAACCTCCAAAACAAGCTATCAAGTGGAACACAACAGGCCGAAGAAAAAGGGGCAGACCGCGTGAAACTCTGAAGAGAACATTATTAAGAGAGGCCAAGTTAACAGGCATAAAATCCTTTGTTGAGGTTGAAAGACTCGCCGAAGACAGGAAATATTGGCGAACTACTTTGCGAGCCCTATGTGACGTCTAACGGTACGGGAAGGATATAAGATATAAGATAAGAATTGTTATGGCATCATAATATTCTTATAGAAGACTATGAATTTTGGTCACGGAAGAATGAATGAAAAATAGTAAGGAAATGACTGTGACTTGAGTAATTCTGTGTCATCACTTTGTCTTGGCATTGCTATGAGCTGTCTTGAATAGACGGTTTCTTGTAGTTTCGTGGTCCGAAGAAATCCTTCACTTACTATTTTTCTTCCTTGCGTATCTGAAGTGCTCTGTCTACATTTATTTATTGGTCGGGACAATAAATTGCCTACTGTAATTTAACACTTTTCTCTAGCATATAAATAACTAAACTTGATACAAACAGGGTAAGCAGCACTGTCATAATGTAAAATGTACGGAGATGAAGTGGTAGTCCTCTTACAGCGATTGAATTTCTTAACGTCAGTATTTCAATATTACATTCTGAAGCCTACGCCAACTGGAAGCCAATGAAATGTGGCTCCTTAGAAGAATGCTACGAGTATAGTGTACCACCCAGTGCTGTCTTAGCGCACGGGCCCACCTGGGCATTCCCAGGGGGCTCCAAGTGCATGGGGGAACCAACCAGCCCATTGAAATCTATGAATATTTAACATTACTTGTATATTGCAGTATGTTAGTCCGTAAGAACAGTGAAGAGCAAAACCTCTATCTTAATGCGAAAAAAACTAAATTGATGACAACTGACAAAACAAATAAGGTAGCTGAAATATGTATCAATGAGGAAAAATTGAAAGGAGTGGAGAGTTTTGAATATCTTGGATCACTATTAACTGATAATGGAGATACAATGAGGGAAATTAAAAGGAGGACATCTATCGCTCTTCAAAAACTAAAACAAGTAAAGAATATGTGGAGAGGAACAGACAGAAGTACAAAAATAAGATTTTTAAGACCATACATTTTTCCCATTGCAACATATGCCTGTGAGACCTGGACACTTAACAAAACAGCTGAGAAACACATAAATGCCTTTGAATGTAAATCTGCAGAAGAGTTCTTCAAATATCGTGGACACAAAAAAGAACAAATATATCCATACTACAAGAACTTAATATTGAAGAAGGCTGGCTAGTAAAGAGGATTAAACAAAGAAAACTTAAATATTTTGGACATCATGATAATCTAGAGAAGACCGTCTTGGAAGGATACATAATGGGAAAAAGAAAGAGAGGAAGACCAAGGCGAATATGGTTGCAGGACATCGTTGATTATCTACAAATGGATGCATCAGCAGCAGGGCATCTTGCTCACAACCGAGAGGCCTACAGGAGTGCTGTTAGGGAGCAAAGTTCCGCAAGGGACATGCAAATGACTGACTTATTGACTTGCATAGGATAGAGAGGAATGCTTATTACTGTGCCCAGCGGCCTTCGATGCTGTTAAGACGGCCCCAGCTATGGACAGCAAAGAAATCAAATGAGAAGGTTCTAAGAGAGGCTGGAGAGACGAGACACACTATAACAAAAGTAAGAAAAAGACAGTCCGAATTATTAGGACACGTTCTATGGCGAGGCAGGATAGAATACAAGAAAGACAGAAGGCAAAAGAGACCAAGGTAGATAGGGAGAGAAAATGCTGGATGGACTAACTAGATGGCACGGTTAAAGAACACCAGCGCTCGGAGCATGGAATTCTGAAAAAAAAAACATGATAATCAACGCCAGTCGCCAACAGAAGCCTGGATTCAGAATCCCTGGCGAAAATTGCCGAAGAAAACCGAGTTAACCCCGAACCAATCAGAAAACGTCTGTCTGTACACACGTCTGCTAGTGTAGAAAACAGCAAACAACATTCCATTGAGGTCCATTTTCTTCCTGGCGGTACCCGTAGGCTGTAAGTATCTAATGCGTGTCTTTATTTAGTCCTTTCGTGTAGCAGTTGTAGCGAACATTCGTCCTAACGTACAATCTCACCTGCATATAGCGAGAAATTCAAATGATCTGAAGTTGTAACCGTCGTGCAGATGCTTAACGTTAACCCGCCATGAGTTCAAGGCCCCAGATTCGACTGCTTGTTGGACCAGACCCTTGTATTTATTATGTAGCACACTTTCATACACATAATATATTGTCTCAGCTTCTGTGGCTTCCTTGATGAATTATATTTTTAAGGTGTGTGTTTACTTTTCGTGCAAACAACTTTTTTTTTTTATAATATGAAGACATGCTACACACACAAATGTAGAAGGAAGCTACGATCCATGGACGCCAGTCTGTATGGAAAGACGAACTGGAAATCTCAAGATCTTGCGGGTTTAGAGTAAAAATATGTGATATATTTAGGACTAATTTACAGCGTTGAACGTTTTCAACCACCAGAGTCTGCTGTTGTGTGGTACGCTAGACAGGATCGTTATGCTCTCTTACACCGACACAGATTAGAGTCGTGGATAGTCTGTGTTAACTAAGTAAAAGTGAGTGGGCGAGCAGCCTTCAGATGACTAGAAAGCTCTACGGGCGTGTCTACTTTCACATTATAAGGGGGAATGCTGGGGGGAAAATATAGGATTGTCAGACATTATTTTTCACGCATGTTGCTGAAAATATACAATTAACAGCAGCATTTGCACTATTGTCTTTGTCCTTCCTCTTGTACTTTTTCAGTTTTTAGAGGGTATATAGACTTCATGATAGGGTTGTGCAGTTTTGCTTCGCGTAAGGTTTCTTTTATTTTCTATTATTTGAAGTAATTTCATGAACTACAGATGGGCGAAGCTTGGAATGACTCATCTTGCATACATATTTTAGTATCAAAGATGAAATGGCATAAGAAACTTCGTTTATCAGGAATTTCGAACTAAGACTGTTCAAGACTGTCTTTTCGTTTGGTGTGCATGATAACAGGTTATTGTACTCCTTCAACATGATTAGCATGGATGGACTTGACATGGTCCCATTGTTCAAGCATTCAGAAGAGAATTTTTAAAAACTTTTTTGCATAAGTAGGATTTGTTTTTGAAACTTTTTTTTTAAAACCCAACAGGCATAGACAGTAATGATAAATCACCAGACATTATGAGTTCTTCATAGAGTAACACCCTTCCAGCCAAAATTTAGTACCAAATCTTAACCTTATTAGGTTCTTCCTGTTGAACAGACTACATCACATTTTTTCTTCTTTCTAATGACAAGCACATTAAAGATATGAGTAACCACAAACTCACACACTTGATGTACAGTGTAAATGTTGACAGCCCTAAACTAGTTATGAGTCATTTAACATCAGACTAAGCTCTTCACCAGACACCCACCAATCTGTATAAAAAGTCATTCAGCATTGCTTATCTTCTTAGTTGGCTATAGGCCAATGGTAATATAGGTAAATGAGGAGCTTTTCAGGTGTATGTACATCAATTGTATTTGAATGTTTGTATTTAGATGTGCATGTGTGTTTATAATATAAATTTGTTGTTAAGGTTGATTCTGTAGGTATATTATAGCGGTATAGTATATTAGCTGAAGCAGTTATTTGATTATTTAGAATGATTCGTTAGAATCAATTATGAATCATAAATTCATGATTGTTTACAATGATGATAGGCACTGGCAGTCATGCTTCTGTGTTCTGTTTGCTCCATGGTGTTTCAGATGAGTTTAGTTGCTTTTCCAGTGCTGTCTGTCAGTCCATTCAGATTGATAAAAGTAATAAGAGTGTACTGTGTACTTGTTCAGAATGATAGAAGTAATGTGTGTAATTTTTCAGAGTAATGAAATACTGAGTGTAAATTTTCAGAATGATTAAAGTAATAATAATGTAATTGTTCAAAATGGTAAAAGAAAAAAGAGTATAAATGTTCAGAATGATAAAATAATACATGCTATTGGTGGCTTAGGTTATTTGAAGTTTGCTTATAGATCCACTGTGAAATGTTAAGCCAGTTTGATAGTAGAAGAGTGGTCATATACTCTTTTTTTATGGTGATTGTAGTATGTGAAGTATGGAACAGCATCACTCTTCATATGGTGCTTCAGGTATATGCATATAAAAAATGTTAATTGTCACAGATTTGTTTAAAAATCCATGCTGTAATAATAGGTTTGTGTTGTATGCAGTCTTTTCATGGTTGAAGGAATGTAAAAGAGCAGAATAGGTAGAGTTAGACTTGAAAGTTTAAAGAACAAGCACTTTATATGGGAAAGGAAGAAAAGTAGTAAAAAAAAAAATAGCAAGATCAGGTTCAGTTCTCAGTTACTCTCATGAGGTTTTTCTCTGACATCTCTGTGTATTGTCTGGATTAAGGTTTCTGTGTTGTGTTTTACCCTTGTCCCTGCTCAAACCTTAATCATCATCATCATTAGGTGTTCTTCTGGCAGGCTAAAGTCATTCTTCTCCACAAAACTTTTTATTTTTTTTATTTTTCACCAACATTGTGCCATTGCAGTAAGTCTATGATTTTACTCTCTTGGTTTTCCCTGCCTCTCTTCCCATTTGTCTTTCCTATTGTTATGATGTTTTCAAGCTCTGCCCTTTTCCTTTTATGTCAGATGAATAATGCCTATTTTTTTTGTTGTGGATTTAATTAGGTTTCTTTCTTTATTTGCTTTTGTTAGAGTATCCCCAGTTTACCGTGGCACACTTAACATTCTTCTAAGAAACCACATCTCAGTTGCCCTTAGTGATCTTTTCATTGATTTGTTCTGTGACTTGCTATCATAGAGTATGTAGCATTTTAATGTTTCCTATTATTTGTTATTGGTTTTTGACAATAAGTTAAACAGAGATATAATATGAAATTAGTTACACTGGATTTACAGTAGACAATGAGGAGACTTTTTATTACTAAGAAAATTACACAGAAGAAGTGTTATGCAAGTGAGAGCCCTAACTCTACTTTATTGATCAGCAGCAGTTGATCAGTTTGAGCTATTGATAATCACTGAAGCAGAGAAACTGTCAACAACAACAACAAAAAAAGACTCACAACGTGCTGTAAGATATGTGCCATAAGCATAACTGGTTTGGCAAGTTGTGCTTAACTGAAGAAGAAAAATCTGGAGGATATCGGGGGGGGGGTTCTGCATTTGTTGTTTACAGGTTTTAAAGTAATGGTGTAGAAGCTCTCTCTTTTTCTCTGTATGTGTATGTGCACATGTTAATTTGGTCTATGTTATAGTAAAATTTGAGCTGTTAATCAGAACTTTTTTATGATCGTATCTTAAGGTGCATGTTTTTTCTTTTAGATTTTCTAAAGTAACATTCTCTTGAGCATTTTGTGCAAGAATGTAATGTACTTTAAAAACTTCAATGTAGGTAGTAAACTCTACATATATACATAGTCACAAATCTAGTTTAACAGATCCAGTTGCCATTTGAACAACAAAATTCAAAACCTCTACATATTATATTAGAATGACTGATAATGAAAACATATACATTATTGGCTTCAAACAATGACAGTTCATAATAAAGACATTGAAATTGATGTTATAAATCATAGAAGTAATATGCATTAGGTGTGATGCTTTTCAAAATGTAAACCCAAAACACAAGAAAGAAGCTAGGAAAGAGTTTGATGCCACATCTTCCTGGTAAAGATGAGGTTAAATGATGATATTCTGCCATAAAATCTGCCACTGTGTGCCTAAATAGCATTTTATCAAGGTGGAAAAAAATATTACAGGTACATTTGTGTGGAGAAGATAAGAACCAGTACACATTTTCTTGTAGTGTTAGCTTCACTAGATCAGCTACAAGCGATCAGGGCATGTTCTTATGGATGACAGCTCAAATCTGATCCTCTTTCTTCATATATATAGCCTCCTTCTCTGATAGAGCCTCTTCTCTTCTGATTTCGCCTTGAAAAGGATGTTGATCCATTGTTTCATGGTTTGCAGATAGGTGGTCTGTGCTTTTTGGCCCAACACATGTTGCTTTAAGCATGCTGTATTTTAGGACTGAGTGTGCGTTCCTATTTCTATCCTAATTCACTTGGTCAGACTACTGCCTGTCACAAGGGCATCACGTGGAGATTAGCAGGGTTTTGTTCAGGTTTGGTTCTCTAAACCTGAAGCAGACGGTCGAGTATGAATAGCTAGAATGGTATCTCTCTCAGCCTGGGTACTGGGTTGTCACAGACAGTAACATGAGCAGTACAGCGGAGTTGTCCGATATTACTTTTTCGTCAGTACCCCCATATTATGCTAGACAAATTATGTGACGCGCCATTTTGACATGTTGCCCTGCTCTATCTCAAGTCAAGAAACGGTTAGCCCATGCGTGTACACATAATCTGTTATACAGACAATATTTACTTCTTATTCAGTACTTATATATATCTTATATCCTTCCCGTGCCGTTAAACGTCACATAGGGCTCGCAAAGTAGTTCGCCAATTTTTCCTGTCTTCGGTGAGTCTTTCTACCTCATCAAGGGATTTTATGCCTGTTAATTTGGCCTCTCTTAACAATGACCTCTTCAGAGTTTCACATGGTCTGCCTCTTTTTCTTTGGCCTGTTGTGTTCCACTTGATAGCTTGTTTTGGGATTCTCTGATCATTTCTTTTCATCAAGTGTCCAACATATGTCCATCTCCTTTTCCTGATCACCCTTGAAACTGGTTGTTGTTCATTCATCTGTTGATGCAGAGTATTTTCCTTAGGCATTTGTTTTCAAAAGAGTCTAATTTCTTGTCTATTTCTTTAGTTGTTTTTCAGCTTTTTCAGTACTAGACAGTAACAAATTGCTGTGTGCCGAACTTGTATTGTCAGCTCCCAGCAATAGTGGAGATACTGAACATGGGATCGGAGCAGTTATAAATTGTCTGAGCTTACAGTGTGGATGATCCATTGACTAACTAGCTAGCTTTATGTGCTAAAATGGCTTTGAGAGGCAAACACCCCCGGGCTCAGCGAAACGGAGTCACTTGTAAATATACAAACACCAACATTTATGAAGTCCAATACGAAAACTTATCAGGTTCTCCTACTTTAGAAAGTTTGAAGTATCCAGCGTCTTTATATTACAGGTTATACGGAGAAATGAGACGCTGGATTTTAATGTACTCTCATAAAGCACATATCTCAGGGATATAGGAAATGTGTCTTTGTAGTGGATCAGCGACCGTGTAAATTCGGCAGTATGTTCAAATAATAAGAAAAAAAATCTACGTGACATGTTTTTTTTTAGTATGTCTGATAGCCAATCAGTTACAAACTACCACCATTTAAGCTGACATTTTAACCGTCAGTTTAGGTATTTCATTTCTCTTTTGGCATTTGCTCCAGCTAGCGCGAGGCATTTGAAACCCTTAAAGACAAAAAAAAACAACACCCCCCCCCCCCCCCACATAACACACACTTCTGCTTTGATCATGATGAACTTGCAGTGCCCAATGCTACTCCTGTGTTCCTGATTACCGTGTAGTATTCTCTTCGTTCTGGCAATATCTGCCAGTGTTCTTATATTCCTTTTTACCATGTGATATTCTTTCCTTCCTGGTAGTGTCAGACAGTGAACTCTTGTATTTCTGATCACCATCATTTACCTGTGTGATGTACCAAGATTCCTATTTTCCCTGTCCATCAGTGACATATAAATGAATATTTGCATTTTTCGTTTCTAATCGCCACCGTGTATTTGGAAAGTGTTGTCTTTTACGGAGTTATCTTCTTTCGTTCTTGTGTCTGTTAACTCTTTTACATCTCCAAGTGTCAGTGCCGCTATTGTGTAGGGTCATGGAGGTAATAATACCGTTGCGTGCCACAGCACAAAGTTTAGTGTGTGCAGTTTCTTCTCCTTCGTTGTCCCCCAGTTAAAAGTGGCAGAGATTACCTGGGAGTTCTGCATGGTTAAAACGTTGTGGTATTACTTTTTGGGTTTTTGGGGCCAATTGGCCCTTGTGCAGTCACCTTGTTATGTTGTTTTCTGCATTATTATTGTGTTCATAGTTGGAGAATGTAAAGAAGTAATAGGAAAATATGCCGGGCTAAAGCAGAGACGGAAAGTTGATATATGAAGAAGCTGCTGATTGCCGTTTAGCTACCTGCCTACAGCCCAGCAGATTATACACTACATGGGTGTGATAAAATTGATGTGTAGAGCTAAAAGTAGATCTTTCATGCATTTGCCAGTTTTACGTTCAGAGTAAGGTGTTCTTCCCTCCCCCCCCCCTTTTTTTTTTCTCCCCGATGACATTAAATGTGGCTGCATGAGACGGCTCATTGATGGTGCTTGTTTGAATGCTTTGTAACTTGATTGCCATGGTTACTTTTCAGCAACAGAGTATATTTCACAGTGTTAACGTCGTCACAGGGTCGTGACTATAAGATGTACAGAGTATGAGGAACCGGGGGGGGGGGGGGGAGTGCGGAACGAGTTTGAAATTGTCTTCTTTTTCCCTGTATTTTTTTAATGAGCTCGGTTATATATCGATACATTTACATACCAACAGAAACAACGCTGATTTAACTAAGCAAATAACTTTTTGTGGAACAGCATCAATTACTGTTATGGCAGTGAGAACAAGACCCAAAAATATTGAAGAAATGGAAAAACTGTTCATTATGTTGATTGAAGAGCAAAATAATAATAATAATAATAAAATCAGGAGAAACTCTTCTTCCCACAATCAGACAGAAGTCACTTGATGTGTGTTTGTTGCTATATATAATGACTTTAAAAAAAAACAGTCTCCAAATCATGTAGACCTTTACTGCTAGCTGTGGCTTGTTTAGGTTTCAAAAATCGTTGCAAATTCCGTAATATTCATCTGGGGTGATAGTCCGCAGTACAAGATAAGCAAGCTGCAATAGAATATCCTTCAGTGATAAAGAAAATAATAGAGGAAGGAGGTTATACTTTGGATAGTATTTTTAATTTTGATGAAAGAAGTCTATACATTGAAGGTATGCCTTCAAGAATATACATTTCAAAAGCTTAGAAACATAATCCTGGATTTAAAGCTGCAAAAAAAAATCGAATAACAGTGATGCTTGGTGCCACACCCAATGGAGATTTTAAGCCTTTGGTGATTTATCATTCTCCTAATCTGTTAGAACTATTTAAAACAAAAATGGGAACGGCTGTATGAATTAACGAGCACGCAGTCTTAGCGTTTCGGTTTGCACCTTAGTCATACAAGTCCTACAATTAAGTAATGAGATTAATTCCATTAAAAATAAAATAAACAACAGTTGAAGATATCTCTCTCTCTCTCTCTCTCTCTCTCTCTCTCTCTCTCTCTCTCTCTCTCTCTGAACCTTAAGTGCCCAGGGCACATGGGGCTTCCGCAAGGGTTTTCCACAAATGCCTGTCCTTCGCCTTTTTTTCTGCTCTTGCCCAGGTGAGCCCTCTATTGCTCAACATCCTTTCTGTTGTTCTTCTCCATGTCTCTTTTGGTCTTCTTTTGGTTGAAGATATAACCTGTATTTTATTCAAAGTAAGCCCCTTGTGCATTGATACAGAGAATGGCACGATCTGACAAACACTGGAACAACCTCTGCAGTTCTTCTGTTGATATGCCCCTTAAACTCGATGTTACAGCCCTTTGGATGTCATCAGTTTCGTCTAAGAAGCGTCCTTTCAATGATAACTTTAATTTTGGGAATAGAAAATAATCGCTGAGAGACAAATCTGGGGAATAGGGTGGATGGTTGAGGACACACACTTGTTTTTGCGCCAAAAATTCCTGTACAACTACCGCCCGGTGAGCTGGTGCATTATCAAGAAGAAGGAAAAAACTACCAGGTGTTTTGAATACTCGGGTCGGACTCGGAGAATCGTTTTCAATAGGCGTTTCAAAATACTTAAATAAACTTTGGCAGTGACATTCTGTCCCTATGAAATAAATACTTTGTGAATACCTCTTTTGCTTTCATAGAAGCACACAAATATTATCTTCACTTTCAACTTTTGAAGACGAATTTTTTTGCCTTTTGGTGATGATGATGACTTCCACTGAGCACTTTGGCGTTTAGTTGTGGGATCATAGCGAGACATCCATGTTTCATCCCCTGCAACAATCAAACTTAAGAAATGTTTATTTCTGCGACACGTTTTGATGATTTATTTTTCGTACTCAACACGCTGATGTTTTTGGTCATCAGACAACGAATGTGGTACAAACCGGCAAGCAGCTTTTTCTTGCCCAAATATTCCACTAAAATTTTACGAATGGTCTCTCAGTTAACACCAAATTCATCTGCCATCATCCTCAAACAAACGATCTTCTTGTATCCATTCTCGGACTTGTGCAATGAGTTCCTCATTACGAACAGAAATTGGGCGTCCATGTCTAGTTGCATTTGTAATCGTTTCCACACCACTTTTTAATCGTGAATACCACCTGAATATCTGTGCGTGAAATAAACAATTATCCCCATAGACTTGTCGCTTCAATTCATCTGCCTCAATGGCACTTTTTCCGAGTTTTAAACAGAATTTAATGTTAACTTTTTCTACGTGCTGATTACGTAACATTGCACTTCTGACTAGGTCAATAAAATGGCGGCTTGTTTGTCGTCTGCTTGTTGGGCGGCGATGAAAAGTTGCCAGATCATAGATGAATGTTGCCTCTTTGGATTCCATGATTTGCTTCATAGATGGCATTTTTGTCTTGGCCATAATGAAATCAGTCTCATTACTTAATTGGCGGACCTTGTACGTATAAATAGTGAAAGAGGACAGAATATAAATTCTCTTGAATGATGTGTAACAAATAAGGAGAGGGGATAGTAAAAAACAAAGAGGGCACCTAGCTATGACTTGCAAGAAGCAGCGTATGGACATGATGAAGACGGGACAAAAACGAATAACTGAAGGCTCACTCACAACCAAATACAGCACAGCTATGAACTGTCAGATGATTTAGTCGTATTGGAAGGGGGAAAAATTGCATCGACTTGAAGGTAATTACTATAATGCTGAAAGAAGCAGGGTAGGTAGTCACTTGTATCAGGACAAATTTGGAACTACTCATGCAGCTGTGTTTGAAATGAGAGCACTCACAAGACAGTAGAAACTGGATGTATTACACTTAAACAGTTTGAGTGTTTTCCCCAACCCCATTGTACCCATAAGGGCTATTGTGTGTAGGTGTGAGTGTATATGAAATCGCGCTCTAGCAGAACATCTGTAGACATTTTTGTTTTGTATGGTGTTTATGCTGAATTTAAATGCAGAATATGTCGCCTTTATTTTATGCTGCCAACACCACGTCGTAAATAAGAAATACATATAGATTTAGCCTTCTGCAGCGAGGCCTTGATCACAATACTGTAATAAATCTACAAACGGCGCCCCCCCCCCCCCCCATACACACACAAACAGGCTGTGCGTCATGATCTTGGGTAAGACTCAGTGACATGTAATATTTAGCAATGTTAACTTAATACTGCGACTGTTGACTGCTCACAGATGCTGTACCTATTATTGGCTATATGCAGCGTCAATTTCTTGCATAGCTACATGGGAGTGTGTTAGGCATTCATTGAGTGAACGCACGACTCTGTGTGTATGGATTATAGGATTACGATACAGATTTCTGATATTGATTAGAGTGTAGGAAATAAGTTCTGATTGAGCCTCGCTTTAATTCTTTTTAATTTGATTTGAAATGAAATTGGTATTAATGTGTTTCTGACAGTTCATTACAATGTTTAACCGACGACGTGGTACGCTTTTATTTCCTGTATCTGTAGTTACTTAATCCTTGGTAACTGCTTCATAAATGTCTTGGTGCTTCTTTCTCCTGTTACTATATACAGTGTTAACATGAGCAGAGACACACACAGATATACAGTACGGACATGAGCAGACACACAGTTATACGGGAGTGAAGGCCTAGCAGCAAACCTCGACACGTTTTAGAATCTTGTGTTCCCATTCGCTGAATGATACAGTTTATTTACAGTCTTTTTTCTGTTTTTTTTTCTTTTCATCTTACATCCTTCCCGTGCCGCTAAACGTCGCATGGGGCCCGCATGGTAGTTTACCAAAATTTCCTGTCTTCGGCGAGTTTTCAGTCTCATCAAGGGATGTTATGCCTACTGGACATGTGTTATGCCTACTTAACAATGTCCTCTTTAGAGTTTCACGTGGTGTACTTCATTTTCTTCGGCCTGTTGTGTTCCACTTGATAGCTTGTTTGGGGATCCTCTGATTGTTCCTTCTCATCACATGACCGACATATGTCCATTCTTCTTTTTTCTGATCACCCATGCGACAGGTTGTTGTTTTGCTCATCTGTCTTATCTCTGTGTTGTTCTTGAATTCGTTCCACTTTTTTTTTTTTACGTGACTGTTATTGTTTCCTCACCATCTTAGTATTCTGCTGGTTGCTGTTTTGAAATTTATTTTTGAACAAAAAACCATTTAATACGTGAACTGATAACTAATTTAAAGATTTTTTTCAGAATATCATAGAACAAAAACAAAAAAAGGTGTGAAATAAGTCACGTGGCTTAGAAAACTTCAACACCGCGTCAGAACAGCAGAATGTCTGTCTGTATCTGTCTGTCTGTATCTGTCTCTGTCTGTCTGTATATCTGCATCTCGGTCGCGCTCGAGCTTCCCAGTAATATCAGATACTCTTAACATCTGTCTTCTCGTGGCTGGGCTAAAACCTGGTAATTGTAATTAACTCTTAGATGTTCTTCGGTTTTTTTGGACAACTTAATTTTGTTTTGGCGGCATTTTTTGGTAGAAAAAGTTAGGGGGGGGATGTCGGTGAAGAACAGCTAAGGTGATAAATATTGAATTTGTTGAAAGCAACGGAAAGCGAGAATTAGAAAGGTTTTTTAAAAGTACTGGCAACGTGAAAGCAGACGGGAGGGGGGGGGGGGGGAATCCCAAAGGAAAAGGTAGACAGTTATTTATGCTCGCAGCGAGAAGCAGGAAAGTGGGAGTTCACCCACACAACCCAGCTCGTCACAGTGCAGTGATAAATTCTTGCGTGTATTGCGAGACGCTGATGTGGTTTGTTACAAGCGCTGTTTTTTTTTTTTATGTCTCTCTCTGGAACAGTGGATCTCAACTTTTTTTTATTTCATTTTTCAGCCCCGCTATAATTATGTCTCTTTATCTGGCAATACGCTATAGGAATATTGATTTAATAGCACCATAATAATTGTCAAAATGTGTAAAGTAGGAAATAAGTAGGAGCAGCTTTATTACTTAACGAGCACACAGTTGTGAACTCTTCGGTGTGAACCTTATCCGTATAATATCGCCAAGCATGCTTCGAAACCAGTCCCTAATCATGTCAATGGCCCCAGCCACAAAGGCAAATCTGATTTTATGGTAACAGTCATCAAACAATGCCACGCCGATGACAGAAGCCGCCTAGCGCTTGAGAACCGCTACATACAGGAATATGGGACGCTGGAACCACATGGTTTGAACTCGCAATTCAGTTACATATAACATTCCTTTCTCCCGTAAGCATATTCCCTTTACACCAAGTTCCACTCCTTTCACTTGCTACACATAATTCAAAACCACACGACGTCAGATCACACCCCTCCACCCCAGCCGCAATCACTCTCTCCCCTTTATGCGGTTCTCCCCTCCCAGCCTTTACCTATCACACATTACAAGTCTCCATTTAAACATTCTCAACATTCCACCATACGCATTTCTGGACACAGCCTCTTACAAGCCACAACTAAGTACGCCATTTATTTTATTTATTCTATTTTTTTCCATTCCTGCTTTTTACATAGCATTCATGTGAATTCATATCTTATATTCTTTCTCTATTTCTTCGTCCTGTGTGTTTTCGAATGAGTAAGGTTCGCACCGAAACGTCACAACTGTGTGCTTGTTAATTAATAAAACTGTTCCTACGTTTTTTCCTAGTTTATACATGTTGTTATCACAGCTTTCCTGCAGTAGCTTTGTGTATAGTTATACACTTAGTCGTGTATACTTATACACTAATTATTCGTGTGTTAATCTTCTTCTTTTTCTTACTTCGCTTCTACCACCAAGATCGCCCCGTGATCCTCCTGTAAATTCCCCCCCCCCCCAGAAGGGACCACATGAGATCCACGAGAGGACCACAAGAGGTTCAGAGTATCGCACGGCTTGAGCCTGTATTTTTGGTGGGTCTCAGAAACGGGAATGCGTGACACCGTCGTTTTCGTTGCACCAGTTTAATCTAGAGTTGGACTTTCTCACCGGAAAACCTCGACGTGTTTTGGATATCAGTATCTCCGCTGGGTGAGAGGTGGTTGGCCACCCAGCCTAGACTTGAACTCATCACCGGAAAACCTCGACGTGTTTTGGGATACATGTGTATCCCCGCCGGGTGAGAGGTGGTTGCCATCCAGTCCAGCATTGGACTTTCTCACCGGAAAACCTCAGCGTGATTAGGATACGCATACATCCCCGCCGGGTGAGAGGTGGTTCCTATCTAGACTGCCCTGATCCAGTGTCTCCGATTTCAGCATTTTGTGGTCGTGGCCGCTACCCTTCCTAGTTGTGACCAGGACGCTTTTGTTCTGGAGGACGAATCCTCGCCACTAGTAAGTTTCACTCCTGGGTTCAGCCGGTTTAGGCATATTATCCCAGTATGGGGGTGTTTAGGACGTGACCGATCTCTAGAGCAGAGGTACCGTGCCATGCGTAACCATCAAGTTTAACCCCTGGTTTAAGCCAGTTTAAGGGTTCTAAGGACTGCAAACGCGCCACAAACAGCCTCTGGCAGTCAAGTCCAGCTCCTGGCCTTCCCGTGGCAGAACTGTTTAAACTGACAGGAGAAGGGGCGGGGGCGAATATCTGTTACTTAGGGTAGATCAGTGGCACGTTTGGTAGCTCATCTGCCGCTGTTGGCGAGATCTTCAGCTGCCGTGCGTGGAGCGGTGCTCCTCCCGGCCAATGAAGAAATTTTGCAGATGAGGTTGCCGCGCAGCATCACTGCGGAAAAGGTGGTAGAAAGGATAAAGCGAAGCAAACAGTCAAATCACGGCACCTCTGGTTTGGAGGTCGGCCACGTCCTGAGTGCAGTCATATCAGGTGAAATGCACGAACCGGCTTGTCCCAGAGGTTAAGACACTGCTGGCGAGACTCTTCAAATGCCGCGCGTGGAGTGAAGCTCCTCCCGGTTAAGGAAGTAAATGCGGAAAATAAATAAAGGTTGCTATGCGGAGCCGATGGGAAAAGGTGGTGGAAAGTGAAGTTTAACCGGTATGTCCAGTAGTATCGCTACGAGAGCTATACCACGGCACCTCTGCTCTAGAGGCCGGCCACGTCCGAAATACACCTACACTGGTGAAATATGCCTAAACCGGCACACACCAGGGGTGGAACTTGATGGCTAGACATGTCATGCCACCTCCGCTCTAGAGGTCGGTAACGCCTGATAAACACCCATACTGGTGAATTTTGCCTAAACCGGCTCATACCAGGGGTGAATCTTGAAGGCTATGCATGTCACAGTACCTCTGCCCTAGAGGTCGGTCCCGTCCCAAACACGCCCATACTGGGATAATGCCTAAACCGGCTCAACCCAGGGATAGAAGTCACTAGTGGCGAGGATTCGTCCTCCTGGACAAAAGCTCCATCCTGGTCACAACTAGGAAGGGTAGCGGCCACGACCGCAAAATGCTGAAGTCGGAGACACTGGACCACGGAAGTCTAGATAGGCAACCACCTCTCACCCGGCGGGGATGTTTGCGTATCCTAATCACGCTGAGGTTTTCCGGTGAGAAAGTCCAACCCTGGACTGGATGGGCAACTACCTCTCACCCGGCGGTGATACACGGGTATCTCAAAACACGTCGAGGTTTTCCGGTGAGAAAGTCCAACTCTGGCCTGGGTGGGCTACCGCCTCTCACCCAGCGGGGATGCACTGATATCCTAAACACGTCGAGGTCTTCCGGTGAGAAAGTCCAACCCTAGACTAAACTGGTGCAATGAAAACCACGGTGTCACGCAATCCCGCTTCAGAGACCCACCAAGAACACAGGCTAAAGCACTGTGATACTCTGAACCCTTGTGGTCCTCTCGTGGATCTCGTGTGGTCTATTCTGGACCACACAGGGGACCACGGGTCCTAACGAGGACCACAGGCGTGAATTCAGTAGGTTCACAGTGCGGTTTTTGGTGGTAGAAGTGAACGAAGAAGAAGAAGAAGCCAGTTTAGGCATATTTCACCAGTATGGGTGACGTGGCCGGCCTCTAGAGCAGAGGCCCTGTGGTATGAGTAGCTCTCGCCGTGATACTATTGGACATACCGATTAACCTTCACTTTATCTTTTCCATCACCTTTTCACATCGGCGCTGCATGGCAACCCTAATTTCTTTTTCGCATTTTCTTCTTTGGTCGAGAGGGAGTTTCACTCCACTCGCGGAATCCGAGGAATCTCGCCAGCAGTGTCTTAACATCAGGGTTAAGCCGGTTCAGGCATTTCGCCCGATATGAGTGCACATAGGACGTGGCCGACCTCCAGACCAGAGGTGCCGTGATTTGACTACTGTTTACTTCGCTTAATCCTTTCTTTCACCTTTTCCACACTTTTGCCGCGCGGCAACACCATTCGCACCTTTCTTCACTGGCCGGGAGGAGCCCCGCTCCACGCACGGCAGCTGAAGAATCTCACCTGCAGCGGTAGATGAGCTACCAAACATGACTCTCATCTACCCGAAGCGTCTGGTTTCCAGGCGCTAGACATTCGCCTTCGCCCCTTCTCCTGTCGGTTTGAACAGTTCTGCCAGGAGAAGACCAGGAGTTTTAATTATTGTTAACAATACAATCATTAAAATGGTTTCCTTAAATATTCAGTTTCCTAGAATATCTTGCGCGACAGTGGAACTTCTAAGGAATCAATTTAACCCCTTGTACATAACATACAAAAAATCTCCAGTCTTCATCATTAAATGATTATCTGATGTATTATAATGAACTAACTGGCAGTAATTGTTGCAACACACATATTCATAAGTTTCAGAAATACGTATTTATGTGCATACATTTGCCATCATTGCACATTACCAGAAATTTCTAGACAAATATGTTACACTAGAATTATAATTATTCACGTACCCTTCAGTTATCCTAATCACACTTAAGTCTGGTCGGGGGAGGAAAGCACAGAATGAACACAGCTTGCCCGCATCCACATCACAAATGTATAAACCGATTATTAACGTACATATATATGGTTTTCCAACGACAGTAAACATCTAATTTTCACCCTCGCACGACAAGTGACCCTACCCCCGACCGCTGGCCTCACGTGTTCAGCGTACAAAGCCCGCCCTGGTGAAATTATTGTTTTCTTTATATACATGGTCTGAGGCCGGCCTGTCCCAGAATTTGCGCACTTCCGGTGTCTCTGACCCATGTTTCTACGCTCTACAGTTACCAATCAACCCAAGTGATTATGGGCTTATCTATTCCCTACATATGGTCACCATTCTGTGATGGTAGGCAGATGATCTCAGTGAATGGACAATGGCTACGATCACTGACTGCTACAGTCACTGCCTAGAAGGAAAGCAATGGTAAACTACCTTCTGGAAATATACAAAGGAACCCACATCGTTGATGATCTGCGAATGGACGCATCAGCAGCAGAGCATCTTGCTTACAACCGAGAGGCCTACAGGAGAGCTGTTAGGGAGGCAAAGTTCCTCACGGGACATACAAATGACTGACTGACTGACTGACCCTGTTGAGCATATTTTTATTCCTGTATATCTGTTTTTGTTGTTGTTGGTATTGTTCTGCCCCCATAAAACTGCGGACGAGATGTTCTTTGCCGCTGATGCGGTGAAGATGTTGAAGTATAGGTATCAGGGGGGGGGGGGTGAAGATGTTGAAGTATAGGTATCAGGGGGGGGTGAAGATGTTGAAGTATAGGTATCAGGGGGGGGAAGATGTTGAAGTATAGGTATCAGGGGGGGGGGGGAAGATGTTGAAGTATAGGTATCAGGGGGGGGTGAAGATGTTGAAGTATAGGTATCAGGGGGGGGGGTGAAGATGTTGAAGTATAGGTATCAGGGGGGGGGGGTGAAGATGTTGAAGTATAGGTATCAGGGGGGGGGGGTGAAGATGTTGAAGTATAGGTATCGGGGGGGGGGGTGAAGATGTTGAAGTATAGGTATCGGGGGGGGGGTGAAGATGTTGAAGTATAGGTATCAGGGGGGGGGTGAAGATGTTGAAGTATAGGTATCAGGGGGGGGTGAAGATGTTGAAGTATAGGTATCAGGGGGGGGGGGTGAAGATGTTGAAGTATAGGTATCAGGGGGGGGGTGAAGATGTTGAAGTATAGGTATCGGGGGGGGGGTGAAGATGTTGAAGTATAGGTATCGGGGGGGGGGGGAGGGGTAACAGCGGCGGGTTTTTTTTTTCTTTCAGATCCAGACGAAGAGAAAAAACTGGGTTGGGGGGGGGAGAGTAGAGTGCTTCTTTAAAAAGTTCCAGTAAGATCTTTGCCCCGTTATTAAAGATTAGTCTATTGCTTGGGGTTACCAAAATAGCGCTAGAAAGGTTCTTGATAAGTTATGGTTCGCCAACCGTGACGATAGCTTGTAGCTATGGGTCACTAACCGCAGTATCACGCTGCGTCTTCACTCCCGCATATCTGTTTGTGAAACGACCTGGGTCATTCGCCAACTCAGATCACGTTGCAGAATCTCGTGTGGAATTCTGGTTGAGAAACAGCTCTTGTCACACAAAACTGTCAGCTGTAGACACGAGACTCTGTTGTCGTAGTTACTTACCAGTTGGAAGCAGTCTAGAAGTCACCCCCCCCCCCTTTTTTTTTTCAAATATTCCACACATTTCTAGCATGTTGACGTCCTCTTACCCCTCCCCCCTCACTTTTCATACTGTATGTATTACTAAGACGAAAGTCGAAATGTCACAAGTTTTTTTTTTTCATGCATAAAGCTGCTCCTAGCTTTTAAAATTCTCTAACAAACCATTCTGGCCAGCTGTGATTTCAGCGGTCGAGTAATCAATCAGCATCGACCCCTTTAACACTGGCGCCCTAAATAATATTCTGTTTGCTGCCGTGACTATACTGGCAAATATTTGATCAGGGGACCCACCGGGATATGATGGCTTATCTCATGTGATTGACTTTTTGTTATTGTTGTTTTAGAATGCTCTGAGTGTCAGTCAGTATCTTCTGAAAATATGCCAAGAAACCCAAACAGCAACATGGAAAGTCAAATACAAAAAAAGATCTGGTGGTGAGGCCCCCAGGCCAGATTGATCTAATTTTAACACTGGGGAAGAGTGTGAGACAGAGCTCAGTGCTAGTAATTATGATAACGGACAAAATCCTGACCGTGTTACTAAGGAAAACCCTTGCATCAAACTAAAAGGAAAAATAAGAGTAGGAACATGGAATGTGAGAAGTATGTATGAGGGGAAGTATCAAATAATAAGTGACAAGATGAAAAGAACGGGGATACACATTTTGGGAATCTGAGAACATCGATGGAAAGGATCAGGACACTTCAAGAGCGAGAATGATAATATCTTTATATACTCTGATGGAGAATTAGGAGGAAAGAATGGAGTGGGTTTTTACTCGGACAAATCAACATCAAAAGCATTACTAGGCTACAATCCAGTAAGTGATAGAATCCTCACAGATTTAGGGGCACTCCTAGAAATGTAACAGTCATCCAGATATATGCACCTACATCAGCAGCAGAAGAAGAGGAAGTAGAAGACTTTTATAACACACTGCAAACGACGATAGACCGGGTACGGAAAAAAATGATATTGTATTAATAATGGGGGATTTTAATGCAAAGATTGGCACAGAAAGAGCAGAAGATGAAGGACATGTTGTAGGGAAATTCAGCATAGGACATAGAAATGAGGCAGGTGACAATCTAATGGCTTTTTGCATGGAAAGTGAGCTAATGATTGCTAACACACTTTTTAAACAACATCCAAGAAGACTTTACACATGGACATCACCTGATGGGAAAACCAAGAATCAAATAGATTACATTTTAGTGCAGAGAAGGTGGAGATCGAGTATAACATCAGCAAAAACATTACTAGGTGCTGATTGTGACACGGACCATGAGTTATTAATAGCAGACATGAAGATAAAGATAAAAAGACAGTTGTGGGATCAAGACCACTCCGCTTTGATCTTACAAAAATACCAGAACAATATGGCATAGAAGTGAAGAACTGTTTCAAAATCCTGATGGCTATACAGGAGGAGATGACACCAGATGATTTGGCTACACAGGCCAGAGATATCATAACACCAGCGACATGGTTCCAGTAAGGAAAACGCAAAAGAATGGATGGATTACAGCAGGCACACTAGAACTGATAAAACAACGTAGAGAAATGAAGACGCAATGGAAAGTGACAAACAACAACAAAATGGAATATAAATCTTGAACAAAAGAAGTACGAAGAAGCATAAGGAAAAAAAAACAATACATACAAGATTGTTGTGAAAGAATAGAAGGACATCGGAAGTGTGGAAGAGATAGTAAAATGTTTAAAGAAATAAAGACACTGACGAGAAATGACACACCTAAGCTAAATGTAATTTGTGACAAAATGGGAAATACCTTAATGGAGACAGAGGAAATTCTAGAAAGATGGAAGGATTATTGCAGAGGAATGTACGAAACAGCCGACTGTGAAAGCAGAAGTCAACAGTGTGAATTATTATTGGAGGAGAAAGAACCTGAACCGACAATAGAAGTTTTATGGGCAGTAAAGAAAAAAATGGGATTTCCAACACATTTGATACAATTAACATCACTGCTGTATCTAGACCACAAGCAGCAAGTATGAATAAATGGTGAAACAACAGCTTGGTTTGACATAAAACAAGGGGTCTGTCAGGGGTGCATATTGTCACCCTACTTATTTAATTTGTATACTGAAAATATAATGAGGAATGTTAGAGAAGATGTAGACAAAGAATATTACGATGCCATAACAATTGGAGGTTATGAAATACCAGAGATTAGATATGCTGATGACACAGTGTTACTGTCCACAACACAAAAAGGAATGGAAAAACTAATTATGTTAGTCCGTAAGAACAGCGAAGAGCAGAACCTCTATCTTAATGCAAAGAAAACTAAATTGATGACAACTGACAAAACAAACAAGGCAGCTGAAATATGTATCAATGAGGAAAAACTGGAAGAAGTGGAGAGTTTTGAATATCTTGGATCACTACTAACTAATAATGGAGATACAATGAGGGGAAATTAAAAGGAGGACATCTGTCGCTCTTCAGAAAGTAAAGCGAGTAAAGAATCTGTGGAGAGGAACAGACGGAACTACAAAAATAAGATTTTTAAGGGCAAGCATCTTTCCCATCGCAACATATGCCTGTGAGACCTGGACACTTAACAAAACAACTGAGAAACACATAAATGCCGTTGAATGTAAATGCTACAGAAGAGTTCTCCAAATATCGTGGACACAGAAAAAAGAACAAATATATCTATACTACAAGAGCTTAATATTGAAGAAGGCTGGCTAGTAAAGAGGATTAAAGAGAGAAAACTTAAATATTTTGGAGACATTAAACGTCATGATAATTTAGAGAAGACCGTATTGGAAGGATACATAATGGGAAAAAGAAAAAGAGGAAGACCAAAACGAAGATGGCTGCAAGACATCGTTGACGGTCTGCAAATGGATGCATCAGCAGCAGGCCATCTTGCTCACAACCGAGAGGCCTACAGGAGTGCTGTTTGGGAGGCAAAGTTCCACAAAGGACATGCAAATGAATGAATGAAAGAATCTGAAAGATGGTAAATCACCAGGATGTGATGAGATAACAGCTGAATTTATTAAAGCAGGAGGAAAGGAATGTGCAACAATCTGTCATGCACTATGTAAAAAGATATACATTCTAGTATTTGGCCAAAAGAATGGAAAAGAACTATATTCATACCACTGCCAAAAAAGGGTAACCTGAAATTATGCACAAACTACCAAACTGTTAGTCATGCCAGTAAAATTCTGTTAAAAATCATAATGGGGAGACTTCATAAGAAAATAGAAGAAGAAGTCAGTATGGTCCAAGCTGGTTTCAGGCAAGGAAGAGGATCAAGAGATCATATATTCAATATAAGATTAATAATAGAGAAATGCAGAGAGTTTAATGTGAGTCTATAGTTAGCCTTTATGGACTACCCAAAGGCATTTGATTGTGTACAACACCAGAAACTTTGGGAAATAATGGAAAAAATAGGATTTCCAACACATTAGATACAATTAACATCACTGCTGTATCTAGACCAACAAGCAGCATTAAGTATAAATGGTGAAACAACTTGGTTTGACATAAAACAAGGGGTCCGAACAAGGCAGCTGATATATGTATCAATGAGGAAAAACACACACACACACACACAAAGAACAAATATATCCATACTACAAGAACTTAATATTGAAGAAGGCTGCCTAGTAAAGAGGACTAAACAAAGAAAACTTAAATATTTTGCACACATTAAACGTCATGATAATCTAGATAAAACCGCCTTGAAAGGGTACATAATGGGAAAAAGAGGAAGACCAAGGCGAAGATGGCAGAAAGACATCGTTATCTGCAAATGGATGCATCGGCAGCAGGCCATCTTGCTCACAACCGAGAGGCCTACAGGAGAGCTGTTTGGGAGGCAAATTTACGCGAGGGACATGCAAACAAATGAATGAATGAATGAGTATCAGTTTTTACGGGAATGATAGATCAGGCTTTCTTTAAAAAAAAAACGCGCACACATACACACACTCTCTCTCTCTCTTTCTCTCTCTCTCTCTCGGCTACAGAGTGGCAGAGCAGTGTTTCCTAGGTCGACGCAGTCCCGTGCTGCCCAGTAAACACTGTCCCGCGCTGATCAGTAAACACTTTCCCGCGCTGATCAGTAAACACTGTCCCGCGCTGATCAGTAAACACTGTCCCGCGCTGATCAGTAAACACTGTCCCGCGCTGATCAGTAAACACTGTCCCGCGCTGATCAGTAAACACTGACTCAGTGCCATGCTACTCAGTAAACACTGACTCAGTGCCATGCTACTCAGTAAACACTGACTCAGTGCCATGCTACTCAGTAAACACTGACTCAGCGCCATGCTACTCAGTAAACACTGTCCTGCGGTGCTCAGTAAATACTGACTCAGTGCCATGATACTCAGTAAACACTGTCCCGCCCTGCTCAGTAAACACTGTCCCACGTTTCTCAGTAAATACTGACTCATTGCCATGCTACTCGGTAAACACTGTCTCACACTTCTCAGTAAATACTGACTCATTGCCATGCTACTCAGTAAACACTGTCCCACGCTGTTCAGTAAATACTGACTCAGTGCCATGCTGCGCAGTAAACACTGTCATGCGCTGCTCAGTAAATACTGACTCGGTGCCATGCTACGCAGTAAACACTGTCATGCGCTGCTCAGTAAATACTGACTCGGTGCCGTGCTACGCAGTAAAAACTGTCATGCGCTGCTCAGTAAATACTGACTCGGTGCCGTGCTACGCAGTAAACACTGTCATGCGCTGCTCAGTAAATACTGACTCGGTGCCGTGCTACGCAGTAAACACTGTCATGCGCTGCTCAGTAAATACTGACTCGGTGCCGTGCTACGCAGTAAACACTGTCATGCGCTGCTCAGTAAATACTGACTCGGTGCCATGCTACGCAGTAAACACTGTCATGCGCTGCTCAATAAGCACAGACGCAGTGCCGCGCTACACAGTAAACACAGACACAGCGCTACACAGTAAACACAGACACAGCGCTACACAGTAAACACAGACACAGCGCTACACAGTAAACACAGACACAGCGCTACACAGTAAACACAGACACAGCGCTACACAGTAAACACAGACACAGCGCTACACAGTAAACACAGACACAGTGCTACACAGTAAACACAGACACAGTGCTACACAGTAAACACCTCGTGAACGGGCACCACCGTTGGTCTCTTTCATCATGCACATTCTGCAGACTATTCGTCAGACAGCTCGTTTTCCAGGAACACTTGAGCAAGTTAACGTGGGATCTTAATTAACCAGCATAAGATCTGTCGTGATGTTAGAACTGACGCCACAGCTCACATGCAGTCTACCGACCAGGTGGGAAAAGGCGGGGGGGGGGGGGGATTTGATGGCATGCAACAGCAGTGACCCACGGATGTGACAGCCGCGTCAGGATGTGTAATAATTAGCAGGGAGAATTGTGTGTAGCAAGTCTTTTGTTAACCCTGCCGTGGTTTAGTTTGTGTGGAAAGAATTGTAGGCCAGGAGTTTTGCTGCACAGAGGGTTGCTGCAACGAGAAGGTGGATTACTTTACATGGCAGTTTAAATAAACCCCGTTCTACTGTATCTACTACAGCACTAAATTACAATAGTAGTGTGAAATAGAATTTAAACTAAACTGAATCTTTAATATGTATTGGTTGTAACAGCTGAAATTAACAAGTGTGTAGGTAAGAACAAGTGCATAGGTTATAACAACTGAAATTGACAGGTGTACGGGCAAAGATGGAACCGATTGGAGATTTAAAGCTGTGATGATGATGATGATGATGATGATGAAATTAATTAAATTAGTGCATATTATTGCTGTTCTGTTTAAGTATATTGTAAAGCAGTGGTTCTGGACCCTTTTCAGGTCAGTGATTCTCAGAAGGCAGTGATAATTTGCAGCAGCATGTCTACCTCTCCACACACACACACACACACTCATGCACACACACACACACACACTGTATTTCCCTTTACCACCATCACCACATCATGTTAAACTAAAAAAAAAAACCTCAACACATTTCTAGAATTTAAAACAACCAAGACATGCTGTACAGGCCTACACATGACCTTTCATAGGCCCCAAGTTGGAAAGTAACTATAGCAGCTTTGTGGGACGATGGATAATATATCCCTGCAGAAAAGAAGTAGAAGAGAAAGGTGTTGTAGCTGTGGCTTTGAAGCTGATTTGTGTCACTGTATGCTTCTGTCAATGTTATTACTAACTTACATGAACAGACAAACCTTATCAAAGTTTTCAAATGGTTTTCGTGGATGCCAGATTGTGATTCTCATTGGAGGGCCTGGTTATAGCCACAATGTTTGACTCGGTCAAGAAGTTCAAGAACCAGGACTACCACAAGTTGAAGAAGGAATGCCAAAGAAAGGGGACGCTGTTTATGGACACAGAGTTTCCCGCAGATGACCGATCACTGTCCTCGACTCCAGGAAAATTTGGTACTGTCGTATGGAAACGACCAACAGTGAGTATGCCACATTTGTACAAAAGAGATAGAGAAAAGAAATTTACATATATCAGCCCGTTTTCCCATCATTCTTTCCTCTATCTCTTTTATAAACTGTGCCATATACCTTCGTCTCACTCTTCTAAGACCAGTTTTACCGCAGACATTATCATAATTATTCTGTAAGTTTACAGCCATAGATTATTTCCAATAATTTTCATATGAACGAAGCCAGCCACAGGTCAGTTCCCCCCCCCCCCTCACTCATTTGGTAGCTTATTAAGTCCCAAATGTTCTGTTCTTGGTCTAAAGTCTACTTGTTCTTTTCTCTGTAGAAGTTCCAGTTGACATTTTGTAATGTCTGATAAAAGGTTGGTGTGGTTTTAAGGGAGACCAATATTCCATGCATGTTTGGTTCCTATTTGTTTTTTTTTCCTCTTTTCTTTTGGATGTCTCCCCCCCCCCCCCCCCACCTTTTTTTTCTTTTTCCCCCCATTTCTTTTTTGTCACTTTTTTTCCTTTTTATTTTGTATGTCTTGTTTCCATAATTCCTCCCCCCCCCCCCCCACTCCATGTTCCTGTGTGTTCTTTTCCCTTTTATATGTATATTTTTGGACCTGTTACTGAGGGTACCAGTGGAGAGGTGGGACATGGTCTTGATCAGCTATGATTTGCCCACACTGACGCTGGCATGTGGGTCACTGATTGCAAAATCCAGCAGCATCTTAATCCCCATATCTAAATGAAATTGGTTTGCAGTAAGTTCGCTTGTTTACTGGCGTGAAACTGAGGAGTAGGCAGCATCAGGCAAACAGCAAACTTTACTTCACTTGACAAGTTGGGGTTAGCATAGTTCAGAGTGAGTTGTCTTCTCTTGCACTTAGTTGGATAGGTATTTTCATATCCTGGTGAACCTACCTGTAAAAAAATGGATATCTGATGTTGTTGTGTTAAGTAAACAGCCTGTGATATCGGAGTATGCCCGCTTGCAGAATACACTGTACGTGCGGACATTAAGGGATAAGCAGATGACCAGCTAACAAACAGCCCCATATATATATGGCTACTACAGAGTTTGCAGTTTGTGAAAATATGGACACATTTTTCAAAGTTTTATTACATCACTACAGACTACTACTAGGATCTCTGTAAGGAAGAAGTATAGGTTCTCTACACTTTGGGTCACAGACGTAGTTGTCTGAGCTGTGTTACTCTGGGCTCAGTGTTATGTCTATACTTGAAGAAGATCTTTGGTTAAAGTGTTGTGTTTTTTAAATTATTCTCCCTCCATTGTGTCTCTCATATGCTCTCCAAATCTTCCCCCTCCCCAGTTAAAAAAAAAAATTCTAGTTTAATTAAGATTTAAACATACCTGCTTTTGGAGCCCTTGTTTAGAAAGAAAAAAGTGGATTTTTTTTTTTTGCAATCTAAATAACAAGGCAAGCATAGTGGTTAGAGCACTTGTCTAGTAACCGAATGGTCGGGGTTTGTTTTTTTTCCCCGATCAATACCGCCCCGAGGTTAACCCAGCCTCATGAAATGAGTACAAGAGAAAATTTGGAAAGGAAAGGCAGCAGGAAAGTAACTGGCCACCCTATCTCATACGCCGATGGCCCAGCATAATGAGGTCTCTACGCTTCATCCCCTACGACATTTACTATGGGACTACTTTTACCTTTCTAAATAACTGTGAATAGGAAAGAGCAGAAATAGCAGAGAAAGCCAGTGTAAACATGGGCGAAACGTCTACTCATTTATTGTTACAGCCCACATGTCAGGTCTGCTTGGAGCAGTAGAAATTAAAAAAAAACTCCTGAGCCTGTGTGCTTGTGTGCAAGGCAAGTAACAAGCAAACCTGTTTCTGAGTTGGCTCTTTTTTTAGTGGTGTATTTTTAGAGGCCTTGAACTAGACAGGGTTTTTAGATGATAAGGTGGTTTCTGCTGGAGTCATTTGTCTGATTTTTACCTGAAACTGCAGGAATGTGTTTTGCGCAACAATCAGGTGATGGTGGGGCAGATATATCATGTAGGATTGGGAGTTATTTACAGTGGATTGTTTTAAGATCTGAAGTGGACCAGACAAACGTGGGTTTTCCACACCTGCGACTGCATTGATCCCTTTTATTAGCCAAGGTGATGGAGCTTATCAGTATGTTGTTAGGATCACAGGGAGCAGGATAGGGTCTTGGTCAGCTGTGGATAATTGAACACACACACACAGAACCACACCTCCCAAAATGCGCTATTATTCTAAATGCTTTCTCCATTAGATTGAGGATTATAGCATGAATGTCCTATCTATAAATATAGTCAGATGAATGCCTGCACATTGTTTTTCGTTTGAAGGATTTTGTGTTCATAAACATTGAGTATGTGCTCATGTAACTGTAGTGTGCTTCATCTTGTCAAAGCTGTTATTACTTTTTTCTAATGGTGTTGGTTTCCAGTGGGGGATGCAGCTGGAAAAGATGAAGTTTGGCATCCTTAGCACATAGACGTTCCCATGTAATAGCTGGGTAGGAAAGAAAGCAGAATTTGAAGGAAAACACCAGATAGGAGAAACATAGATGAGCATAGACTCTGGATCTGGAGAGGACTGTGGGCTTTGCCATGTCGACAGGGATCAGGATCTGAAGTGACTAACAACCTTGAATGCAGAAGAAGAAGAAGAAGCTTAGACTCAGTAAACAGCAGACAGAGTGAAAATAGATGATTTTGTTTTGTTCTTTTTTTTTCCCCTCCTTTTTTTGAGGGGGGGGGGGTGTTGGACAGTGAACTGTACTCTCATGAAAGTTGAAGATTGTGAACCAATTATCAGCATCCTCCAGTCAAATGGGTAGGTTGGAGGAGGGGATATGTGGTGTTCAGCTAGATGTGGATACTTGAGATACTGATGTTTGGGAAATTGCTTCAGAAAATAGTTGTCTACAGGGCGAGGCACACCTAATTGCACTGTCAGCATATTAAGAGGAAAATATGATACCACACAAAATCAGTTTCATAAATACTGGGGCAGTGCACAAATCTGTGGTCAACATGAAAAATAAAAATACAGTGTACACAATAGCAATGAAAATAATAAATGAGTTTTGGTAAAAGATAGTGATCATAGATATGCTGTCATGAAAATAAAGTATAAACAAGTACACTAAACATTTCAGTGCAAAGTTTAGGATAGAGAAATCCTGATTTAAGTGCAAAATTGGCTCCAGGTAAAGGAGAGAAACGTACATGAAGAAAAAAATAGTTGTTCGTCAGACCAGAATTAAGTAAATTACCAGTTGAAGACAAGGTTACAAATGAAATGATCTTTTCATTTTGACTTCTACAGGGAAATGCAAGGTCATTTGTCACTTTATTTACTATGTTTCTTGTTATATGCAGCTACTGTGGATAATTCATTCTAAATGTAAATAAAGTTTATTCTCTAGGTGTTTCCTTAAGAGACTTAAGAGAATATGATGAAGGACCTGATGGTTTCTTTTCCACACAGCAAATCTGCAGTGACCCCAAATTGTTTGTGGGGGGAGCCAGCTCTGGTGATGTGACACAGGGAAAACTTGGTAACTGCTGGTTTGTGGCAGCATCTTCATGTTTAGCTTCTTTCAAGGAAGTTTGGCACAAGGTATTTTTATGGCTTTAATCTACCTATAGATAAACTGCATTGATACCGTTGATGTTGCAGAAAGTGAGGTATAATTTGCTTGCAGATACAAATTTTCACAAATAGGAAACAACAAAGCTTTCACACATTAAAGTAACAGAACACACTGTTGTATGGTTAACACTTGGAAAAAAAAATCATAGACTTATGTCTAAGAGTTAAGAAAAGTGACAAGAAAATTACCTAGGACTTGAACCACTGACTCTGGTAGGATGAGCAGACCATCTAGCCACAAGAGAACTGTGCATTAATCATCTTAGCTATCTATCGCTCCCCCTCCCCCCACCAAAGAAAAAAGTGTTTGATAGCTAAGCCCCAGTGCCTGTCTGACCAAAAATCAGGACACGGAAATTCCATCACAAAGGTTTGGTACCTGCCAGAGAGTGAATCTAAGTGACAGAATTACAGCTCTGTTATTTATATTGCTTGCAGTTTAAAAAAAAAATATTTGTTTTTATTTATGTGATTAGTTGTAAATGGACTTTTCCTGTCATGCATTTTAAAGTTATCCTACTCGTATGTTGGCTTTCTCTTCATATTTCATAAAATCATCTAGCTCTCATACTTATTTATTTTTCTGTTCATACTTCATGAGGTTACACCAGTCTCAAGACTAGCTCCTCTGTTATTAGTCATCTTGCTCCCAGTCAGAACTTTTGCTGTTCATGAGTTGCAGTGTCATCCCGCTCTCAAACTCTCTCCAAACTCTCTTCACAAGGTTATACCAGACCAGAAGAACCAAGAGTGGGATCCACAAAAACCCAACAACTATCAGGGAATTTTTCGCTTTCACTTTTGGCGTTATGGGGAGTGGATTGAGATAGTGGTGGATGATTTCCTGCCAACGATCAATGACCAGCTTGTCTTCATTCATTCTCAAAGCCGAAATGAGTTCTGGTCAGCTCTGCTTGAGAAGGCATATGCAAAGTAAGGGTTCTTAATACAGTTTTATTAGATATGTGTTGGTATCAGATCAGACATGGTGCCCTTGTGGATGTCTTCACTTAAAGGGCAAGAGCTTGAAAGATAATATGAATTTGTTTTGTTTATTTGCTTTACATTTTTTTTCACATTGTTCTAGTGTCTATGTGTGTATTTAGAAGTCACAACTTTAATATGTGAGGAAATACACTCAGTGGTCTGTGTCATGATGTGATAAACCCATACCCTGTTCCGATGTCTTCGTCTGTGTTATGATGTGATGGCAAAAAATATTCTCTGGTGTTTTGTCATGTGACAGCAACATCTGTATCTGGTCTCTGTTGTTATGTGATGACAACATTCATTCATTCATTCGCATGTCCTTTATGGAACTTTGCTTCCCTAACAGCACTCCTGTAGGCCTCTCGGTTGTGAGCAAGATGGCCTGCTGCTGATGCATCCATTTGCAGATCATAAACGATGTCTTGCAGCCATCTTTGCCTTGGTCTTCCTCTCTTTCTTTTTCCTATTATGTACCCTTCCAGGATGGTTTTCTCTAGATTATCATGATGGTTAATGTGTCAAAAATATTTAAGTTTTCTCTGTTTAATACTCTTTACTAGCCAGCCTTCTTCAATATTAAGTTCTTGTAGTATGGATATAATGACAACATACACCTGGTATATACACTTTTTGGAGTCTCTTACAATGTTACGACAACATATACCCTCTGGTCTGTGTTATGTGATGGCTGCATACTCTCTGGTCTGTGTTATGTGATGGCTGCATACCCTCTGGTCTCTGTTATGTGATGGTACTCTGTCTTATGAGTTATAATATGATGAGCATTATCTGTAGTTATGTGTTTAATATAACAGTAAAATAGGAGCACCATTGTCCATTTCATTTATGAGTTTGTAAATTTAGACGTATAACATTTAATTAAACTTGTAAATTATGTGAGACTTCAGTATTTTCTTTGAAAAGTTGATTATGTCGAACAGCACAGCCAAGTTTATATTGCATTTACCGTCCATAAGCAGGTTACACCAGTGTAAACCTACTCTGAGTTTTTTACCTTCTTAAATCAGAACTGCATTATTTTTGTTGCTTAATTTTACATAATTATGACAATGAAAGACAGAAAACAACTCACACTTCCTATGTCTTCAAAAAGGCAAATTCATTGTTTAAGAAAGGAATTTGTTGTCCTTGTATGTACTACATGTAATGATAGTTCCACATGTAATATAATCTATACTCTTGACATGCAGAGTAAGAGTTTTTAACAGAACCACATATATTTTAAATAGGTACTGTGTCTGAGGCACCACATATAATAAATAGGCAACATATCACAACCACATCTTGTTTTGTTTTACACCATGGAGATAATCTTTATTAAATAAACTAATATTCCTGTATACTGTATGGAAACAAAATAAACTGCTTTTCACATAAATTATTTAAAGGGAAAAATAAATGAAAGTTTATTATATAAATTCCAAATGCTTTTCACATAGACTGTTTGGAAACTATGAGGCCCTTGATGGTGGAGAGCTCAGCGAGGCTTTGGAAGATTTCTCTGCAGGTGTTTCTGACACCCTGAACATGGTGGAGATGGAGGTTGCAACAAAATCTGAAGAGAGAGTGGCGTTGTTTGCTCGAATGCAGAAAGATATGGACAGGAAATCCCTAATGGCAGCATCTATTCCAGTAAGTGTTGGAGATTTTTTTTTTGTTTTTTTTTTTTTTGCCTTAAAAGACAAAGTTAAAGGTAAAAGGTAAAATCCTTGTTTCCATGATATTGAGGCATATTGGGGATACAGTTTTTGGCCTGTATTTCCAAGATCATCAGCACATGAAAGTGTGATGTGGTCCATATACCTTCCCATATTTCTCTAGGATCAATTTTTAGAGGTTGGGTGGACCCCGTGGCCTTGGTGTGGTGGTACCAGAAGAAAAAAAATACCCATTGGTGATGGGCCTTGAACCTGATACCACTGGATTAGTAGATCAAGCACTTAACCACTCGGCCAACCAGGCCATCCTTAAAGGACAAGTAAGATGAAAATTTTTGGGACTTTATTTGGAGCATGATGAATATTTTATTCGTTAAAGAGCAAAAATTATTCCTTCAGAGATTGTTTTCCTGAAAGGGTTCAAGACATGGAGAGTTGAGGAAAGATTTCAGAGAAGTATAATAGAGGCAAGGTGTGGCTAACCCTTACAGCCTACCCTTGTTTACTTACAGCATGTGGTGGTCATCATTTTGAGTCCTTCAAGGTTGTTGAAATAGGAGAACCTGACAATGTGTGGAGGAGAGAAATAATTGCACATCTTGAGTTAGAAAGTCTAAGAGATAAAAATCAGATCTAGGTAGTGCAGTAAATAGTGAACTGTTTCTCGTGTGCAGACTTGGGGCTAGTAATCTGATGCCATTCCTCCAGTTGAATCAGCTCTTAAAATAACTGTCTGACACACTTGTGCTGAGGAAAACTTTCTTCAAAAATGGGGAATATTTACCAACAGGGTGAGGTGTGCCAGAGTACACTGTACTCACAGCTGTTAGAAAAGTAGGAAGTTGATGTAAATCAGGTCATTGCATGTGACATTAAGAGGTAAGGGTCAGTCAGTGTCTGTAAGGTCATGACAATGGGAGAGAAATTCCTGAGCTCTGTAAGCCATCCCCTGAAGGAGAGATTCAATAACCTGGCACTAAGAGGGGTTAAAAGAAGCAGCTTCATTCATCAGGCCAAGCGTATGCGTAAGCTGATACCTGACCTTCCAACTGTAGTCACTCCATTATTATCTGTACCAGAGCATAGACCATGGAAAGAAGCAGATTATACACAAATAACTATTCAGACTGAAGTGAAAGTGCAGAATGGTGAGATGCAGAGCAGTCTTGTAAGATCAACAGCCACACTTAGTGTTCTAGATGATAAATATCCATGTGACACCTGGATACGTGTGTATACAGATGGATCTGCACATAATGCCATAAAGAATGGAGGGGCAGGAGCACATATTGAATATCCAAACAACACCACTGACAAGATTTCCATACCCACTGGAAAATACTGCAACAACTATGATGCAGAAGTTAGGGCAATTATTGCTGCAGTTGAAAAACTATCAGACTCCAGAATTGATACATGTCCCATAGTAATTCTCACAGATGCAAGATCAGTACTGGAAGCTCTTCAGTGCAACAAACTACCAGACCTTAAGGATGCCTTGTCAAAAATTGGCTTACAACATGGAGTCACTTTGCAATGGATTCCCTCCCACTGTGGGATACCAGGCAGTGAGAAAGCTGACCATCTGGCCAAAGAGGGCACTGAAATGGAGCAACCAGACATACCAATCACCTATAATCAGAAGAAAAGCATGATAAAAACCTACAGGAAGCCACAAACACCACCACATGATGACTATCACATGCTAAACAGAAAGGAACACGTCACCATCTTCCGTCTCCGAACAGGACACAGCTGACTCCGAAGTCATATGTATACAAAGTTTAAGGTTGGTACTACTAATCTATGTACATGTGCCCAGGCGCCCCAAACTGTGCAACATATCCTCCAGAACTGCACCATGAGACACTGAGAAATAATTACTGGCCCAGTGAAACCACTAAAGAAGATAAGCTCTACGGTTCCATACATGAAATACAAAAAACAGTGAAATTTATCCAAGAGACAGGACTGCAGATATAGACGGACAATGCGAACGAAGAAGAAGAAGAAGAAAGTCGGTGTCTGTGGTTTACAAGAAAAAAAAAAAGCCAAGAGAATGAGCTAAATCAGTATAACATTCATGTTAAAATTTGTTTTGTGAATTTGAAATATGTGCACTTCATAATATGAGATATATGCTGTCCAAGATAGCAACAAATGAGCACACATAAAAAAAAAAAAAGGATCATTTGAAAGCTGTGCCTAAAAAGTGGGTAAATTAAGTTTCTCATTTCTTTTTAATGAGATAAAATGTGCACATAAAGACACACATAGCCAGCTCATGCCATAAAGACACAAGGAGATATGGTGTCAGTGCTCATACTTTTTGTAACCTATCAGCACAGTAGAGGGATAATCACGCCTGACAGTCTTTACTTCCCCAGCTCCATAGGGAACCAGGTACCCATTTCTACAGCTGAATGACTGGGGCATCTCTGACTGAACTTGAACAACTGGCCTTACCATGAAAGATGAGCATACTAACCACTACACCACTCAGATGTCCAGATAAAATACAGTGGAGGAATATAAAAAAGAAGCGCTCAAATAATTCAGACAGTAGCAGAGATAACAGAGAGAGTTAAGTGAATAAGAAACTTGAGGGATAAACACAGTACAGTCAGGAAAGTCCAAATCAGTTATGGTACATGTGTGAGTATTGGGCAGTTATAGGAGAAAACTGAACTTGCTGTTTCAGGCCACATCAGCTGAAGATATGGAGGCATCAACAGAAGTTGGCTTGGTCAAAGGTCATGCTTATGGCATCACTTGTGTGAAAAATGTCCACTTAGAGGGCTCCGGATTGTTTGGTTTGTTCAACAGAGAAAAGCTGCCCATGATACGCCTACGAAATCCCTGGGGGAAGGGGGAGTGGAAGGGCGCTTTCAGTGATGGGTGAGTTGGTTGTTTTGGTTTTTTTTTTGTTGTTGTTGTTTGTTTGTTTGTTTGTTTGTTTTGTGTTGAATTTTGTTTGAGTGCTTTAATTCTGAGTTTGTTTCATTCTGTTGAATTTTGTGTGTACTGGTGATTCAGTGTAAGGTTTGTTACATTATTCTGAATTTTGTCTGTGCTGGTGATTGAGTGTAGAGTTTGTTGCATTATTCTGAATTTTGTCTGTGCTAGTGATTGAGTGTAGGGTTTGTTGCATTATTCTGAATTTTGTCTGTGCTAGTGATTGAGTGTAGGGTTTGTTGCATTATTCTGAATTTTGTCTGTGCTGGTGATTGAGTGTAGGGTTTGTTGCATTATTCTGAATTTTGTCTGTGCTAGTGATTGAGTGTAGGGTTTGTTGCATTATTCTGAATTTTGTCTGTGCTGGTGATTGAGTGTAGGGTTTGTTGCATTATTCTGAATTTTGTCTGTGCTAGTGATTGAGTGTAGGGTTTGTTACATTATTCTGAATGATTGAGTATTGGGTTTGTTTCATTCTGTTGAGTACTAGATGCCGGATAAGTTGCTGGTCCCCAGGAGCTGCTCCATTACTGGACATGACCATAAGTGTTCTGCATACAACATCAGTCAAGATTTCCTTTAATATTTTTGCTGATATGATTCCAATAATGTATTGATTATAAATTGCTCTTGTTGTGGCGCACAACAGGGGTTTACTTCCGCTTCCTCTAATCACGTGTAAGGCCTTAACCCATGCATGATATGAGCTTTCAAGGAAAGTTTTTTTTAGCTGAATCTTCAATTTGCAGTTTGAAAGATTGATATGTGTCTTGTTTGTCCAATTTGATGTTTCCATGTAGGTTAGCCAATGCTGTTAGTTGATCAGCCTTTTTTGTTGCCAGCAACTCCTGAATGCTATTGACAGTAAAGCCATGTGATGCTTTGGATATTAGATTTGGATATTATGTCCAGGCCCTTGCATTGTTCTGTTTTTCTTAACAGACTTTGAGAGTCTGTGATGACTGTAGTTTGTTGTACTTTCTAGGTCATCATCCATTTCAGAGCTTGCATGACAGCATCAGTTTCCATCTCAATGCTTTAACAGGTGATGTTGTAAGCTCCAGGCATGGTCTTGAGTATTTTACCTTTGGAATATCCTGTGAAAGCCCATCTGCTTTTTTCTTTCCTCTGTGATCTGATCCCTTTCTTGTATTTGATGATGTCTTCAGGGCTCAAAATTTTCTTCGTTTCATCTTGTGTTTTTTCCTGCAGGCCAGTTCCTCCAGTTAGTGTAGTGTGTATTCATTGTGTTGAATTTTGTTTGAGTAATTGAACACCATAAGAAATAACATCTTGTTGGCAGAGATGCAGATGAAGCAATTATTGAAGAAAGATGCTGGCGATGGTTGGGACATGTGCTCCGAATGACTGACAACTCACTACCAAAAATAGCACTAATATGGACACCACAGGGGAATAGAAGTAAGGGTAGACCAAAAGAGACATGGAGAAGAACAACAGAAAGGATGTTGAGCAATAGAGGGCTCACCTGGGCAAGAGCAGAAAAAAAGGCAAAGAACAGGCATTTGTGGAAAACCCTTGCGAAAGCCCCATGTGCCCTGGACACTTAAAGTTCAGAGAGAGAGAGTGAGTTTGTTTCACTCTGTTGAGTCTTGTGTATACTAGTGATAGAGTGTCAGGTTTGTTACATTATTCTGAATTTTGTATGTAACTAGATTGAATGTTGGGTTTGTTACATTCTTTTGGCTGTGCTTTGCACAGGATAATTGAATGTTAGGGAGTTTACAGAATTTTGATTTATTTTTGCCTGCATGGGGGTAATTGAGTAATGCAGTGGTTCCTGACCTGGCATATGTGTAACCTGGGGGTACATGACAGGATGTTTAGGGTTACTCGAGAAGAAGTTCGAATAATGACGGAAAACAGATAAAAATGGACAAAAGTGACATTACTAAAGCCGTATTAGAAAGACTGGGAAAATGAAGAGCAAGAGTGGAGGAAAAGGTAGCTGTGAAGAGATTGCTGGAGCTAGGACAAATTAAAGGTGCTGGCAGGAAATCCGAACTGTGTGGCTGAAAACGCATCATAAACAACCAACACTTGATGGGAACTATTAGCAAAGATGTTCTTGGATAGATGATGCGGCATGCAGCAGAGCTTTTATGTTTTGAATGCAGTAAAACCAGAGTTGAATTTTGAGCCTTTGAGTTAAAAAGCAGCAGCCGTAATAGCAACAAACAGTTTTGCTTCAATTAAAGGGTACAATTTATAGGAAAAGGCATCTTAACATAGTGTTTGTGAGACAGGGAACATAGATCTGTTTGCTTAAAAACTCTGACCTACCTCTGTAGCCCAGAAACTTGTAGCAATCAACACTAATTGTAATTGTAATTGTTATTTTTGCAAAATGTAATGTCAGGTTGGTGGACGGATGGGGACATGGAGATCTCTGGCGGGGATGAGGGAAGTCTGGTGTGAAACCAATGAATCCAGGACGTGACAAGCCTATGGGTCTTTACAACAATGGCTATCAGAATGATGTAAACAAAACAGAGCCAGTAGACTATAGGTGGCGGGGAATGGATATCGTTGAAGCACTCATCAGATTCCTCATCTCAGAGTCAGAGTGTCTTTGTGGAACTGTCTCAAACCATCTGACATGGAGAAGGGGCTTAAGTACAGCCACCAGAGGCTGGAAAACAAAGTTTTGGCCAGGCCAGCCACACTGTCTTCATGGCAGTCCGAGCAAGACCACAGTCTGCCCTAGCAAGGAAAGGTGCTGAAGTCGGAGTTACCCAGCCAAAAGGCGCATCGCAAAAATCAGGGTAACACGCATTATCGCTAATGAAAAAAAAAATAGGAAAAGGCAGCCAATGGGTACTCAGGCGGAAAAAGGTTGGGAACCACTGGAGTAATGCCTAATAGCAATGTTAAACTAAGATTTCAACTAAAGTTTATGAATAAGTTGTTGTTGTAAGTTGTCTCAGTAGACAGGAAGTAGAAGCTAATGGCGTGGGGAAGAGTAATAAAGAAAGACATTTGTAGGATGAGGAGTGCAATTTCTTACTTCCTTGAACATAGGAACTTGTCTTGTCAGTAAGAGGTGTTATGACTTTTTCTCAATGCCAGGTCACCAGAGTGGAACAAAATCAGTAAATCTGACAGAGAGAAGATTGGCCTGACTTTTGATGAGGATGGAGAATTCTGGTAAGTCTCAGACTGAGGTGGGTTTTTTTTTTTTCTGGTACCACCATGCCAAAATAAAAAGGCCTCTACATCCACCCATTCATTCATTCATTCATTTGCATGTCCTTTGCGGAACTTTGCCTCCCAAACAGCACTCCTGTAGGCCTCTCGGTTGTGAGCAAGATGGCCTGCTGCTGCTGTGTCCATTTGCAGATCATCAACGATTTCTTGCAGCCATCTTCGTTTTGGTCTTCCTCTTTTTCTTTTTCCCATTATGTATCCTTCCAATACGGTCTTCTCTAAATTATTATGACGTTTAATGTGTCCAAAATATTTAAGTTTTCTCTCTTTAATCCTCTTTACTAGCCAGCCTTCTTCAATATTAAGCTCTTGTAGTATAGATATATTTGTTCTTTTTTGTGTCCGCGATATTTGGAGAACTCTTCTGTAGCATTTACATTCAAAGGCATTTATGTGTTTCTCAGCTGTTTTGTTAAGTGTCCAGGTCTCACAGGCATATGTTGCGATGGGAAAGATGCATGCCCTTAAAAATCTTATTTTTGTAGTTCTGTCTGCTCCTCTCCACAGATTCTTTATTTCTTTACATCCACCCAGGCTCTAAAAATGAGTACCAGAGGTAAAGAGGGAGGTAAATACAGCCAGACATGATACTGACCACATCATACTTTCATGTGCCAGTGGTCTTGAAAATATGGGCTTAACACCATATCAGTGATATAACTTAATGGCATGGAAATAGGGATTTTACCTTTTACCTCAGACTAAGTGTATGTATTTGTACAGTGTGAAATTTGTCATTGTATCACTGCTAACCCATCATTCTAGTGTGGTTTCTTCACATGATATTGAGATAATGTTGAGATCTTTGTTTTATGCAGTCTTATAAATTATTTACTATTTAAGCAACTAATCTTATGATCAAGTATACAGTGGACCCTCGAAAATCGAATGGTTTGATACTCGAATAGCTTGAAACTCGAACAAAAAATTGGAAGAAAATCCTGTTTGAAACTTGAACAAAAATTTGGAAGTCAAACAAAACAAAGACAGTCACCCAAACAGAAATGAAGAATCATGTGGTCAGTTCTCACGTGACTTTGGTTAACTGAGCATCTACCAAATTCAGTGTGTTTTTTCCAAAGGTATTTTTATTACGATTTCTTTGGATTTTCCTTTTTACTTTATCTTTAAAATTACCCATTAATAATGGCACCAAAGAAGGTTACCAGCACTGAAAAGCCTAAGAGGAAGAATGTAATGACCATGATAGAACTGAAAAAGGAACTTATCACTAAATGGGAAAGTGGTACATGGATATTGCAACTGGCTGTTAAAGCAGCTAATATGGCGACGGGTAAAATCCCTTACCAGTAAAACACCCCCTACAGTTAAAAACTTTTGATGGTTTGAATAAATGTAAAATACTGGATAAATTTACTGTATTGTCATTAATAACAATTTCATAGTGTTAATGTGTATTACCTTTATTATGCAGGTTAAATAACCAGTATTTGTATTTAAAATGTTTTATAATGTTTTGGGGGTCTTCTTACATCCTTCCCATGCCATTGAACATCACCTAGGGCTTGCATGGTAGTTCACCAAGTTTTTCCTGTTTTCTGCGAGTTTTTCAACCTCATCAAGGGATTTTATGCCCACTAAACTGCCCTCTCTTAACAATGTCCCCTTTAAAGTTTCACGTGGTCGACCTCTTTTTCTTTGTCCTGTTGTGTTCCACTTGATAGCTTGTTTTGGGATTCTCTGATTGTTTCTTCCCATCACGTGACCAACATATGTCCATCTCCTTTTCCTGATCACCCATGAGACTGGTTGTTGTTTAGTCATCTGCTTTATCTCTGAATTGTTCTTGAATTTGTTCCTCTTTATACCAAGTATTTTCCTTAGGCATTTGTTTTCAAAAGAGTCTAATTTCTTGTCTATTTCTTTAGTTGTTTTCTAGCTTTCGCATGCACAAATGAGGATAGATATTACATTTGAATTGAATAATGTTAACTTAGTTTTTGTACATATAATTTTTGAGTGCTATGTGTTCTCAAGATTCTTGAAGGTCATTTCTGCTTTTGCAGTTCTAACTTCCTTTCTGGTGTCACCATCCTGGTCTGTGTAGCTGCCAAGGTATGCAGATTGGTTGACTTATTCAAAAGCTGTTCCTTCTACATATATTTTTTCCTTCTTGATTAACTCTCATTACACTAGAGGGTTTTACATCATATGACCAAGGAGGTAAATTTCATAAAGTGGAATGGAATGGTTGTCACATTAAAAAGGGTCACAAAGGTCTGATTTGCAGTATGACATATTATACATTAGTTTAAACAGGAAAAGTTGTATATTGTTTTTTAAAATAAAATTGTTAGTATAGAACAGAAAAAAAAAGAGCTAAGAATTGAGAAGAATGGAAAATTATGATGAAATATTTTCTCACTTACCCCTCAAGTTAATCCACCTTACTGGGTCCTATATATCCAAAATTAATAAAATTTTACACAAACACCATTTCCTCACAGGAAAATATACACTAATTATTTATTTTATTTATTTACAATTTATAATCTACAATAAACCGAAATCATGAAAACCCAAGTGGGTGGCAGGCTATAAGTTTAGAAAAAACTTAGAAACAGTTAAATTTAATACAGATTGGCTCTGAATTCAACCTCGTGCGTGCCTTGTGTCCATGGTATTTTTATACCAGAAGGAAGTACTACTACTGGCTTTGCCAGATATTTTAGTACAGTTAGGGTAAATTAAAAATTAGAGACCAACACACTGCAAGTGGGTATGCGCACTGATGTGGACCCCATCCACACAAGGCTTGTCAACTGGGATAAAAAGAGCTAATGGGAAGTTTCATTATTTGTTTTGTCCTCGTTAATTTCAAGTCCTATTTTGCTAGCCAGTGAAGACAGGGTATCTGTTTTTTCTTGCATCGAATTCATATTGTCACTGATATGAGTTATGTCATCTGCAAAATCAAGATCTTCTAGTTGAATCCCATGTACCCAGTCACTACCTGTGTTACTTGTGTAGAATTTTTTCATTATGAAGTCTATTCAATCAATCAAGTGCTGTGCCCCATGGCGTAGGCGATCATTTCTCTCCACAATTCCCTGTCTTTAGACTTGATTATGAGATCCGCCGGTAACTTTATTCCTAGCCAGACTGACAGCCCATCCAGTAACTTCTCTCTCTGTCTTCCTCTGTCTCTTCTTCCCTCAGTTTTTCCACAGTGTGTTCCAGTTTTCCTCTTCTCAGAAAATGTCCCACAAATCTCGCTTGTCTGCCTCTGATCTTTGCTGTAATTTGCCTTTTAACTCAACCTCTCTTAAGACTTCTTTGTTGGCTTTCTTAGCTGTCCATGATCCTTCAAGATCCTTCTTATGAACCACATTTCCATGACCTTCATTTCTCGGTGTACTCTCTTATTTGTGGACCATGCTTCACATCCATAAAACAAAATTGGCGCGATGTAACATTTAAGTACTCGGAATTATGTTTCCATTGATATGGGTCTGTTGCACAAGATGTTTCTCATTTTCTGAAATGCTGACCTGGCCTGAGCACATCTGCTTTTTATCTCATCAGATGTTATAATTGTTCCTAAGTACTTGAATCTGTCAACTTGTTTCAGTTCTGTGCCATCGATAGTAATGCTACATTTTGGTGGTATTCTTTTCTTTGAGATGACCATCACTTCAGTCTTCTTTTATCTTAAGTTGTTAAGGTTTTAACTGCCAGTTGATATTCCTGTCAGGCTCTCTATATTTCTCATTATGTTTTCGCTGTACAGGGAGAAGAGATCAGGAGATAGAACACATCCTTGTCTCACTCCCAATTTTATGTCTTGGAATGCTCCTATTTGGTTCTCAGCCTTCTTTGTTGCTGATTGCTGCCAGCATATTTTTTTGATGAGTTTCAGATCTTTCCCATTTATGTTGATGTCTTCCAGGATTCTTATAATTTTTGTGTGTTTCATTTTATCGAATGCTTTACAGTAGTCTATGAAGCATAAGTATAGGTCCGTCTTTACTTCTGTTAATCTTTCCAGCAGTGTTCTCAATATGTATATGGCATTACTTGTGCCTTTTCCTTTGATGAAGCCACAGCGATTTCTGGTTTTGTTTTGCCTCTGACTCTTCATGACAGTACAAAGCAAGATTTTTGGTAACATGGCTCATAAGACCAGTGGTTCGATGGTCTTCACATTCAACTGCACTTTGTTTCTTTGGTAGGGCAATGAAAACTGATTGCAAAATTTCTGATGGGACATAGTTACTGTTATAGATGTCATTCAGCAATCGGATAATTATTTCTATGCCAAGCTCTCCTGATGCTTCCAATTCTTCCTTGGTGATTTTATCTGGTCCTGGTGCTTTGTTGTTCTTCATGTGTCTGATGGCTTCTTCCACTTCTGCTTTTAATATGTGAGACCCTTCATTATTATTTCGTATATCTATTTTGCCTCTATTGTCCTCATAGAGTTCTCTAATGTATTCGCATCATCATGCCATTGTTTCATCTCTGTCCATTATTGTATGCCCTTCCTTTGACTTCAGGCAACCAGTCTTGCAGTATGCCCTTTTGTTTGTTAATTCCTTTATTTGTACATATCTCTTGCGTTTCCATGAAGGTGTGTCTCTATTTCATTACATTTCTTATTTAGCCACTCTTCTTTAGTTTTATTGCATTTGTGTTTTATTTTGTCATATTCATCTTTATCTTCCTTAAGACTTCATCTCCAATGCATTACTTGCAAAATTTCTTCTGTCATCCACCTCTGTTTAGCGTGTCATTTATTTGGAGGTAGGATTTCGATAGATGTTTGCTGAATAGAGTCTTTAAGCATATTCATTTGTTCATCAGTTGTTTCAATTTTCTCTATAGCATTATACCTGTTATGTACTATGGTCCTATATTGTTTTTGTATTGCCTTATCTTTCCGTAACAGCTCTCTATCTAGTTATTTGTTTTTAGTTGCTACCTTTAAGCTCTTTAGCCTGATTCTCACTTTTCCTACAACTGGGATGTAGTCACTGTTTCAATCTGCGCCAGGTCTTGTTTTCACGGAAATGGCTGTTATTTCATCTTCACCTGCAGCTTTGTGGAATGTGGTGTTTTACTAAATTATAGCGTTGCTAGTTTTTCCAACTCACTTCAGGTCTTTTTGTTATTGTCATTGACTTCGTTCCTTCCATTCCTTTCATAGCCTTTCTTATGTGAGCAGTGTCATTTCACAGTAGTGTTCACAGCTGATCTCATCAAAATGTAATATTAATAATAAAATTTGTCCAGCTTCAAGACTTTGCATTATTCTCCATGTCACCTCCAAAGTGATTGAAACACATTGCAAGCATTTTTTTGTTGTTGCCTAATTAAATCTGACATTTAATTTCATCTATTGGACTTTCTAGATCCCATGTTTTGGCTTGAATACCTAAAAGATTTGTTTATCTGACCTAAACAGATAGTTTCTAAATTTATGGCTGTTATACCCAGTCAGAGTTTTCTTCTTTTTTTTTTTTAATTTTAAATAACCATAAACTATAAAATATCTTGAGATATTCTTTCAGTTATACTGGCTGTAGTTTTATCTCCTGTAGTTAAATCACTGAGTCAGCCACACTGGGCTCTCCTTTACAAGGTGCACTCACATGCACCTGCATTGACTTGAGCCTTGCTTGTATGTCTGTTTTGCTTTCCATAAACTTTATGCCTGTCAGAAATTTCTTACATAAGTGCACTTCTGTGTACATCAGTTTTATGTTTATTGAGAGCTGTCTGTATATAAAATCTGGTGGTTCAGTTACATGTTTTCTTGTGTACCAAGAACAAAGATCTAACTATTAGCATGGTTATCAGAGCTGGCACCCCTTCTGTCACCTTGTTGTGGAGTATGAAGTGGTGGATAGATTTAACAAGAAAAAAAAAAAGGGTTAGAATATGAAATGGTAAACAGGATGTGGCAAGAAAAGAGAAGTTAGAATGTAGAATGATGGACAAGATATGGCAAGAAAAGAGAATATAAAATGATAGACAAGATATGGCAAGAAAAGAGGGTTTAGAATATAATATGATGAACAAGGTATGGCAAGAAAAGAGAGTTTAGAATAGATATGGCAAGAAAAAGGAGGTAGAATATTAAATGATAGACAAGATATGGCAAGAAAAGATAGTTTAGAATGAAGAACAAGATATGGCAAGAAAAGTGAATTAGAGTATGGAATGATAGACAAGTTAAAGCAAGAAGAGTTTAGAATATGGAATAGTGATACACATGATATAGCAAGAAAAGAGTTTAGAATATAGTATGACAGACAAGATATGGCAAGAAAAGAAAGAATATGGAGTGATAGACAGGACATGGCAAGAAAAGATAGTTTAGAATATGAAGTTAAAACCCTAAATTTTTCTTAAACATTTATGTTATTCTAAATCCTGGAGTGTTGTCAGAAGATGAGGCCCATAAAATTTCCTTGATGTCAGAGCAGTCTCACGACTTCGTTCTCATCTGCACCCACCTGGTCCTAAATAATTCACATAAATCCTGTTTATACGCAGTAGAATCTCATAATAGACCTTGTTTATGACAGAATGTTGGTAATAATGGACCATATCCACAGGTCCCAGTCACGTTGTGTATGTATTTTAGTCTGGATGTAGCAGACTTTGGATATAATGGATTAGTTTTGCCAGTCTCCTTGAAGACCATTATAGTGAGATTTTGCTGTATGATAAATTTATGTGTTTTATTTACAGACTGTAGTAGAAGTAAATCAGTGGTTGTCATTGTCTGATTTCTTCTTTTGCTTATAAAATTTCAGGATGACCTTCGAAGACTACTGCAAGTATTTTGTCCAGACCTGTATTTGCCGTGTTGTTAACACATCTTACCTGAGTTTGAATAAAACCTGGCATGAAGGACTGGCTCATGGGCAGTGGAAGACGCCTGATAGAGCTGGAGGGTGTTCCAATCATCCCACCTTCTTGAAGAACCCACAGGTAGCACACATAGCAGGGTTTTCATATCTCTGATCCTTGATCATTGGTTTCCTATAGTGTCCTAGTGTTCTGTTCTCTCTTGCAGACGTATGGTATTACTCTTATTTCAGTGGTCTCAACATTTTTTTTTTTACCTTATGCATCCTTTTCACCACATGTCAGAATGTCATTTCTATTCCAACTCCACCCAAGATTGTCAGACCCAAAAGGGTGCTTTCCAAATAGTATGTAGATAATATTCCAACAGTTTGAGACACTCAGTGGACCCTGTTTTTCTCTTCTCTCCCCCCCCCCCCCAGCTCTTCATATCTAACAATAAATACAGTAACTTCATCCTGTTCTGTGAGTTAATTAAAATTAATGAATTTTGTCCCCATCAGACTTCATTGTAGACATATCTTTTTTTTTCTGACTGTTTTGGTATAGGTAAAAAGGTAAAATTTCCATTTCCATGGCATTAAGGCATATTGGGAAATACGGTGTTAGGCCCGTATTTTCCATGACCTTTGGCATATGGAAGTGCGATGTGGTCAGTATCACTCCTGGCCATTTTACCTTCTCAGATTTCTCTGGTACCCATTTTTAGAAGCTGGGTGAACCCCGGGGCCTTTTTGATGTGTACCAGAAAAAAATCCCACTGCTGGAACTGAACCTGATACCACCAGATTAGTAAACTGAGTGTATAGGTTTCATCTTTCTTCAAACCACATCTCCAGTAATTCTAAATTTTTATTTCTTATGTTTGTTGTTCATGTTCATAACTTTGTATACGCAGTGCAGGCACATTACACTACATAAGTTTGTCATACACAATGCAACAAAGATAGCACTACAGATTATGTGAACATATGACATTTCTACAGATAGTGCACCTTGTGTACAGAATGGCATAAAAAAAAAACACTGCAAATTATGTTCAAAGAGTGGGACAGTGAGTAGAATATATGGTACAGAGCAGAATGTGCACAAGTAAACATCAGTAAGATGTTCAGTATTTCATCTTATCTTGTCATCAGTAAGATGTTTCATGTTTATCACCGTTAAGATGTTCATTGTACATCTTGTTTTATTCCAGTACATGTTCGACATAACAGAGGAGGAAGATGAGTGTATGATACAGCTCATGCAGAAGTCAACTCGAGATAAGGAAGGATCTCAAAATGTCACCATTGGTTTTACTATTCTGAGGGTACACTCCTGATATACCATGCTAAACATATAAACTTTAGTTCATGCCTGTATGAGATTTGACGGATTCTCAGGTCTCTTCAATTTCTGTATTAGCCATATGCTTGCTAGTCTGTATGTCGTTTCAAGGGTTCATTAGCTGTGCAGTTTCCGTACAACATTCCAGGCCTTTTAGTTAGCATGTGCAGCTTACATACAACATTCCTAGCATTTAGCCTTTACACTGCTCATGGTGTATAATTCAGAAAGAAGTTCAAATGAGCATGTCATTACACTTCAGAGAAGTCTTTAAGCATTTTGATCTTTTGATCATGGTGAGCAAACTCTGAAGCACTAGCAAGAACGCTGACTGAATGAAAGTTGGAGAAGAATGCACAGCTTTCAGCCTGGGAAGATGAGTTGTCAGAACTTTCACATTCCATATGCTTTTCATGCAAATGAACACAAGGTTATCTTCAGTTCAAAATTCATGATGGTAATGCTTTTTTTTTTTGAGAATAGGAAGAAGACAGTAGAAGAGCATCATGAATTTATTTAGAGATGGATCAGTGCTTTCACAGTAAAGCTGCATTGCCAGGTTTCCCACTACAGTCCAGGGTATTGAGAACCTCAGTCCATGCCATATTTACATGACTGTTGTGAGGTAGTTTGATTCTAGAAGCACTTTCATAGAGTGAGGTAGGGCCTTAGTTACTATGATTTGCAAATGGTCATACTCTCCTGCTACACATAGATTGGTATATTTTGACCATTTATTTGCAAAATTCAGATTTTGATGTGTCTGGAAGTTTTATAGCACTGTACTTCAGAATGGAGTTGTTCAGACTTTGGCTGCCTACAAATAGCTTTTCAGAAAATGGCTACCTTAAGTTTTAAGCATAAATGGACCTTGTGTTGATTTGTATGAAAATGACTCTAATCTCAGTGAAAATACGACTATATTGTCTAGTAAGATGATAGTGACATGGAGTAATTCAGCATCGGTAAAAGTGAGAATATGTGATATATTTATTGTATGTGCAATTTGAACATAATAAACCAAAAGTTTACCAAGGGCAGATTATTCCAAAATGAATCAAACATTCTGAGGGTCAGAGTTAATCCTTAATATTTTAATTACATAATTATCAAGTCATTATGAATCTTATGACTCCATTCAGGGTTGCCTTTTTTTTTCTTCCGAGTTAATTTTTAAGTGTTATTGTTATATGCTATGCTGGATAGTGTTGACCATCGTGCTTCTCCATCTTGGATGATCCTTGATGTTTCTGATCAGTTCCACTGCTTTTATATTTTTCTATGCCACTTGGTCTGTCCCCTGAGATGGTTTTTTTTTTCTTTTGGCCTTCCTCTCCTTTTCCTCTTGAATTTTCCAGTCTGTGTTCTCTAACCTCTTGTCTTCACATAACATGTCTAAGGAGTTTGGACTGTGTTTTCCTTATAATTTTAACTAGTTTCTATTGTGAAACATACAAAACTTGTTCATATTTTTTTTTAAACAGGTGGAGCTTAACAGAGAGTACAGAATCCATGACCTTCTCTTGCATGAGAAAGTGAAGTCCTCGATTTTCAAAAATAGTAGATCTATCTTTCTCCGTCATGGGCCTATGAAAAAAGGTCGATATGTGGTCATACCTTCAATCTTTGACCCTGGTCAGGTGGCCCAGTACTTAATTAGGGTCTACACAAGTGCTTCCAACAACTTTAAGTAAGTGGCACAGTACTTAATTAGAATCCAACAGCTTTAAGTAAGTGGTCCAGTACTCAATTAGAATCTACACAAATATTTCCAACAACTTCAAGTAAGTGGCCCAGTACTGCCATGGACATGTTCAGATGTTCTTATGTATCACTGCTAAGAATGTCTTAACATGTTCCAAAATTTCCACACCTTTGGTGCTAACATTTTCACACATTTTGTAGTCATTTCTATAAATTGCTACAATCTTTCAACAGTGGGGGAATTACAGTAGCTATTTTTATTTCTCTGGGCCTAGTTTCAGCAAACGGGACTTGTCAGCAAGTTGGTACCAGTGTTAATTTGCATCACGTATATCCTTCCCATGCCATTAAATGTCATATAGGGCTTGCAAGGTGGTTCACCAAGTTTTCCTGTTTTCGGCGAACTTTTCAACCTCATCAAGGGATGTTATTCCCACTAAACTGGCCTCTCTTAACAAGGTCCTCTTTAGAGTTTCATGTAGTTGACCACTTTTTCTTTGGCCTGTTGTGTTCCACTTGATAGTTTGTTTTGGGATTCTCTGATTGTTTCTTCTCATCACGTGACCAACATATGTCCATCTCCTTTTCCTGATCACCCTTGAGACTGGTTGTTGTTTAGTCATCTGCCTTATCTCTGCATTGTTCTTGAATTTGTTCCACTTTATACCGAGAATTTTCTTTAGGCATTTGTTTTCAATTTGTTTTATTGCCTGTTTCTTTAGTTGTTTTCCAGGTTTTTCATGCATAAATGAGGGTGGATATTACATTTGAATTGAATACTTGGTTTTTATGCTTATAACTTTAGAGTGCCATATGCTCTCAAGATTCTTGAAGTTCGATGCTGCTTTTGCAATTCTAATTCTAACTTCCTCTTTTGATGTCACCATCCTGGTATATGTAGCTGCCTAGGTATGCAGATTAGTTGACTTCTTCAACAGCTGTCCCTTCTACATATATTTTTCCTTTTTGGTTAATGGGAAGTTTCATTATTTTTGTTTTTTTCCTTGTTAATTTCTAGTCCTATTTTGCTAGCCAGTGAAGACAGGGAATCTGTTTTTTCTTGCATCGAATTCACATTATCACTGTTAAGAGTTGTCATCAGCAAAATCAAGATCTTCTAGTTGAATCCCATGTACCCAGTCAATACCTGTGTTACCTGTGCTGCATTTTTTCATTATGAAGTCTATGGCAATTCCAAAAAGCAGGGGAGATGGTATACATCCTTGTTTCATGCATGGTTCAATCTGGAACCATTCGTGCAGCCCTTCTTCTGTGTTGATTGCACAGACGTATCTGTTGTAGAGATACTTAATGACGTTGACATTTTTAGATGGTATTCCATATAGTCTTAAAATTCTCCACAATGAATCTCTGTGTATGCTGTCGAATGCCTTTTTAAAATCTATGAAGTTCAGGATTAACGGTCTTTGGTTTTCAGTATGTTCTTCAAGCATTATTCTTAGAGTAAAGATCTGGTCGAGACATCTTCTTCCTTTTTGAAGTCCTGCTTGTTCTTCTCTCATAGCAGTATTCACTATATCTTTAATTCCATTCAGAATGACTTTGCAAAATACTTTTGACACAACTGATAGTAAGGTTACTCCTCTCCAATTATTGCAGTCACCAAGACTCCCTTTTTTTTTGTTGTTATTTTAACAATGATTCCTTTTTTTCCATTTAGAAAGGACCTTTTCTTCTTTCCAAATTTTATTAAACATTCTCTGTTGTTGGTTCATGTTGTCACTGTTAATAGTTTTTAACATTTCAGATGTTATTTCATCTTCACTTGCAGCTTTGTTGTTAGCCATTAGATTCACAGCTGTTTCAATTTCATTCAGTGTAATTTCATCTAGGTTGACATTTAGTTGTGGAGTTGCTAAGTCGATTTCATGGTTTATCAATTCTTTTGGGTGTGGTCAATTAAGTATTTCTATGAAGTGTTCAGTCCATCTTTGCTGTTGGTCTTTACTTGATGTTAATAGGGTTCTAGTTTTGCCAAAGATTGGTCTTTCTTTAGATGTAATAGTACCCGTTAGCCTCTTTTGTATGTTATATAGAGTTTTGCAGTCTTCTGTTTTTGCTGCTTTCTCTGCCTCTTTCACTTTATTGCCTATGTATTCTCTTATATCCTCTCTAACTGAACTTTTTTACTTTATTGTCAGGTTCCTTGTATGTTGCTTTCACCAAATCTTTTCTGAAATCTGTCTTTACATTCAACATGGCTAATTTGGCTGCTCGTCTTTCATGTATGCATATCCATGTGTTTTCTGATATCCATGCTTTTCTATTTGTTTTTTGCAGTCCAGCACTTTGTTTTGCTGCAGTCATTATAGCTGTGTTGTAAGAATTCCATAATTCATTTATATCTACCTCCTTTACCTCACTGAGTGTTGTGAAATGATTGTTAGTATTTTCTTCTTGTAGGCTGTGGCTGTTTATCTTTCTGAGTTTTGATTTCTTGCGTTGACTTTTCAGTTTTAGTCTTATTTTCCCTATACACAGGTATATTTTCCCTATCATGAGATAGGAGGGGTTATAAGTACTGTATATGTTTTCATTGTGTTCCAGTGTTAATCTTATATTATGCTCTACACTGGTATTCTATTATCATGCTGCATTTAGTAAATTATAAAATGGTCTGAAAAATGAGTTTGTATAGAAACTCACTGTTTCTTACAAAGGGTTATAGTGAAGACATTATTGAAATATGAAGCTCTGACAATGAGCAGGATAATCAGACTGCTAAGCCCAGCCTTGAACATTGACTGGATGGCAAGGATGAAAAGGCTGAAAACAAGTGAATACTGGTTGAAAGATTTTTTTTTTTTTTGGTTTTGATCACCTGTGTTTAGTGGCATTGTGTCCTGGGACAGCTTTTTAATTACTTTTTTTAAAAAGTTTTTTATTGCATTTATTAGACAGCAGCACTGATGCCTGTATGCAAGCAACTTTTCAGGGACTTCCTGTCACCTGTAGAATCATCAGCTTCGAAGGAAAAGAGCCCATTGAGAAAGTGTGTTGTGCGTGCAAAAAAAATATGACAGGAGACGAGATTTATATCCAAAGACTGTGATGTCAAATTGTGTATTATGCCCACGTAGGTGGATCAGGAGAATCGCCGACAGAAAAATCCAGAGAGAGTTAATGACAAGGTTATTTTATTACCCGATTTCTGGCATTCCCTGCAGCTGTATTAGATTTCCAGACATATCAACCTTATCCTTCATTTGGAGTCGACTGGCATAGTTGAAAAGCATATTTTCCATATCAGTTCCCCAGGCAAAGCAGGTAGTGACATCAAGCAAGTTCCACAATGGCAAGCACCTATCTACTTCAGTATTACCCTATGAGATGAAGACTGCTGTTACTACAAGGCACACCCCTGGCCAGTGCCATGAAAGGCAGGATCTTTAGCCACTCACTACTCATGTGCTCTCTGTGTATATTTGTTGGTTACATATGCTTGGTCTTCAGGGCAAGCTAGATTTACTTTTTTTGTTTGTGATAATTGTCAGAGAGCTGACCCAAGAGAGACCCGTCAAGCCATGGTACAACTGCTGCGGCAAGGCTCCGGTCATGGTCACTCACATCAAAGTGGTTAAAGCTGGTGGGCTGGAGAAGCAGGACAGATCTGGTCTGCAATAATTACTTTCTCTGCCTGATTTTTGTTGTGTTTTTACTGTTTTCATTTATAATTTGTTTTATTACTGTGATTGCTGTTACAAACGTGACTTGTCTTATACTGGTTAAATGGCTCTTATACTGCTTGTCTGATAAAACCATATTGTGATCATGTTAACCAGCAGTTACTGGTAAATTACCGATTTTAAAAAAATTGTTTTTAATTTGTGATCATCAGTTACTGTAACTGGTTTATATTATTGAAAATCTAGTTAAAAAGCAACCAGCAAAATCATTTTGGGGGGTGGGGGGGGGTGTAATAGGCCAGCAGACTGATGATGCTTAATTTGCATGTAAGAGAATAAGCCAGTTTTGGTGAATATTTTGTAAAGATTAAGTCTGTTTAAATCTTGCTGCAAATAAGGAGGAAAAAAAATAATAAATGTGACTGTTTTTTACATTTTAAAAGTAAAAATTACCAAATGTTGTATTGAGAAAACTGGTATTTCAGGAAGTACTTCATGCAGGATGAAAAAATGGCTATAACTATTGGTTTTTTTTTTTAAATCCTAGCATGACCACTGTTTATACTTCTTTGTGATACAGCTTATAAGATCAGTAAATGATTCAGAATGTTTATGAGGAATTAGAATGTTATTTAGAATATTATTTTGGCCAAACACATTAAGAAATAACATCTTGTAGGCATTGTGTTCAAATATGAACAAATCTTAAATGTTTACATCTCCACCAGTGCTAAATGGTGGACATGTAATGCAAAAGGCATTACAGTCATTCTGATGAGAAGAATTGAGTTGGAAGTAGCAAGGCAAAGCTCAAAGCTTTGTTGTGTTTCTGAAGACTGTTTCCTTACTCTTGTTTTTATAGCAGCAGAATTTGTGTACCAGACATAATTTGATGGGGGGTTTTTTTCTCTTAAATTTCCATGTTATGATATTCCTTTTTTCAGCCTTCTCATTGGTCCTTTAATTATTTTTATTGTTTGTGGCAGATCATTTGATGTGTGTCCATCTAGTAAGATCATTTGATGTGTGTCCACCTAGTAAGATATTTGATGTGTGTCCACCTAGTAAGATATTTGATGTGTGTCCACCTAGTAAGATATTTGATGTGTGTCCACCTAGTAAGATATTTGATGTGTGTCCACCTAGTAAGATATTTGATGTGTGTCCACCTAGTAAGATATTTGATGTGTGTCCACCTAGTAAGATCATTTGATGTGTGTCCATTTAGTGAGATCATATGATGTGCTTCCATCTAGTAAGATCATTTGATGTGTGCCCATCTAGTAAGATAATTGATGTGCTTCCATCTAGTGAGATCATTTGATGTGCTTCCATCTAGTAAGATCATTTGATGTGCTTCCATCTAGTAAGATCATTTGATGTGCTTCCATCTAGTAAGATCATTTGATGTGTTTCCATCTAGTGAGATCATTTGATGTGTTTCCATCTAGTAAGATCATTTGATGTGCTTCCATCTAGTGAGATCATTTGATGTGTTTCCATCTAGTAAGATCATTTGATGTGTTTCCATCTAGTAAGATCATTTGATGTGCTTCCATCTAGTAAGATCATTTGATGTGCTTCCATCTAGTAAGATCATTTGATGTGTTTCCATCTAGTAAGATCATTTGATGTGCTTCCATCTAGTAAGATCATTTGATGTGTGTTCATCTAGTGAGATCATTTGATGTGTGTCCATCTAGTAAGATCATTTGATGCCTGTCCATCTGGTACATAATTATGATAGAGCCCTTTTCATGATAATTAATAGATTTTTCAGCTGATCATATTTAACAGGTCTTGACGAAGATTTTTGTTATTACTTTTATGAGGATTACCAAGAGTTGTTAGTGTAATAAAAAAAATAACTAGTTGGATGTTCTTATTTCCTAGGTGGTGCAGACCCTTACTGTATCATCTCATGTGAGGGCCACACTGTGACCACATCTGAGTGTAAAAACACAACAGAACCAGAGTGGAATGTATCAGCACTCTTCTATAGAAAAAACCCAGTCAAGAGTCCAATTAAAATACAGGTTAGTGTACAAGTGGTGTATAACTGTATACATTTTGTCTGTCTGACATCCTCTGTACCCTACTGATATTTGAATGGTTTTCTGTGCAGTGGGCTTTTGTGCTAAAGGGGTGGGGCCTGATGTAGTTCCAGTGATAGTGGGGTCCACTCTGAGACAAACAAGCCAATGTAAGACGCTTCCCTTCCAACATGATGCATGTACATCAGTAATACCAAAGCAGTGTTTCCAAACATGGGGTGTATGTTTTCTTTCGGGACTTAGCTGACTATTTTGCTGCAGGGGTTGAGGATGATGGGCATCATAACCTTGAGATGTTTAGACAGGGCATGTTCCAGGAAAGATTGGGAAACTGCACCACAGCATCAGCAGAATGGAACATAAATTTATGGTTATAGGGAGATCAGGAGGTCATGTCATTCATCATTTCTACACTGATTGCTTGTTTAGAGCTGTTTTTTTGTTTTGTTTGTCTCATTTTTTAATCATTTCTTGTGATGAAAACAGCTTCTGAATCCATCTCTCTCTCTCTCTCTCTCTCTTTGGAACAATTTCAGATCTGGAACAACAACATATTACGAGATGAGTTCATGGGCCAGTATGCTTACCTGTCCACCGACGAGAGCAAGAACCAGGCCCAGGAGGTCGGGCTGGTGGGCCGCAAGAGTGAGAGCAACACAAACAGACCCGGGAAGCTGATGATTGTTGTAACACAATCTAGAGACCTGATTTCTATTTAGGTTCTTTGCAGGAAATGATTGTGAACTGGAAGACATAGGGGGAAACATTTTTTGGATCAGAAATAAGATTGTAACTGAAATTATTCAGTAATTTTGCATTTTCATTGCTTTAGAAAATAGTCATTTCATCATCTGCTCAACCCATTTTTTTTGTGTGTGTGTGAATTCTGATATTTAAAGTTTTCATTTACTTAATAGAAGTGTCTTTGGTTTGGGGAAAGGAGAAATGAGGTGGTCATTATTTCTTAGTTTTTATTAATAAATTAACAAGTGCCAGTATATAAATGTCCTGAATGTGATAAAAGTATTACAGCTTTGATAACAGATGAACAAACTGTGTGCAGCTTATGGAGAGAGTGCACTGAACACAAGAGGTTGTCTGAGTGTTTGTTTTTTTTTTGTTTTTTTTTTCTGGAAATATGCTCCCAGAAAAAAAAAAAAAAGTGAACAAATAAACCACATCATGTAGTTTTACACAGGAGTTTGGCAAACTCTTTGAAAATGTTACCAACCTTCGCATTATCTATGTACAACAGATGCCCTGAACAGCCAGAAAAACGAATGAAAGTGTCCTCAGAGTAGTTTCAGAACAGCAAAAACTGGTTAAAATGATAAGATGGTCAGAATTTCTTGGGCATGTACGGAGAAGACAAAGAACTTGGTAATTACTGGAAAATTCAAGGGAAAAAAAAAGCAGAGGAAGGTCAAGAGAAAAATATCTTGGCAAACTGACCAATTGGTACAGGAAAAAAAATGAAAAAAACATTTGAATTGATTTGAATCATCAAGATCATCCAAGATAGAGAAGCAGGATTGGGAATGCTGCCTGGCTGCCACGTACATATCTTGTTATATGTGACCATGTTATGCAAATGTTGTTTATGCTTTTAAAGATATTTCTGTAATTCAACTAAATGTTTTTTTGTTGCGTTTTTTTTTTTTTTTGTTGGAAATTCAGATGAATTAAGTAAATAATTCAACTTCAGTTAAAAAAATGATTACAGTGTTTTGATATCATAATCTTCAGAAGAAACTTTTGGTCCCATTAGAGAACATGACATTAGAGTCTGGAACAAATGGAGGAATTTATAGTTTGTACAAAGAGCAGCTGCATTATGAAAAGTTACCAGATAACAGTGACTGCATCATCAAACCAACCTTGCATATATGTGTGAGGTGAAGGGGACAAGACAGGGCTGGCAGACCAAGATAATAAAAAAAAAAAAAAATGAAGGAAACCTATGTGCTTAGCCTGTAGTTCCAGAATGGCATACTTTCTCTTCCTGCACTGACAGCTCATGTGTACAGTGTACTCTTATGTGCCTTGCCCTGCATGTGAATACTCTTTTATATATCTGAGGTGTTGAGAGCTTTAACGAACATATTGAAACTTGACTGCGTTGAATGAAATCCATATCTGCTCATGATCTACTTTTATTGTTTTCTCACTACTTCTTACGCTGTTTTATGAATTGAAATATTTTTAGACAACCACAAGTGCATGTCAGTATTATTTGAACGGTTGGCATGGACAGGTGTGTTGTTTGTGTTTATGCTAGGATATGATATTGATACTTTATAAATTCAATCATAATCATATTAAAAAATATGGTCAGTACATGCTATATTTCTGATCTTTGTGCACAGCCTTCTGTGTGGTTGCAGTGTTTGTTGCACCTAAACATTTTCTGTTTCAGAGACAGTTTTTCCCCTGATTCACTGTATCAGGTACCCATTTTTACAGCTTAACTCAGCTTGACTGTATGAGAAACTAGTTCACTTTTAACTGAACTACTCCCATTCAGTGACTCCCAGGTCAGAGATTGAACATGTTTAAAATGATATCATTTTTTTATTGCCAGTTTTCATTTTATTACATTTTTTTTTATTGCCAGTTTTCAGATTATTATGACTTTTTTTGTGTGAAGCTAGTTTTTGGATTCTCTCATGGGCCTTATAATTGTGTCTTTCTAATAATTTATCAGTTTTAACTCTCATTTTACTTCTTTTTTTTTTTTCAGAATGGTTCTAGACTGCTTGTGGGTGTGGTCTTTATAACATATTTTTGTCACTTTCTTGAAGTGAGCTGTATCTTCTTGTTTTCTTTGGTATTTTGATCCCCACAGCAATGCATATATACACATACATTTATGAGGTTTATACATACTTATTTGTTATGGAGGTAAAGACATCTTTTATATTGTTATATGTGACCATGTTATGCAAATGTTATTTATGCTTTGTAAGATATTTATGTAATTCAACTAAATGTTTTGCTTTTTTGGGGGGAAGTCAGGTGAATTAACTAAATAATTCAACTTCAGTTAAAATTAATTACAGTGTTTTGATATCATAATCTTCAGAAGAAACTTTTGGTCCCATTAGAGAACATGACATTGGAGTCAGGAACAAATGGAGGAATTTATAGTTTGTACAAAGAGCAGCTGCATTATGAAAAGTTACCAGATAACAGTGACTGCATCATCAAACCAACCTTGCATATATGTGTGAGGTGAAGGGGACAAGACAGGGCTGGCAGACCAAGATAATAAAAAAAAATTCGACAGGCAACTTTGGAAAAGACCTAAGAGAACTTTGCAGTAAACAACAAGAGAGAGAAAGCCAGCAACACAGATAAATGGAGACAGTACTGTATCTGCAAGAGCAAGACTTGAAGGATTATAGTGCTGAAGAAAAGAGATATAGAGAGAATTGGAAGCAAAAAAATGCATGTACTGGAAGTGTCATCAGGCTCCTAAACTCTTCCTGAATTGCTCCTAAGCTTAAAGAAAACTTCAGAAGCAAAAGTTTGTAAAAATGTGATCAGGTACTTCTGTACTTTTTGTTTCAGAATTATTTTGTTCAAATTACTGAACCAGCTGGTGTTTGTGCAGTGAGACTTGAAGGAATTTTATTTCGAATATCAGAAATTTTGAGATCATACATCCATGTGTATGTGTAATGAGACAGCTATACAAGCCACACCATGTATTGAGACTGCTGTACAAACCACATCACATAATGAAACAGTTGTACAAGCCACATCATGTAAATGAGACAGCTGTACAAAGTCCTTTTGTGATAAGATAGCTGCAAGGTTCGTCATTGTTTGTTTTTTTTTAATACTGTTTCTTTGCATTATGATTGCATTATATTATCAGGTTTATGTTGTTTTGTTTTAAAATGAATTCAGAGTCCTGTGATGATGTATTTTTAAAGCTCTACTGTCATCAGTTTCCCCTGTCAGGTATTGCTAAAGTCAGCCATGAAATATAGGACTTGGCAGCTTTCACAAACACCTAACATCAACATGTTTTAAATGAAGAGAACCATGATTATTATTATTATTATTATTACTACTTTGCAGCATAGAAACAGCATTGTTTTGTTCCTCAAGTGTAAATATAAAGTATCTCAGATTTAGTTTTTGTAAAGTTCCAGTGCCTGTACTTCTTTAGCAGTGGATATTTTATTGCTTAGATCTGGTTAGTTCCATTTGTTTTGGCAAGACATGTGGTTGTCATCTGTCATGTCCAGCTCTTAAAAATGTATTACCTAAAATTTCAAGTCTGACTTCTGGTTTGTCAGTGCAGCATGAAACCATCATCATTTCATCGTTGGCACCTTCACCATCACCCTGTGCTTTCTGCCCAGGAAAGTTTGGCTGAGTAGAACCTCAAGCTTCATCTGTTTACTTTTGTGTTGCCGGTGACCAAGCTGGCTCCTGTTCATCTCTTGGATGTGCAAACATTCTTCTGCTGTTTTCTCATTTCAGCTTTGCCCTCATGTATGGATTTTCAGTGTGTTATTGTCCCTCTTATGGCCAGATAGTTTGTCTTGTTCGTATGTTTTTCATTTTTTTATCTTTTCCTTTCAGTTATTCTAATACTTCTGATTTTCTGTTCTGTCCATGAGCAAGTTATTTTATTAAATGTATTATATGCTTTATACTTTATTATATATTATATTCACATTTCAAAGATCCTGATTTTTCTTGACTGTTTTTTTTTTTTTATCTAAAGCTCATTTTTACTACATAAGAGTAGGATTCATCCATATAGTATTTGACAGCTTTCAGCTTTATTTGTTGTTTGGTGGCAAGGATTTATCTTATTCTCTTTAGAGCCATTCTTATTCTTTTGTGAATTCACATTTGAAATCATTTACATATGGTCTTACAACAGATCGTAATGGCACATAATTGTTCTTTAACATGAGAGAAAAAAAAAGATGAAGAAAAACTGGTAGGAAGTCGCTGACAAAATTAATGAGAAAAATCTGAAATCAAGAAATGAAGCAAGTATAAGAGCAAGAGTATATGACACATGATAATGAATGAAATATTGCATCATGAATGCTGTGTTACTAAACTGCTCTCATAGTCTTTATGTCAAGTTTTATGTAAACATTAGTTTTCAGCAGTTAGGAATTTTTCCAGTTTATTTCCCTTGGGAGTCCTCACCATTGATTGTGTTTGCAAGGAGTTCATGAAGTTTATTGCTTCTGTTTCCTTCATCACTTGAAACAAATGAACAAACAAACTTTGTTTTTGGAATGTGAAGAATTGGGCAAGCAAGCTTTGGAATTGTTTGTAGAATCCAGTCAGTAAAGGCTTCTTTTTGTGTCTCTTGCTTGTGATAATGCTAGTTTGTTTGAAGCCCAAAAAGAGATGGAGTAGGAACTTTTAACCCATTTTTACTCAATTTGTATAATAAACCCTGCATTTGTTTACAGTGAACAGTGGGGAAAGTTAAAAATTTAGCCCTTCATGGGTTAAATTTTTAAACTTGTTCCTGACTTAATTTCAAATTTTGTATCTACCTAAAGTACCATATTTCCTTCAATAAATGCACCCAGAGTTGTGATTTTGTGTTTATTAGAGTCTAGTGTCTATTCACAGAATGTCATTTACAGTTCTGCAGCATTGGTATTGGCCTATACCATATGTCTTTCCATAGAAAGTCTATGATGATGTACTGACCCGACAATTATTTCAGACCCGGTGTTTATTTGAAGCGTGCATTTATTCGAAATGTTTGCCACCACCACCCCTTGAGCATTTAATTGAGGCAGGCGACTATTTCAGAACTGACATTTAATCAAGGAAATATGGTACATATTGTTTTTGAAGTTGAGAAATCAGCAGGCAGCTTGTGTTAGCAAATAGCATTGTTAATTCACACACAAGTAAAATGGGTTTCTGTAGCAAATGACAATTTCTGCCTTTTCAAAGTGAAAACACAACTTAATGTCAGCTGTTACTGGTGTAACTACATTTGTGTATTTGTTTTGTATGCACATTTTAACAGTGTTTTGTCTACAGACATAGGGGTTTTTGAAAACAGTGGATTAGTTTTGACTTCTGATTTGGTGTGTGTTGTAGCTGAGTATGTATAGACACTTCTAAGACATGGAGGATCCATTTACTGATGGTTTTGCTTTGAAGGAAGGTACCTGCACTGTACATAGTACTTTGTAATAGAGTTTTTAATATTATGAATTTATACAGGCTTATATCTGATTAGGCATCTGTTTCACGTAGTGTGTCCACTAGATGCTGACAAAAATCTAGTTATACACCAGTTCTATACACATACTACTGTCACTGTCTTCTGTATAATATCTTTCATACACTGACAGCTGTACGTACAGTGTAATTCAGTGTGACTCACCCTACAGGTAGATTTTTTTTCATTTTTATAGGGGTTCTCCAGTGGGTGCCTGTCTTTACAGCTAGGTCCACTGGAGGTCACCAGTATTGGGTCTCTAGCAAACTTTTCTTGAGGAGATAGTCCACTATCAGCAACTCCCCTCCTAACTTAGATTGTAATATGACAGAAGTTAGAAGATGATGATGAAAAAAAAAAAAAACATAACTCTTATGTCTATAGTAAGAGCATGAGACATTGAATATTATTTCTGTCAGCTTTCACATATCCATACATTTCCAGGCTTGTTATCTTTTAATATGATATATATATATATATGCACGTATTGTTTAATTTTGTATACTTTTTAAATCTCCATAATAAATATACACCTGCTGTTCTTTAAGAATAAACATAATTGTTTTCTGAAAGCTTTAGAGATGTCTTTGCTTGTTACACTTATTATGTACTTCATAGATGAGTCAGTTCTTGGTAGGTATTTTAAACCCAGCTATGAGCCTGAGAAACAAGCATCTCTTTTGACTGCGGCACTGTAGACAACATGCCAAACCCCGGCCATTAGCCTATCATATCATGTCTGTTACAAAGACCACAACAGAGAAGTAAGAATATGGACAGTAAATGTGTCCTGCATTTCATCTATATTTTAAGACCTTCAGTATTTGCATTCAAAGCCAGTGGGAATCCATGGTGGGGGGGGGGGGGGTGGTGTGTGTGTGTTGTGATCACACAGATTGACAGATTCAACTATTGGAATGTGCCTTTAAACTCGGTCTGTGTTTTTTTTTTTTTTGGAAAAGGGGGGGGGGGGGGGGGGGGGGGGGAGTGATCGCACAGACTGACAGATTCAACTATTGGAATGTGCCTTTAAAGCCAGAATGGTGTATGATGAAATGTGGGCATGGGACAGAAAAGGTTGAGAACTACTGCTGAACAAATTAAAAACGTCACATAACAGTTGCATGAAAAGACCATCAGGGTGTCCAAGATAACGGCACAAGTTGGACTAACAATAAATGGAGGAAAAACAGAATAACCACAACCAACGCAAATTCAATCACCGTAGAAGGCAAGAAATTAGAAGTAGACACGTTCATGTATCTCCACAGCGAGGGTGGTACAGAAGCGGATATTACAGTAAGAAGTGGGATGGATAGAGTAGCTGAGAAACATCTGGAAGGCCATGGGAGTATCCGTAACAGCAAAACTCTTCAACGCAAATGTCAAATTGGTCCTGTCATATGGATCAGAAACATGTACAGCATCAGCCAAAAGTACCAAGAGACTGCAGACTGCCTACAAAAGATCTTTTGGACTAGATGGCTAGATTCCACCAGCAATGAAGAGATATGGCAGGAAACGAAGCAATCCGCAATGAAAGAAAGGATAACGAAAAGATGCTGGAGATGGGGCATGCACTTTGAAACCCTACCACTAACATGACCAGACATGGGCTCCCCAAAGTAAGAGGAAACAAGGAAGACCAGTAACACCTGGCCAAGGAGTCTTGATTGAAGCAGAGATCACAAAGATGGACCACAACTGGAGACGGATAGAAGAACCAGCGCAGGGCAGAAGTAAACTTGTGGGGGGGGGGGGGGGGGGGGGTTTGGGGCTTGTTGATGGCCTACACACCGGCTAGAAGGCGTGGATGGATGAAGCTGACGAAGTTAAATAATAAAGCTGTTGGCTTTATAAAGCATGGGAACAGATGAAGATGTTCCAGAGTCATAAGTAAAGTGTGCAAAGTCAAAAAATCTCAACAAATAGTCATACTTTACGCGAAAATAAAAGGGTTTTAAGAGGGATCAAATAGGATTTTATTTGCTCTCAGTCCTGTACACACTGCTCTTTTTTATAGTTTATAGAGCGGGAGAGAGGTATGAGGAGGTGGATATATTTGCACTTGTCTTTTTCATTGCTATCTTCTGGCGAAAAAAGGTCAGACTGGAACAAACATTCACTTAAAATTACAAGTTTTTTTTTTAAGTGCCCTCATGGGCTCGCTGGATAATTTACCATGTGTGTGGTGAGGGTTTGTAGATTAAAATCTACTTAGTCTGGGTAGAAAGATCACCTTTTTTTATTTATTTCATGGTGCCTTCCGTGCCAGGTAAGTGCTATTTTATTAGGTTAATTACTTCTTCTCTTTTACTTTGAAATTACAAGTTGGCGTGCCACCATCTGTTCTCGCTTAGTTACCGCTAGATGCATCCATCATAATCTCGCATTATCCGACGATACTCTCGCGATGTCAACTTCCGTAACCCATGTAAACAATATGGCGGGCTGATCAGCGACGAAAAACACATCACTGAACCAGTTTTCTCTAGCATATTGTTTAATTGTCGTAATGGTTCTTTTTGATAATGTTTATCTGGGCCAACGTGTTGAGGTTCGATGGAACGATGGAATTTATAAGGGTACAGTGCAATATAAGGGTCCTATAGCGACCAAAAAGGGGGAATGGGTTGGTGTGGCTCTGGACTGTCCAGGTATGTATACATACCTCATTCTATCAGGCGTTTGTATTTGAAGAAGTAAATTAACCGATATTCTATCTCTATCTCCCTCTTTCTGTCTCTTTCTCACTCTCTCTCACACATTCTCTCTCTCTCTCTTTCCCTCTCTCTTTCCTCATTTCCTCTCTCTCTCTCCACATTCTCTCTCTCCCCCAAAAACAAACAAAAATGCTGGTATCAGCTGTTGATGGTGCACCAGTAAAGAATCAAAGATGGTAATACTGATTTAGCAGATATTTTTTTCCTTAAAATTTGCTCTGAAAATACTTTTCTGCATGAAAAAAAGACACAAAATAAGATACGGGTGAAGAAAGATAAGAAATACAAAAAAATATATAAATCTTTATTTGTAATAAAAATCTATATTACACACCAGAAACTCATTACACATCTAGAGATAATCACATATTGATTAAACAACCCCAGATCTGAACAAAAACATTAAGTGCTGCCTAAGATTCTGGTCCTTTCTTTTTTTTGGGGGGAGGCTCCATATAGCTGGGGTGATGTGTTACTCTGGCCTGGTTAACACACATGGTCCTCATGGCAGTGTTGTCTTACAACAGCCTCTACTGATCCATTCTCCACCTAACATGATCATGTGCTTCAGTATCTTCATAAGCTTCAGTGAGAGAGACTTAGGAGGATGAGGACATCAAATTGTCTAAATAGAAACTCGTTCTATTCAAAGAACAAAGACATTTGAAATAATAAACAATGTGGTATTCTGTGTTTGGCAATGACCTACCAACACATGCTGTTCTTATTACTTTTCAGTCTTCATCATGGTTTATTTAATTGATAATCTCTCTGTAAGTATAGTTTAGTTGATAATCTCCCTGTAAGTACAGTTTAGTTGATAATCTCCCTGTAAGTACAGTTTAGTTGATAATCTCCCTGTAAGTACAGTTTAGTTGATAATCTCCCTGTGAGTACAGTTTAGTTGATAATCTCCCTGTAAGTACAGTTTAGTTGATAATCTCCCTGTAAGTACAGTTTAGTTGATAATCTCCCTGTACGTACAAACTGAAGCTCTTTACAACTATGGCTGTAATTAAAATCTTGTAACATAGACATTCTTCTTCTTCTTTGAACAGTTTCAGACATTGACCTGTATACTTTTGAAGTAGTTGGTTGTCAGCTGGAGGGTGCTTATTTTGGACTGGTGTGGTTGTTGGCCCTATTTGCCTTCTCTGTTGCTCAAGCATTGGGCACTCCTGCGGTATGTGGTCTGCAGCCATCTTATTGGTGCCACATGCACATCCATCACTTGAGCCTATCTTGAATTTGTTGTAGAGATGGTATCTTAGCCTGTTGTGCCTGGTACATAGCCTTAGCATGATGACTTTTTCTTCTCTGTTTAGCTGGTACCAGGCATCATTTCTTTTGGTGCTCTGAGTGCTTTTTCTCCCATTTGTTCTTGTGTCTGAGATTTATCAGTGTTTTGACCTCTTCAGATGATATGCTGGTATCTGTGGTTATTTGCCACCTTCCTTCACTAGGGGTGTCTGCTGTTTCATTTCTGGGTGAGATGGGATCCAGCTGTTTCATTTCTGGGTTTACCACAGTGAGATGGGATCCACCTGTTTCATTTCTGGGTTTATCACAGTGAAATGGGGTCCAGCTGTTTCATTTCTGGGTTTACCACAGTGAGATGGGATCCACCTGTTTCATTTCTGGGTTTATCACAGTGAGATGGGATCCAGTTGTTTCATTTCTTGGTTTACCACAGTGAGATGGGATCCACCTGTTTCATTTCTGGGTTTACCACAGTGAGATGGGATCCACCTGTTTCATTTCTTGGTTTACCACAGTGAGATGGGATCCACTGCATTACCACTCTTTTTGAACTGTGTTAGCATAGACACTGAGTGGCCTCCTTTAATTTCTAAAGCAGATAAGAAGCAAATTTCACAACAACAAAAAATGTCCACCATGGGGAAGACTTTTAACCCCACCACCACACTGACCAGGCAGAAATGATAATGAACATCTAGTTCCAAGCCGATACCAGAGGATAGAAATGAATTTGATCAAACTGTAGTTTTTTACCTTGATGAATACATCATCTATCACAGCCGTGTCTGGTCCAGACTGCTTTAACTGCCAGTCATCATTTATTTGTTAATTTTGGGTCACTTTCAGTGTGGTTGTACTTCCCAGAAACTTGATTTTTTTGGCAGCCGCTGCAGTGAAGATGTTGGAACACAGACATGCTACATTTGGGAGCCTAAAAAGAAGAAAAGAAAGTTGGCATGAGAACCTGAAGACGTATATAGGGCAAAGCTTGAACCAGCTTAAGGTGGCATGAGAACCTGAAGAAGTATATAAGGCAAAGCTTGAACCAGCTTAAGGTGGCATGAGAGTCTGAAGAAGAGTAGGGGAAAGCTTGAACCAGCTTAAGGTGGCATGAGAGCCTGAAGAAGAGTAGGGGAAAGCTTGAACCAGCTTAAGGTGGTATGAGAGTCTGAAGAAGAGTAGGGGAAAGCTTGAACCAGCTTAAAGTGACATGAGAGCCTGAAGAAGAGTAGGGGAAAGCTTGAACCAGCTTAAAGTGACATGAGAGCCTGAAGAAGAGTAGGGGAAAGATTGAACCAGCTTAAAGTGACATGAGAGCCTGAAGAAGAGTAGGGGAAAGCTTGAACCAGCTTAAGGTGGCATGAGAACCTGAAGAAGTATATAAGGCAAAGCTTGAACCAGCTTAAGGTGGCATGAGAGTCTGAAGAAGAGTAGGGGAAAGCTTGAACCAGCTTAAGGTGGCATGAGAGTCTGAAGAAGAGTAGGGGAAAGCTTGAACCAGCTTAAGGTGGCATGAGAGTCTGAAGAAGAGTAGGGGAAAGCTTGAACCAGCTTAAGGTGGCATGAGAGTCTGAAGAAGAGTAGGGGAAAGCTTGAACCAGCTTAAAGTGGCATGAGAGTCTGAAGAAGAGTAGGGGAAAGCTTGAACCAGCTTAAAGTGGCATGAGAGTCTGAAGAAGAGTAGGGGAAAGCTTGAACCAGCTTAAGGTGGCATGAGAGTCTGAAGAAGAGTAGGGGAAAGCTTGAACCAGCTTAAGGTGACATGAGAGCCTGAAGAAGAGTAGGGGAAAGCTTGAACCAGTTTAAAGTGACATGAGAGCCTGAAGAAGAGTAGGGGAAAGCTTGAACCATCTGAAGGTGACATGAGAGCCTGAAGAAGAGTAGGGGAAAGCTTGAACCAGCTTAAAGTGACATGAGAGCCTGAAGAAGAGTAGGGGAAAGCTTGAACCAGCTTAAAGTGACATGAGAGCCTGAAGAAGAGTAGGGGAAAGCTTGAACCAGCTTAAAGTGACATGAGAGCCTGAAGAAGAGTAGGGGAAAGCTTGAACCAGCTTAAGGTGGCATGAGAGCCTGAAGAAGAGTAGGGAAAAGCTTGAACCAGCTTAAGGTGGCATGAGAGTCTGAAGAAGAATAGGGGAAAGCTTGAACCAGCTTAAAGTGACATGAGAGCCTGAAGAAGAGTAGGGGAAAGCTTGAACCAGCTTAAGGTGGCATGAGAGCCTGAAGAAGAGTAGGGGAAAGCTTGAACCAGCTTAAGGTGGCATGAGAGTCTGAAGAAGAGTAGGGGAAAGCTTGAACCAGCTTAAAGTGGCATGAGAGTCTGAAGAAGAGTAGGGGAAAGCTTGAACCAGCTTAAGGTGGCATGAGAGTCTGAAGAAGAGTAGGGGAAAGCTTGAACCAGCTTAAGGTGGCATGAGAGTCTGAAGAAGAGTAGGGGAAAGCTTGAACCAGCTTAAGGTGACATGAGAGCCTGAAGAAGAGTAGGGGAAAGCTTGAACCAGCTTAAAGTGACATGAGAGCCTGAAGAAGAGTAGGGGAAAGCTTGAACCATCTGAAGGTGACATGAGAGCCTGAAGAAGAGTAGGGGAAAGCTTGAACCAGCTTAAAGTGACATGAGAGCCTGAAGAAGAGTAGGGGAAAGCTTGAACCAGCTTAAAGTGACATGAGAGCCTGAAGAAGAGTAGGGGAAAGCTTGAACCAGCTTAAAGTGACATGAGAGCCTGAAGAAGAGTAGGGGAAAGCTTGAACCAGCTTAAGGTGGCATGAGAGCCTGAAGAAGAGTAGGGGAAAGCTTGAACCAGCTTAAGGTGGCATGAGAGCCTGAAGAAGAATAGGGGAAAGCTTGAACCAGCTTAAGGTGACATGAGAGCCTGAAGAAGAGTAGGGGAAAGCTTGAACCAGCTTAAGGTGGCATGAGAGCCTGAAGAAGAGTAGGGGAAAGCTTGAACCAGCTTAAGGTAAGAAATACAAAAAATATATAAATCTTTATTTGTAATAAAAATCTATATTACACACCAGAAACTCATTACAATATCTAGAGATAATCACATATTGATTAAACAACCCCAGATCTGAACAAAAACATTAAGTGCTGCCTAAGATTCTGGTCCTTCTTTTTTTTGGGGGGAGGCTCCATATAGCTGGGGTGATGTGGTTACTCTGGCCTGGTTAAACACACATGGTCCTCATGGCAGTGTTGTCTTACAACAGCCTCTACTGATCCATTCTCCACCTAACATGATCATGTGCTTCAGTATCTCATAAGCTTCAGTGAGAGAGACTTAGGAGGATGAGGACATCAAATTGTCTAAATAGAAACTCGTCTATTCAAAAACAAAGACATTTGAAATAATAAACAATGTGGTATTCTGTGTTTGGCAATGACCTACCAACACATGCTGTTCTTATTACTTCAGTTCATCATGGTTATTTAATTGATAATCTCTGTAAGTATAGTTTAGTTGATAATCTCCCTGTAAGTACAGTTTAGTGATAATCTCCCTGTAAGTACAGTTTAGTTGATAATCTCCCTGTAAGTACAGTTTAGTTGATAATCTCCCTGTAAGTACAGTTTAGTGATAATCTCCCTGTAAGTACAGTTTAGTGATAATCTCCCTGTAAGTACAGTTTAGTTGATAATCTCCCTGTAAGTACAGTTTAGTTGATAATCTCCCTGTAAGTACAGTTTAGTTGATAATCTCCCTGTAAGTACAGTTTAGTTGATAATCTCCCTGTAAGTACAGTTTAGTTGATAATCTCCCTGTAAGTACAGTTTAGTTGATAATCTCCCTGTAAGTACAGTTTAGTTGATAATCTCCCTGTAAGTACAGTTTAGTTGATAATCTCCCTGTAAGTACAGTTTAGTTGATAATCTCCCTGTAAGTACAGTTTAGTTGATAATCTCCCTGTAAGTACAGTTTAGTTGATAATCTCCCTGTAAGTACAGTTTAGTTGATAATCTCCCTGTAAGTACAGTTTAGTTGATAATCTCCCTGTAAGTACAGTTTAGTTGATAATCTCCCTGTAAGTACAGTTTAGTTGATAATCTCCCTGTAAGTACAGTTTAGTTGATAATCTCCCTGTAAGTACAGTTTAGTTGATAATCTCCCTGTAAGTACAGTTTAGTTGATAATCTCCCTGTAAGTACAGTTTAGTTGATAATCTCCCTGTAAGTACAGTTTAGTTGATAATCTCCCTGTAAGTACAGTTTAGTTGATAATCTCCCTGTAAGTACAGTTTAGTTGATAATCTCCCTGTAAGTACAGTTTAGTTGATAATCTCCCTGTAAGTACAGTTTAGTTGATAATCTCCCTGTAAGTACAGTTTAGTTGATAATCTCCCTGTAAGTACAGTTTAGTTGATAATCTCCCTGTAAGTACAGTTTAGTTGATAATCTCCCTGTAAGTACAGTTTAGTTGATAATCTCCCTGTAAGTACAGTTTAGTTGATAATCTCCCTGTAAGTACAGTTTAGTTGATAATCTCCCTGTAAGTACAGTTTAGTTGATAATCTCCCTGTAAGTACAGTTTAGTTGATAATCTCCCTGTAAGTACAGTTTAGTTGATAATCTCCCTGTAAGTACAGTTTAGTTGATAATCTCCCTGTAAGTACAGTTTAGTTGATAATCTCCCTGTAAGTACAGTTTAGTTGATAATCTCCCTGTAAGTACAGTTTAGTTGATAATCTCCCTGTAAGTACAGTTTAGTTGATAATCTCCCTGTAAGTACAGTTTAGTTGATAATCTCCCTGTAAGTACAGTTTAGTTGATAATCTCCCTGTAAGTACAGTTTAGTTGATAATCTCCCTGTAAGTACAGTTTAGTTGATAATCTCCCTGTAAGTACAGTTTAGTTGATAATCTCCCTGTAAGTACAGTTTAGTTGATAATCTCCCTGTAAGTACAGTTTAGTTGATAATCTCCCTGTAAGTACAGTTTAGTTGATAATCTCCCTGTAAGTACAGTTTAGTTGATAATCTCCCTGTAAGTACAGTTTAGTTGATAATCTCCCTGTAAGTACAGTTTAGTTGATAATCTCCCTGTAAGTACAGTTTAGTTGATAATCTCCCTGTAAGTACAGTTTAGTTGATAATCTCCCTGTAAGTACAGTTTAGTTGATAATCTCCCTGTAAGTACAGTTTAGTTGATAATCTCCCTGTAAGTACAGTTTAGTTGATAATCTCCCTGTAAGTACAGTTTAGTTGATAATCTCCCTGTAAGTACAGTTTAGTTGATAATCTCCCTGTAAGTACAGTTTAGTTGATAATCTCCCTGTAAGTACAGTTTAGTTGATAATCTCCCTGTAAGTACAGTTTAGTTGATAATCTCCCTGTAAGTACAGTTTAGTTGATAATCTCCCTGTAAGTACAGTTTAGTTGATAATCTCCCTGTAAGTACAGTTTAGTTGATAATCTCCCTGTAAGTACAGTTTAGTTGATAATCTCCCTGTAAGTACAGTTTAGTTGATAATCTCCCTGTAAGTACAGTTTAGTTGATAATCTCCCTGTAAGTACAGTTTAGTTGATAATCTCCCTGTAAGTACAGTTTAGTTGATAATCTCCCTGTAAGTACAGTTTAGTTGATAATCTCCCTGTAAGTACAGTTTAGTTGATAATCTCCCTGTAAGTACAGTTTAGTTGATAATCTCCCTGTAAGTACAGTTTAGTTGATAATCTCCCTGTAAGTACAGTTTAGTTGATAATCTCCCTGTAAGTACAGTTTAGTTGAAAGCTTGAACCAGCTTAAGGTGGCATGAGAACCTGAAGAAGAGTAGGGGAAAGCTTGAACCAGCTTAAGGTGACATGAGAGTCTGGAGAAGAGTAGGGGAAAGCTTGAACCAGCTTAAGGTGGCATGAGAGTCTGGAGAAGAGTAGGGGAAAGCTTGAACCATCTGAAGGTGACATGAGAGCCTGAAGAAGAGTAGGGGAAAGCTTGAACCAGCTTAAAGTGACATGAGAGCCTGAAGAAGAGTAGGGGAAAGCTTGAACCAGCTTAAAGTGACATGAGAGCCTGAAGAAGAGTAGGGGAAAGCTTGAACCAGCTTAAAGTGACATGAGAGCCTGAAGAAGAGTAGGGGAAAGCTTGAACCAGCTTAAGGTGGCATGAGAGCCTGAAGAAGAGTAGGGGAAAGCTTGAACCAGCTTAAGGTGGCATGAGAGCCTGAAGAAGAATAGGGGAAAGCTTGAACCAGCTTAAGGTGACATGAGAGCCTGAAGAAGAGTAGGGGAAAGCTTGAACCAGCTTAAGGTGGCATGAGAGCCTGAAGAAGAGTAGGGGAAAGCTTGAACCAGCTTAAGGTGGCATGAGAGTCTGAAGAAGAGTAGGGGAAAGCTTGAACCAGCTTAAAGTGGCATGAGAGTCTGAAGAAGAGTAGGGGAAAGCTTGAACCAGCTTAAGGTGGCATGAGAGTCTGAAGAAGAGTAGGGGAAAGCTTGAACCAGCTTAAGGTGGCATGAGAGTCTGAAGAAGAGTAGGGGAAAGCTTGAACCAGCTTAAGGTGGCATGAGAGTCTGAAGAAGAGTAGGGGAAAGCTTGAACCAGCTTAAGGTGGCATGAGAGTCTGAAGAAGAGTAGGGGAAAGCTTGAACCAGCTTAAGGTGGCATGAGAGTCTGAAGAAGAGTAGGGGAAAGCTTGAACCAGCTTAAGGTGACATGAGAGTCTGAAGAAGAGTAGGGGAAAGCTTGAACCAGCTTAAGGTGGCATGAGAGTCTGAAGAAGAGTAGGGGAAAGCTTGAACCAGCTTAAGGTGGCATGAGAGCCTGAAGAAGAGTAGGGGAAAGCTTGAACCAGCTTAAGGTGGCATGAGAGCCTGAAGAAGAGTAGGGGAAAGCTTGAACCAGCTTAAGGTGGCATGAGAGCCTGAAGAAGAGTAGGGGAAAGCTTGAACCAGCTTAAGGTGGCATGAGAACCTGAAGAAGAGTAGGGGAAAGCTTGAACCAGCTTAAGGTGGCATGAGAGCCTGAAGAAGAGTAGGGGAAAGCTTGAACCAGCTTAAGGTGGCATGAGAACCTGAAGAAGAGTAGGGGAAAGCTTGAACCAGCTTAAGGTGGCATGAGAGCCTGAAGAAGAGTAGGGGAAAGCTTGAACCAGCTTAAGGTGGCATGAGAACCTGAAGAAGAGTAGGGGAAAGCTTGAACCAGCTTAAGGTGGCATGAGAACCTGAAGAGGAGTAGGGGAAAGCTTGAACCAGCTTAAGGTGGCATGAGAACCTGAAGAAGATTAGGGGAAAGCTTGAACCAGCTTAAGGTGGCATGAGAACCTGAAGAAGAGTAGGGGAAAGCTTGAACCAGCTTAAGGTGACATGAGAGTCTGGAGAAGAGTAGGGGAAAGCTTGAACCAGCTTAAGGTGGCATGAGAGTCTGGAGAAGAGTAGGGGAAAGCTTGAACCAGCTTAAGGTGGCATGAGAGTCTGGAGAAGAGTAGGGGAAAGCTTGAACCAGCTTAAAGTGACATGAGAGTCTGAAGAAGAGTAGGGGAAAGCTTGAACCAGCTTAAGGTGACATGAGAGCCTGAAGAAGAGTAGGGGAAAGCTTGAACCAGCTTAAGGTGGCATGAGAACCTGAAGAAGAGTAGGGGAAAGCTTGAACCAGCTTAAGGTGGCATGAGAACCTGAAGAAGAGTAGGGGAAAGCTTGAACCAGCTTAAGGTGGCATGAGAACCTGAAGAAGAGTAGGGGAAAGCTTGAACCAGCTTAAGGTGGCATGAGAGTCTGGAGAAGAGTAGGGGAAAGCTTGAACCAGCTTAAGGTGGCATGAGAGTCTGGAGAAGAGTAGGGGAAAGCTTGAACCAGCTTAAGGTGGCATGAGAGTCTGGAGAAGAGTAGGGGAAAGCTTGAACCAGCTTAAGGTTTCATGAGAGTCTGAAGAAGAGTAGGGGAAAGCTTGAACCAGCTTAAGGTGGCATGAGAGTCTGAAGAAGAGTAGGGGAAAGCTTGAACCAGCTTAAAGTGGCATGAGAGTCTGAAGAAGAGTAGGGGAAAGCTTGAACCAGCTTAAGGTGGCATGAGAGTCTGAAGAGAGTAGGGGAAAGCTTGAACCAGCTTAAAGTGACATGAGAGTCTGAAGAAGAAGAGTAGGGGAAAGCTTGAACCAGCTTAAGGTGACATGAGAGCCTGAAGAAGAGTAGGGGAAAGCTTGAACCAGCTTAAGGTGGCATGAGAACCTGAAGAAGAGTAGGGGAAAGCTTGAACCAGCTTAAGGTGGCATGAGAACCTGAAGAAGAGTAGGGGAAAGCTTGAACCAGCTTAAGGTGGCATGAGAACCTGAAGAAGAGTAGGGGAAAGCTTGAACCAGCTTAAGGTGGCATGAGAGTCTGGAGAAGAGTAGGGGAAAGCTTGAACCAGCTTAAGGTGGCATGAGAGTCTGGAGAAGAGTAGGGGAAAGCTTGAACCAGCTTAAGGTGGCATGAGAGTCTGGAGAAGAGTAGGGGAAAGCTTGAACCAGCTTAAGGTTTCATGAGAGTCTGAAGAAGAGTAGGGGAAAGCTTGAACCAGCTTAAGGTGGCATGAGAGTCTGAAGAAGAGTAGGGGAAAGCTTGAACCAGCTTAAGGTGGCATGAGAGTCTGAAGAAGAGTAGGGGAAAGCTTGAACCAGCTTAAGGTGGCATGAGAGTCTGAAGAAGAGTAGAGGAAAACTTGAACCAGCTTAAGGTGGCATGAGAGTCTGAAGAAGAGTAGAGGAAAACTTGAACCAGCTTAAGGTGGCCTGCTTGAAAACCCAGAGGAGATAAAAAAAATAGTTTCTTGACAGCCTCCACTCAGCGGTTACCGTAGCAAGTTCCTGGTTATCCAAGCTGAACCAGTTACTGTAAGCACAGATAAACAGGTATGATAGAGTCCTGGCCAGCTTGAATTCACCAGCTCTGATAGACATGATGTCACTGTACACTAACTGTGATGTCACTGTACACTAAATGTGATGTCACTGTACACTAACTGTGATGTCACTGTACACTAAATGTGATGTCACTGTACACTAACTGTGATGTCACTGTACACTAAATGTGATGTCACTGTACACTAACTGTGATGTCACTGTACACTAAATGTGATGTCACTGTACACTAACTGTGATGTCACTGTACACTAAATGTGATGTCACTGTACACTAAATGTGATGTCACTGTACACTAACTGTGATGTCACTGTACACTAACTGTGATGTCACTGTACACTAACTGTGATGTCACTGCACACTAACTGTGATGTCACTGCACACTAACTGTGATGTCACTGCACACTAACTGTGATGTCACTGTACACTAACTGTGATGTCACTGTACACTAAATGTGATGTCACTGTACACTAACTGTGATGTCACTGTACACTAACTGTGATGTCACTGTACACTAAATGTGATGTCACTGTACACTAAATGTGATGTCACTGTACACTAACTGTGATGTCACTGTACACTAACTGTGATGTCACTGTACACTAAATGTGATGTCACTGTACACTAACTGTGATGTCACTGTACACTAACTGTGATGTCACTGTACACTAAATGTGATGTCACTGTACACTAAATGTGATGTCACTGTACACTAAATGTGATGTCACTGTACACTAACTGTGATGTCACTGTACACTAACTGTGATGTCACTGTACACTAACTGTGATGTCACTGTACACTAAATGTGATGTCACTGTACACTAAATGTGATGTCACTGTACACTAACTGTGATGTCACTGTACACTAAATGTGATGTCACTGTACACTAAATGTGATGTCACTGTACACTAACTGTGATGTCACTGTACACTAACTGTGATGTCACTGCACACTAACTGTGATGTCACTGTACACTAACTGTGATGTCACTGTACACTAACTGTGATGTCACTGCACACTAACTGTGATGTCACTGTACACTAAATGTGATGTCACTGCACACTAACTGTGATGTCACTGTACACTAACTGTGATGTCACTGTACACTAAATGTGATGTCACTGTACACTAACTGTGATGTCACTGTACACTAACTGTGATGTCACTGTACACTAAATGTGATGTCACTGCACACTAACTGTGATGTCACTGTACACTAACTGTGATGTCACTGTACACTAACTGTGATGTCACTGTACACTAAATGTGATGTCACTGTACACTAACTGTGATGTCACTGTACACTAAATGTGATGTCACTGTACACTAAATGTGATGTCACTGTACACTAACTGTGATGTCACTGTACACTAAATGTGATGTCACTGTACACTAAATGTGATGTCACTGTACACTAAATGTGATGTCACTGTACACTAAATGTGATGTCACTGCACACTAACTGTGATGTCACTGTACACTAACTGTGATGTCACTGTACACTAAATGTGATGTCACTGTACACTAACTGTGATGTCACTGTACACTAAATGTGATGTCACTGCACACTAACTGTGATGTCACTGCACACTGAGAAGAGTAGGGGAAAGCTTGAACCAGCTTAAGGTGGCATGAGAGTCTGGAGAAGAGTAGGGGAAAGCTTGAACCAGCTTAAGGTGGCATGAGAGTCTGGAGAAGAGTAGGGGAAAGCTTGAACCAGCTTAAGGTGGCATGAGAACCTGAAGAGGAGTAGGGGAAAGCTTGAACCAGCTTAAGGTGGCATGAGAACCTGAAGAAGATTAGGGGAAAGCTTGAACCAGCTTAAGGTGGCATGAGAACCTGAAGAAGAGTAGGGGAAAGCTTGAACCAGCTTAAGGTGACATGAGAGTCTGGAGAAGAGTAGGGGAAAGCTTGAACCAGCTTAAGGTGGCATGAGAGTCTGGAGAAGAGTAGGGGAAAGCTTGAACCAGCTTAAGGTGGCATGAGAGTCTGGAGAAGAGTAGGGGAAAGCTTGAACCAGCTTAAAGTGACATGAGAGTCTGAAGAAGAGTAGGGGAAAGCTTGAACCAGCTTAAGGTGACATGAGAGCCTGAAGAAGAGTAGGGGAAAGCTTGAACCAGCTTAAGGTGGCATGAGAACCTGAAGAAGAGTAGGGGAAAGCTTGAACCAGCTTAAGGTGGCATGAGAACCTGAAGAAGAGTAGGGGAAAGCTTGAACCAGCTTAAGGTGGCATGAGAACCTGAAGAAGAGTAGGGGAAAGCTTGAACCAGCTTAAGGTGGCATGAGAGTCTGGAGAAGAGTAGGGGAAAGCTTGAACCAGCTTAAGGTGGCATGAGAGTCTGGAGAAGAGTAGGGGAAAGCTTGAACCAGCTTAAGGTGGCATGAGAGTCTGGAGAAGAGTAGGGGAAAGCTTGAACCAGCTTAAGGTTTCATGAGAGTCTGAAGAAGAGTAGGGGAAAGCTTGAACCAGCTTAAGGTGGCATGAGAGTCTGAAGAAGAGTAGGGGAAAGCTTGAACCAGCTTAAAGTGGCATGAGAGTCTGAAGAAGAGTAGGGGAAAGCTTGAACCAGCTTAAGGTGGCATGAGAGTCTGAAGAAGAGTAGGGGAAAGCTTGAACCAGCTTAAGGTGGCATGAGAGTCTGAAGAAGAGTAGAGGAAAACTTGAACCAGCTTAAGGTGGCCTGCTTGAAAACCCAGAGGAGATAAAAAAAATAGTTTCTTGACAGCCTCCACTCAGCGGTTACCGTAGCAAGTTCCTGGTTATCCAAGCTGAACCAGTTACTGTAAGCACAGATAAACAGGTATGATAGAGTCCTGGCCAGCTTGAATTCACCAGCTCTGATAGACATGATGTCACTGTACACTAACTGTGATGTCACTGTACACTAAATGTGATGTCACTGTACACTAACTGTGGTGTCACTGTACACTAAATGTGATGTCACTGTACACTAACTGTGATGTCACTGTACACTAAATGTGATGTCACTGTACACTAACTGTGATGTCACTGTACACTAAATGTGATGTCACTGTACACTAACTGTGATGTCACTGTACACTAAATGTGATGTCACTGTACACTAAATGTGATGTCACTGTACACTAACTGTGATGTCACTGTACACTAACTGTGATGTCACTGTACACTAACTGTGATGTCACTGCACACTAACTGTGATGTCACTGCACACTAACTGTGATGTCACTGCACACTAACTGTAATGTCACTGTACATTGACCATGATGTCACTCTAGCACAATCATATTTCCTTGCAGTCACTTTCAGTACTCAGTCTGTTTCTTATGACTCAGTGAAATATAAAATTGTCCTCTGATTTCACTGATCTTTCTGTCTCAAGTTGGAGATACAGCAGGGATGATGTTTGCTCGGACATACTTTCAGTGTCGACCAAATCATGGAGTGTTTGTAAGACCTGACAGAATAAGATTTATACCAAGCGAGCGGTGGTAGGTTTGTTTCAGTAATTTCATTTTCTTTCATGTTTTTATTTATTTTTTTATTCATCTATTGTGAACTTGGACATAGTCATGTAGGGCTGATTTTTAAATGAATATCTGTTTATCCATTAACAGAATGATTTCACTCGAGACCCTGCCCCATCTCTCCATTGTACCCCCAGTAACAGGCCTAGCCTGGCTAATGAGGCAGGGATCGACATAGCCCCCATGGCGGTGGAGTCTGTTAAAGAAGCATTGCACACCCCCTGCTTTTTTAGCTGTACTCCGGGACTGAAAAAAAATAGCTGTCATAACCCACTCCCATGCCAATACAGTGCTGTGCTTCAACACATCTACAGCATCGGCTGTGAGGAACAACAGCTCACAGTTACAGGGAGATTGCATAAACAAATCCATTAACAGAATAACAGAAATGTGTGGAGTAAATTGTAGTGCATCTCACCCATATACTAGAATAAATTGTAGTACTTCTCACTCTATGCTAAATTCTAGTGCATCTCATACCACACTAGAGTAAAGTCTAGTGCATCTCACCCATATACTAGAGTAAATTCTAGTACTTCTCACTCTATGCTAAATTCTAGTGCATCTCATACCACACTAGAGTAAAGTCTAGTGCATCTCACCCATATACTAGAGTAAATTCTAGTACTTCTCACTCTATGCTAAATTCTAGTGCATCTCATACCACACTAGAGTAAAGTCTAGTGCATCTCACCCATATACTAGAGTAAATTCTAGTACTTCTCACTCTATGCTAAATTCTAGTGCATCTCATACCACACTAGAGTAAAGTCTAGTGCATCTCACCCATATATTAGAGTAAATTCTAGTACTTCTCACTCTATGCTAAATTCTAGTGCATCTCATACCACACTAGAGTAAAGTCTAGTGCATCTCACCCATATACTAGAGTAAATTCTAGTACTTCTCACTCTATGCTAAATTCTAGTGCATCTCATACTATACTAGAGTAAAGTCTAGTGCATCTCACCCATATACTAGAGTAAATTCTAGTACTTCTCACTCTATGCTAAATTCTAGTGCATCTCATACCACACTAGAGTAAAGTCTAGTGCATCTCACCCATATACTAGAGTAAATTCTAGTACTTCTCACTCTATGCTAAATTCTAGTGCATCTCACCCTATACTAGAGTAAATTATATTGCATCTCACAATACAAGTAGACATCCTCAGATTTCAAAGTCAGCTTCTGTTTTCCCATTTTTACCACTGAGTTGCCTGGAGCAAGATGGAGCATTTGTCCAACCAACAGCTGGAAAGGGGGGGGGGGGGGGGGGTAGGGTACAGTTTGGTTTTCTCAAATTCTTAGAACAGATCCAAGAGTGTGCTTCTTTTTAGGCTCTGCCATCTTGTGCAGTGCCTATCCTACTGTCCCTGCTGAAGTAATGTCAAAGATTGTTTACTGGATATTCACAGTTAACTAGGTCATGGTCTGTGCATTTTTTGTTTGCCTACTTGATAACTGCACCATTCTGTTAATTCTTGCTCCCATAATCAGTACCGGGTTCAAGTCCCAGAAGTGGGATTTTTTTCCAGCACACACCAAAAAGGCTCCGAGGTCCACCCAGCCTCTACAAATGGATACCAGAGAAAACTGGGAAGCTAAATGCGGCCAGATGTGATACTGACCACATCACACTTTCATGTTTCGAAGTTTATGGAAAATATGGGCTTAACACTTTATACCCAATATACCTTAATATATATGGGAATTTTACCTCTTTTGCCTTTACCCATCTTCAGCAAAAAAAAAAAAAGGAAGCAGTAGGTGATTTGTCATTATAGCTTATATGGACTTGAATGAAATAAATTAAAATTTGGTATTTATTTTACAATGGATAAAGCTGAAATTTGTTGTACATTTTGAGTTATTAATATTTTAAAGCTTTCTTCTGTTTTGTGTTTCTTATCCATGTTCATTTGTTTTGTTGCCCTCTTGTTGAGTGTCTTGTTTTAATTAATTATTCTCTAGTACCTGCTTTTCTGAACAGTTTGCCTGTTCTTGATTTCATGCCTCGTTCAGGGTCTTTTCTTTATAATGAGATCTATGATGTCCACACTACCTGTTCTCAAGCAGGGTCTCTGGGGGAAGTTTTGTAAGCTGATGCAGAACTCCAATCTCCCCCCCCCCCCATGACTTATTTGTTTTCAGTTGTCTTGGGGGGGGGGGGGGCCACACTAAAAACAGGAAAAATCCTCTGGGCCTTGGAATTATTCACTGACTGCACCTGGCCCCCACCCCCATCTATCCCACACACACAGACACCCAACAGGAACTGTTCTCAAATGTTCAGAATCTTCAGTGTTGCAATTTGACAAACATTCAGACGTTTCATTGTTGTTTTCACACATACTGAATATCCAAACAACACCACTGACAAGATTTCCATACCTACTGGAAAATACTGCAACAACTTTGATGCAGAAGTTAGGGCAATTATTGCTGTGGTTGAAAAACTATCAGGCTCCAGAATTGATATGTGCCTCATAGTAATTCTCACAGAAGCAAGATCAGTACTGGAAGCTCTTCAGTGCAACAAGCTACCAGACCTTAAGGATGCCTTGTCAAAAACTGGCTTACAACACAGAGTCACTTTGCAGTGGATTCTATTCCACTGTGGGATACCAGGCAATGAGAAAGCTGACCATCTGGCCAAAGAGGGCACTGAAATGGAGCAACCAGGCATACCAATCACCTATAATCAGAAGAAAAGCATGATAAAAACCTACAGGAAGCCGCAAACACCACCACATGATGACTATCACATGCTAAACAGAAAGGAACAAGTCATCATTTTCCGTCTCCGAACAGGACACAGCCGACTCCGAAGTCATATGTATACAAAGTTTAAGGTTGGTACTATTAATCTATGTACATGTGCCCAGGTGCCCCAAACTGTGGAACATATCCTTAAAAACTGCACCAACTACGAGACACTGAGAAATAATTACTGGCCCAGTGAAACCACCAAAGATGGTTCCATACATGAATTACAAAAAACAGTGGAATTTATCTAAGAGACAGGACTGCAGATATAGACAGATAATGTGAATGAAGAAGAAGAAAAAGAAGAATTGTTGGGTTTTTTTTTTGTTTGTTTGTCTTATTTTCCAGTATTTCTTTGCTTTTCAAAACTTGCTGTCTGTTTCAGCTGGTCATAAGCTCCACACCTTCCCTATAAAACTTGAAGCACCTGACCAGGTCTTTTACTGAAGTCTTGAAGATCTTGGTGCTCTTAATGTACATAGATAGAAATCTGCTGAGACTGTCAGTTATATCTGGGATAGTACAAAGTCTTTTTGGTTACATTCAGAGTATATTTAGATACCCCACCATTTCAGAGTGTATCCGTTTTCTGAGTCAGATTTAAAATATGTTTAAATGAAGTCTCACAAGTCTTTCTCTCTCCCTCACACTCTCTCTCTCTGCCCAGTCTCTCCCTCTCAGTGTCTCTGTCTCTATCTTTGTCTTTCCCTTTCTGTGTCTCTGTTTCTCTCCATCTTTGTTTCTCCCTGTCTCTGTCTCCTTATCGCTCTGTTTGTCTCTCCCACTCTATCTCTTTTCTCTCTCTCTTATTATGTCTCTCTGTTTCTATCACTCCCTGTCTATACCCATGACTCTCTCTGTATATCCCTCTCTCTCTCTATTATGTCATAACCACATAATTATCACCTAGTAATTTCAAGAAAGTTACTTTAGCATCTGGGAGAGGAGCAGCGTGTTTCACTAAACTTACTGTTCTCTTACCTCAGTTTGTATAACAGATATCACAGAATCTCTGGCACATCAGACGCTGACGAGTACCTCTTCCAAACATCATGTAAGGAAATGAACATTTAATATAAATAATATTTGAGAACTGTTGAAACAAGTCACGTGTCAGTTTGCACAAACTCAGCAAAATGACCATTTTTTAAAAGTCCATCAGTAATTACTTTATAAGATTTCTCAGATGAAATAAACCTTTGAAAAATGATATATGTTATTCTTGAACTTGATTTTTCACAATTAAAGTGATTTATCGATATTTTATCTTTTGATGTCAGGTATCATGGTTGAAAAATGTGGCCAAAGTATTAGCATGCAGTCACATTTCTGCTTTCATTATTTAACTCTGTAAGCAATGGCTGTGTTTTACTGTCATCATTTGTATTTATGGGGCTGTAACTTTTCAAGTATTTGTTTGCTAGAAGAAACATGAAATGATGTCAAATTGGAAAGAGCGTGTTAGCAACATTATATCTGAAATAAATTATGACTCTTTAAAATTAATGTTTTCTTTAATCAAATGGCCAAAAATGGGCTGGTACCAGATAAAATGACATGAGCCATTACTAGATGACTTGACCAAATTATGTGATATTACCAGATTTCTTGCCCAAATTATTCTTTGATCAGACCTTGACCACACAAAATATATTGTTAATTTTGTTCACTCAGTCATTTTATCTGTAATCTTGATTATTGTATAATCTATAAAGCAAATAAATGAGAAATAAATATAAAAACAATATTAAACTCAGTGATGTGCTTAATATGAAGCATGTTGTTTTTGTTTCAGTTCCTGAAGTTAAGAATGGACCGTATGATCCAATCAAAGTTTCTCATGGAGATTTTCAGAGAGTCAGAAGTTCATTAGGAGGTGAATATAAAGTATATAAAGTATAAAGTCGTGATTATAAATTAGCTTTAATGAAGATAAACTATTTTTTTCTTAATACAGTAAAGTGATTGCATAAGGTTGTTTAAATGAAACTCTCTCACTTGTGATACAGGCATGGAACAGCAGCTAGTTGTGGAATTAAAACTCTGGTAACTGTTATGTCACTCTAAAACTATGATGTCACTCTAGTACTAACTGTGATGTCACTCTAGTACTAACTGTGATGTCACTCTAGTAATAACTGTGATGTCACTCTAGTATAACTGTGATGTCAGTCTAGTACTAACTGTGATGTCACTCTAGTACTAACTGTGATGTCACTCTAGTACTAACTGTGATGTCACTCTAGTACTAACTGTGATGTCAATCTAGTACTAACTATTATGTTATTCTAAAACTATGATGTTACTCTAGTACTAACTGTGATATCACTCTAAAACTATGATGTCCCTCTAGTACTAACTGTGATGTCACTCTAGTACTAACTGTCATGTCACTCTAAAACTATAATGTCCCTCTAGTACTAACTGTTATGTCACTCTAACACTATGATGTCCATCTAGTACTAACTGTTATGCCACTCTAAAACTATAATGTCCCTCTAGTACTAACTGTGATGTCACTCTAAAACTATGATATCCCTCTATTACCAACTGTGATATCACTCTAAAACTAACTGTGATATCACTATAATGTCCCTCTAATACTAAATGTAATGTCACTCTAAAACAATGACGTCCCTCTAGTACTACTTGTGATGTCACTCTAAGACTATGATGTCCTTCTAGTACTACCTATGATGTCACTCTAAAACTATGATGTCCCTCTAATACTAACTGTGATGTCACTCTGAAAATATGATGTCCCTCTAATACTAACTGCAATGTCAATCTAAAACTATGATGTCCCTCTAGTACTACCTGTGATGTCACTCTAAAACTATGAGTTGTGATGTCACTCTAGCACAAATCTTTTTTCCTTCCATCCCCTTTCAAAACTGAGTTTTTGAAAGAATGTGCATCAGTGGAACAGTAAACATCCTTCATATTTTGACTTACTACCAGGCTCAGCTCCAAAGGCTATTAAGAACCGTGATGTTTTATGACGTGAGCAGTCGATGGAGGATTTTAAAATCTGTAAAATGTTACTGTTGAATGAAGCTCAGACAAGGACTATGGTGTCTGTAACTATCACAGGAGCTGGGAAATAAATGAGAGAGCAGGATGGGGAGAAGGTTTCACCTGACAAGAGGGTGAATGATGACAAACACTGCTCTGGAAGAAATGAGAGCAAAGTTTATGTGCTGAAACAAACAAAAAAAAAAGGAGGGGAGGGGGTCGCTGATATAAGGAATAATGAAGCAGTTGAGGCTAAGACTCTTACCTCCCCTTCTACACACTGACTCAAGACTCTTACCTCCCCTTCTACACACTGACTCAAGACTCTTACCTCCCCTTCTACACACTGACTCAAGACTCTTACCTCCCCTTCTACACACTGACTCAAGACTCTTACCTCCCCTTCTACACACTGACTCAAGACTCTTACCTCCCCTTCTATACACTGACTCAAGACTCTTACCTCCCCTTCTACACACTGACTCAATCTACTGCGTTACCTTTCTCTGCCAGGTGGTTTAAGAACCAAGAGTGCAGCTATAGCAGAAACCTGATTCTTGAGCCTGCTTTGGGGATTAGCACTAGCCTCTCTTGGCAAAGATCGGGGGGGGGGGGGTTCAAATCCAGCCAGAGGTGCCCCAGTCACCCAGCTGTGCAAATGGGTACCAGACTCCTTCTGGAGTTGGGGAAGGAAGGGTGGCCTGACATGATGTTGACATCATCACCTTCTAGTGTGCCGACAGGTCAAGGAAAATATGGGCACTAACACCATGTCCTTAAGTGCCTCTAAGGCATGACAGTGTGTCCTTTGCCCACCCCTACTTTTGGCGATTAAATAAGATTTGAAGAAAGTATTACTAAACTCCTACAATAGACCCAGTGGTAGATAAACTGCCAACAGAACCCAGTATTGCTATTTCTGAATCTATGATTCTCCAGGTTCACAGCTGCTGGTTCATGCAGCAACATTAGCAACTCTCCAGGAGAATACAAGAGAGTAAAGTTATAATGTTGATCAGACTTCAGTAAATTGATAATTATATTGTCTGTGTTCATGAAAACATAAATGATCATGATAGTGGTAACTGAAATGATTGATCTGACACTTAAAATATTTTGGCCAAATCCAGAGGCATAAAATATGTACTAAAAAAACTATACTCGAGGAAAAATGCTGAATATAAAAAAGAGAAAGAAGGTGATAGTGATATAGATACTCTGACAGACTCAAGGAAAAGTCAGGGATTAGATTCTTTTAAATTAAGGTATGGGAATGCATGGGGAATCCGCTGCCTGCCAAACTTCCATGAGAAGAAGAAGGCACAGGATGATAACTGATGATAGTAATGATGATGATGATGATGATGATGATGATGATGATGATGATACTTCTCTCCAGACTCAGTGTGGGAATCAGTGTGGGAGAAACCTAAATACTACCACTTGAGTCACTCTGTTGGCAACCACATCCCTGCAGCAACCATGCTGAAGCCATCCAAGACCACCTCTAATTTTAGGTACATGTAAACCTGATTCTGAATTCTGTGTTATCATATACAATGAAACTGAAGTATTTTATATTGTACAAAAGCCATAATTTCAAGCAAATTTAGTCGTTCAGTAACCTTACACATACTTTTGAGCAGAGACAAAGAAAAAGGTCGCTAGAAAATGGGGACAGCAACTAAAAAAATGATGGAATGTACAGATATTCATATTATACTTAGTAAAATTTCTGACTTTGGTGTAATAGTATCCTGTTATCCTGGTCACTTGGACAACTTTTACATTTGTTACAGTATCCTCTGTTATCCTGGTCACTTGGACAACTTTTACATTTGTTACAGTATCCTCTGTTATCCTGGTCACTTGGACAACTTTTACATTTGTTACAGTATCCTCTGTTATCCCGGTCATAGGGACAACTTTTACATTTGTTACAGTATCCTCTGTTATCCTGGTCACAGGACCACTTTTACATTTGTCACAGTATCCTCTGTTATCCTGGTCACAGGACAATTTTTACATTTATTACAGTATCCTCTGTTATCTTGGTCACAGGGACCACTTTTACATTTGTTACAGTATCCTCTGCTATCCTGGTCACAGGGTAAACTTTTACATTTTTTACAGTATCCTCTGTTATCCTGGTCACAGGGACCACTTTTACATTTGTTACAGTGTCCTCCTTTCTGAGAGTATGTAAGAGTCCAGTCTGCCACATCTTACACACTCATTAGTAATAAAATCTTTGGAGATTTTTCTGAACCTTTTCAATAATCCTTGATCTTCAAGTCTCATCACAACAAGATACATGCTTGCTTAATCCTCAGTTTTCCATAGAATCACACAATTCACCGAACTGGCTGAAAATTAGCCAAAAAAAAACAAACAAAAAAACTTCCCTCTTCTTTTATAGTGCACCTTTCACTCTCCTGGCACTATCTCAGTGTGCCCTCTCAATCAGTGGTCCTAGTACTTAGTACTGGTGTCTCTGTAGTGACTTCTGGGGAGATGTAGCTTGAGGGTTAACAAAATTAGTTAGAATGGATCATCATCTTAGCTTTTTTTGGACATCAGCATAAACACTCCAATCTTCTTTTCAGTATCTCTTTCAGCATACAGCAACGCCAATCTTGTGTTGACTGACCATCCTTCTTTAGCTTTCAGTTTGTCATTCATGTTTTGCTACGCCAAGTTTCACCGCTGGCTCCTTCATTCTTGACAATGACATGATTCACTTTTGTTGAACCAGTTTCTTTTATTTGGTAGGAAAACTGCTAATGAGCCCTGAAAAAGTGTCTCTTTTGGTTTGTTATTACCACTGAGTCTCATTCATTTTCTTTACAATTTATTTCTTTTGGAACAAAATTTCTAAATCTACACTCATTTCCAAAGGCTAAATTGTTCAGTCATTCATGTATCGCTCATTTGCTTTGTATAAATTTGATTTTACAGTTTCATTTTTTTGTAATCTCATAGTTTTTCTGTTTCTCCATTTTGATCAGATCTTTGTGCTGAAATATTCTTTTCTGGTCAACTTCACAAACTGCTTTTGTTTTTGTGAATGTAATCATTCTCTTATTAGGCAAAGTAAAAGCCTATAAACATATTGGCAATAGAAGTCTATAAACACAAAGGCAATAGAAGTCTATAAACACAAAGGCAATAGAAGTCTATAAACACAAGGGCAGTAGGAGTATAAATACTAGGGCAATAGAAGTCCATAAACACAAAGGCAACGGGAGTCTATAAACACAAGGGCAACAGGAGTCTATAAACACAAGGGCAACAGGAATCTATAAACACAAGGGGAACAGAAGTCTATAAACACAATGGCAATAGAAGTCTATAAACACAAGGGCAATAGAAGTCTATAAACACATGGGCAAAGAGTCTCACCTTATCAATATAAATGTGATTTTTTTTTTATCTTCAGTAATGTTTGTCTTCAATTATACCAATGAAATAGTAGTAGAATCAGCCATGAAATAAGGTGCTAAAGCAGGATTCTCTGGGATTCTATCTCCTGCTCTTCTATGTGTAGAATGTAAACCTGTTGCTCATCTCTCTGTAAATTTCCACTATTGTCCACTGGAATAATGTACTTTCTGTTTACAATGACAAATGTTGACTTTATCAGTTGCTGTTAATATTTTATCTCATTTAATCTACGACTATTCTACACTGTTTTGCGTCTGTTTTGTTATTCACTTCACAGACTTACTTGCTCCCAGGTTCATTCTCTCTCAGTGGAAATAGTAATATAGAAGCAGCAACTTTACAGTTGGAATGACTTTTATGATGCACGGAGTGACTATGAATCGATGAGCAATATGACGAGAACGACAAAGGGCATCAACAAAATCCATGGACACAAGACTGGACATCTCCACGATATATGTTCCTGGCAGACTACTGTCGCCATCAGAACAACCTAATACACTCTATTCTACATCTATTTCACTAAACAACAACATTTCTAACAGACTAATCTACGTCTATCTCAGACGATATACAAAACACAACTGTCCCTCAGTCATATGATTTCTCCCTCACCTGACCTTTTTTCTGTCATACCTTAACCGTGACCCTCATGCAACCCGAGACAAAGCAGATGGACTCTACTCACGAACAGCTGATTACTTTAGAAGATAACTCATTTTATATTAATTTTTCCAATTCTCAAATGAGTTATCTATCTTACATCATAACATTCATTATACTGCTGAACACAATTGTATCTGAGAACTGTTATGACAAGTTGAAATGCACTTGCCTGCTTTCTAGAATGAAAATGCCCATTATTTTCTAATATAATTAGAGAATTTGATGATTTGATGATTTGGCTTAACCAGTCAGCCATGTTTGATACCCATGATGCACCAGTTTTTTATTCTTGTAGTACAGTGGATTCCATCTCATTGCAGTATACATGGTAATGAAGCAGCTTACATCCTTGCAAAGGAAGGAAGGAGATTACTGCAGACAGATACAAGTATGACAGATGAAGAGGATGCATGTGTGATAAAAGTAACATTCAAGAATAAATGGACAAAGAACACCCTGGCATCCAGAAAAATAACTTTTACAACTCAGCAGAGAAAAATAAGCGATCATTTTTCGGCTCAACAGTGGTCATAACAGACCGAGGTACCACCTTTCCAAAAGGGTCAAGGATCAGCCAGACTGACCTGTACACATGTGGCACTGACAGAATGATGGGAGAACATGTTCTGCAGAATAATCAAAGTGCAGAGAAAACAGATGTGACCAACATCTATACAGTACAAGAGAAGCTATATCAGGATGTACACCAACACAGCCGGCCACTGATTACTTCAAAAGTAAACAAGTCTGCATCTGAAAATGATTGAAGATTTTTTTTTCTTTTCCCATGAATCTGTTATCTCAGATGTTGCAATAACGATAAGATGGTTTGTCTCTTGCTGTTAAATATTGTGTGCAAAATGATTCACAGATATTTGTCACGGCCAGTACATGTGGACTACTGGGTTGGCGACGATTTTGAAAGGAAGCCATCCATACCCAAAACACACATGCCCCATTCAGCTTTGAAGGAGCAGGTCAGAAATGTATTCATTCCATTTTGTTTTTATAATCTCATCCTCTCCTCAAAAGTGTATTGGCTGCACTTTCGCTGTTAATCATCTTGCAAAAGTCCGACACATAAGACTTCAAATTGGTATACTTTTAGAACCCGATTCGCTCGGCCAGACTACTGTCTGTTTTGAGGGGACACCACTAGGCAGTAGAATAGGGTCTTGGTTGGCAGTGGTTCATCAAACCTGATGCAGGCTGTCAGGCTATGGGTTGCTGACTGTTTTCTCATTCAGTTTCTAGTAGTGCATCTTTGTTCCTCTCAAATCTCCCAGTGACTCTAAAGACAGCTCAATGACATCTTTTCTTAAAAAATACGAGGGGAAGTCATTAAGTAACGCGCAAATTGAAATATTTTATCAGTGGTAGTTATCAGGTAGTATTTAAATATATTCTTAGATGGTACCATCATCCAACTTTATAATAGTTGTATGTAGGGGGTGCTGGGAGTTTCGTGCGCATGCACAAAGCAATAACAAAATGGCTACCCAACTTTAGTGTGTACCAAAGAAGAGAGAAGTGTAGTGCTATTTTTGTGGGCTAAAGGACATTCATTTGAGAACATTCATAAGGAAATGATTACAGTTTATGCTGAAAAGTGTTTATCATGTAAAGTGGTCTATAACTGGGTAAAAGAATTTTCTCAGGGACGCACCGAAATGTTGACAAAGTCTGACTTGGCTGTCCTGTTCAGATTGCAACAGAAGTGACTGTGCAATATGCGAATGAGATTATCAGAGCTAACAGACGAGTAACGATAGACAGTGTAGCAAGTGCAATTGGATGTTCACATGGCTTAGCCTACAGAATAATGCATGAGCAATTGAATTTTCAGAAAGTTTGCTCATTTAACCAACCCAGAGATCTGAATGATGAACACAAAATGAACCAATTTAGTTTGTCATTGCAGCATCTCTGTCATTACGCATATGAAGGTGAAGACATGCTCCAAAGGATTATTACTGGAGACGAATCTTGGGTGCACTACTACAAACCCGAATCAAAATGTGCCTCAGTGCAATGGAAACACCCATCATCGCCATGCACAAAAAAATTCAAGATTATGCCTTCTGCAGGGATGGTTATGCTAACAGTGTTCTGGGATTATCAAGGAGTGTTGTTAACCAAGTTCCAGAAGTATGGTGACAGTGTGAATTCTGTATCGTACTGTGAAGTTCTGTCGATGCTACGGAATGCAATTAAAAGAAAACGTCCTGGTCTGCTGACTAGAGGTGTGCTTCTCTTTCATGACAATGCCAGACCACATACGGCTCGGTTAACCCAAGAGAAAATTAGCCAGATGTGTTGGGAAGTTCTTGAACATCCACCCTATAGTCCTGACTTAGCTCCAAGTGATTTTCACCTGTTTGGTCCATTGAAAAATCACCTTGGCAGGAGAAGATTCTCAAGTGACGAAGAGGTGGAAACAGAAGTAAAAAAAATGGTTCAGAAATCGGACTCCCAATTTTTACGCCATGGGTATTGCATCACTGATTTACATGACGGGACAAATGTATCCTTGTTGGTGGTGATTACATTGAGAAATAGGGGAATAATGTAGGTTCAAAAAAGTTTTCAAATTACTGTCACATTTAGTATTTTTGTAACAGGCATTTGCGAGTTACTTAGTGACTTCCCCTCGTATCATTCATTGCTTGGAAAAAGCTGATAAAAAATAAACTCATCTAATGATATTCAGTTTGAATATTTCCTTGAAAAAAAAAAGACATCATATCCATTTTATTATTTCAACCTGACAGGTCAAGAAAGGCTGGGTAGGAGCACATTATGTTCGAGAGATGACAGTTCCAACAGGACGAGACAAGATGAAATTTTCTCAGTGGAACGATATCTCATCATAGTTTTTATTCCATTCTTCCGTAACAGAGTCGGAAACATGAAATATTTTACAGTTAATATCTCCTCACCATGTCACTTGTAGTTGAAAAAGTACAGCTGATATTTTTTTTTCAGTGACAACTTCCCCTGAAAATTACATCTGGGCTTTTATTGTTCTCATTATGTTTTCTGTATTTCTTCTTCTTTATTTCATCAAACACTTTCATACACTTTGGTATCTTTGAGTGCTGCTGTTTGTCTTATGCCATTGAGATCACCACGCAGCTTATCCTGGATTGGTACAAATGATGGCCAAAAGCACCGTCTCAGTTCTTCAAATGAAGGACAGTTCTGTAACAGGTGCTGGGGCTGTCATTTTGTCGGCACTACAGTGCATTCATTGGTTGTGCTTATCTCGAGTTATTCTACTTTACCTTGATAAAACTAAGATTCAAACTCAAAATACTGGATGAAGTTCAGTGTTGTGTATTGGGTTTGTCTTGCACAGGGATTATAAAACATTTTTTGGGGGGGGGGGGGGCCACAGATCCCCTTTCTTGCCTGAGAACAACTGTTGACCCCTTATTAAAAAGAAAGCAGTATAATCCAGATGATGCTAATGTTTTTTAAATTGAGCTCATGCACTTTAAATACTAAAGCACAGTCTATAGACCTCCTAGGAGTCCATGGGACCCTGGTTGAGAGCCACTGGTCTGGTATAATAATAAATATATTAAATGTCTATTGTTATATGGAAGTAGAAAAATATTTTGGCCAAACACCATAAGAAATATCTTGCTACCAGAAATGCAGATGAAGCCACCGACAGCAATTATTGAGGAAAGATGCTGGCGATGGTTGGGACATGTGCTCCAGATGACTGACAACTCACCACCAAAAAATAGCACTAAGATGGACACCACAGGGGAACAGAAAGGTAGACCAAAAGAGACATGGAGATGAACAACAGAGAGGATGTTGAGCAACAGAGGGCTCACCTGGGCAAGAGTGGAAAAAAAGGCTAAGGACAGGCATTTGTGGAAAACTCTTGCGGAAGCACTATGTGCCTTGGACACTTAAAGTTCAGCGAGATTGTTACATGCTTGTTCTTATATGCAAATGGTTCTCCATAAATTACAAGATAATTGTGAAGCAGCGTTAAAGCCAGTTGTTTGTTGATGTATGGTTTTACTGAAGTTTCTCTCACAGTTCATTCTTCTGATATTTGACTGACAAAACCCAGCACAGAAGCTACATGCTGATATCTGTGTTGTTGCAATGTCTAGTCTCATTTCTTCTTGTTATTTCTGTGGATAAATTTCTATGTTACCAGCTGTTTTAAGTCACCATGTAAACTGTAGCTAATGTAGTTCTCATTACATATTACATGATATTGCTTTCATTTCTATTTGACATACTATTTTATAGCTCTGGCCAGTGCTACCAGCTATAGGAACCACTTGGTTTTTTTTTTTAGTAGTATTTTTTTTAAGCAACTTTCAATTTGGTAGGTGAAGTAAAGATAGCCCTGTTATATCTTGGAGGCTCTTAGGAATATGGTGTTAGTGGCCGTATTTTCCTTGACCCGTCAGAACACTAGACATGCGGTCATCATCATGCCTGGCCATCTTTCCTTCCCTGGCTCCAGAAGCAAGGTACCCATTTCTACAGCCTTAATGCCTCCAACCAGATCTGAACCCCCAACCCTTGTCACGAGAGACTAGTGCACAAACCACTCTGCCACACAAGTGGCTTCTCTTGTTGTGGTATTCCTAAGTGGTGATTGTGCAGGAGTCTCCATGTTGTTCGCTGTACTAAGTGTTGGTATAAATTGCCTACACGGCAAGCTCAACAATTTATACCAACACTTAGTACAGCGAACAACATGGAGACTCCTGCACAATCACCACTTAGGAATACCACAACAACTGTACAGGACACAAACACAAGAACCTCGAATCATTATCCGTGGAACTTTCAGCTACAATATCTAATGCAGTTTAGTCCTGCAGCTCTGAGCCACGCGTATATGATGTCCCTACTACACAGTCAACACTCAACACCCACATACAGATACTAGATAGCTTGAAACTTCCAGCACTTTTTAACTTCTGTAAATTAATTTAACTGAACAAAAACAAAAAACCACAGAAGTTCTTACAGCAAAACAGACATTTCTTAGTGCTAGCTTACAGCTAATATTGTTATCAAGTCTTTTACAATTTACACTTACATAACGTTCATTGCATTGTTGATCTTTGTACTTTTTTCCATTATTTGTCAGTATATTATAAACTTAGTTAGATTCATTATCTCTACTAGCTTAAACGTATAACTATAATTGTATGATTGAAGTCTGACCAGTTATTTTATTTTTACTGAAATATAATATTTATAACATTGTTATAGTGACTCAGAAAATGGAGGAGTGGCTGCGACACGATGGCCTACGTGTTGGCCACTTAAATGTTTATCATTTGTTAGGAAAACTCCCTGAGGTTACACATATACTTCAACAACATTTTCATATTTTTGGTTTCTCTGAAAGCAGATTACATAAAAACATCACAGACAATGATATAAGAATAGATGGTTTTAATTTGATCAGGCGTGACCCAACTAGGAAGCTAGAGACAGGTTTAGTCGTTTACATTTCTAACACAATCAAATTTTGTAGAAGAGAAGACCTAGAAACATCAGAGGTTGAATGTATTATGCTAGAAATCAAAATATCAAATCTTAGTCCAATTCTAATTAGTTTTATATACCGAAATCCAAATGCTTCAGCCGAGTGGTATGATCACTTTGCGACCATGATGGATGATGCTGTAACTCATAAATTCAAGGACATAATCATTCTAGGCGACTTCAATATAGATCTTAATCAGCCAAATCCTACATGGAAGAACATTTTAACATCTTACAACTTCTCGCAAATTGTTAACAAACCTACTAGAGTTGCTGAATCATCATCAACACTAATAGATCATATTTATGTAGCCCATCCAGGAAACATTACTGAATGTACTGTCCCTCATGTGTCGCTGAGTGATCACTACCCGGTCTGCTGTACGTGGTCACATAAGGGGTATAAAATACCGAAACACAAACATACCAGCATCAAATATAGAAACTTTAAAAACTTTAACTTGGAATTATTTTTAACTGATCTAAAAGCTTCGCCTCTTACGTACGTTTTCCAGTTAACAAATCCAGATGAGGCTATCGAATACTGGATCAAGATATTTCGAAACATTTTTGACAAGCATGTCCCCATCAAAGAAATGAGAGTAAAACACGTAACAAAATCATCGTGGATAACTCCCGATATATTGCAACTGATGAGGAAACGGGATGAAGCTCACAAAAGCAGAAATTTTAGTAGCTATCGTTCACTTAGGAATAAGGTGCAGTATTTAATTAGGCAGGAAAAGAAAAATTACTTCAGAAATTTAGTGAAAGACAAAACTGATAGTAAATCAATCTGGAAAGCGATTAATACTCTTGTAAATAAAAGGAAGCAAACTGACCCACAAACACTTAATGGTGAACATACTTGCACTAACTTCAGTGAACATTTTAGGGAAGAAATTAGTATTCTAAAATCTTCATTACCGACCCCAAATTGCGACCTGAGCGTGTTGAAAACTTTCAGCGACAGTAAATGTGTAAAGCTAAAACAAACTAATATTCCTTTCCTCACAGTCGGTGAGGTTTATAACTACATCCGGTCCTTAAAGAACACTAACTCAGCAGGATGTGATGACATTAGTAACAAGATACTACGCTACGCTGCACCAGTTATCACAGACACATTAACATACTTATACAACTTGTGTATTGACAAAAAATATTTCCCTGACGCTTTTAAACTCGCCAAAGTTTTTCCTCTTTTTAAATCTGGACAGACTAGTGACCTCTCAAACTATAGACCCATATCCATTCTGTCATCACTATCTAAACCTCTTGAAAAACATATACAAAAGTTAACTCTGCTCCACATGCAAGAAAACAGTCTACTAATAGACAGTCAGTCAGGTTTTAGACCAAATTACTCCTGCCACACAGCATTAACTAAAATGACAGAAAGCTGGCTGTCTAATATAAATGATGACAAATTGTGTGGTGCTGTCTTTGTTGATTTTAAGAAAGCCTTCGATATGATTGATCATGAAATTCTTGCAAAAAAGCTGGAAGGCTATAGATTACATCCTGACCTAACAAAATGTATTACATCTTTTCTCTCAGGTAGAAAACAAGTAGTTTGCTTTAGAAACAAAATATCTGGCTCATCTGTGGTTGATACCGGTATTCCTCAAGGCTCCATTCTTGGTCCTCTTCTCTTTGCTATCTATATTAACGACCTACCACTACATTTAAAGCACTCTTCATGTGATCTTTTCGCTGACGACTGTACTGTTTACAATAGTGAGTATGACATCAATAACCTACAGACAACGCTCCAAAATGATATAAACAGTTTGATTAAATGGAGTAATAAAAATGGTATGTTGATAAACACCAACAAAACAAAATCCATGCTCATCACTACAAGACAGAAACTGCAAAATGCAACTAAAACTTCACTACAGCTTTGTGCTGGGACTAAGGCAATAGAAAATGTTCATGAACATAAAACCCTAGGACTCATCATTGATCAGCATTTAACTTGGAATTCTCACGTACATAACCTAACAAATTTGATTGCACAGAAAGTTTACCAATTAGCCAAGATTAAACACTTTATCGACAAAAACACAAGAAAAATATACTACATATCACACATACAAACACACTTAGATTACTGTTCCACAATCTGGGATGGATGCTCAGTCTCAAACACAAAAAGGCTCCACTCACTTCACAAGCGAGCATTAAATCTTATTTGTGACAAACACCCAGTACAGACTGTAGATCAACATAAACAACTCAAAATTCTACCCCTCAAAAATAGAATCATTTTTAACAAAGTTAAGTTTGTTCACAGAATTCTGTCACACAATGCTCCGCCTTACTTGTGGTCACTGTTTACGTATAACACTAAACATAGCCAGCGTTTAAAAAACTGTCTTCTTCCTAAACCCAGAATTGATATGTACAAGAAAAGCCTTGCATACTCTGCAGTACAGCTCTGGAACACCCTCCCCTACAATTTAAAATCCATTGGTAATACTTCATCCTTTAACTCAAACCTGTTTCATTATTTACTTGCATGTAATTATATGCTTCCATAAAACAGCCAGCACTCTCTCAACACATGGCTCATAAACCATCAAGTACTTCAGTGACATAGTTAGAAAAGCAACTTGTTAGATATTGTTAGAAATTATTTTAATGTTTGTTTTAAAAAAAACATATGTTAGAAGATCTGTATTTACAATGTATTTTTATTTATGTATATGTCTGCGGGTGTATGTGTGCGTGAGTGCTATTTTATTAGGTTAATTACTTCTTCTCTTTTACCTTGAATGTAGTAGTTAAATCTTACACTCTTTTGATATGTTTTTACTAATTTAATTTGTATTTTTGTACTAAATCAAGTGTGTGGGAAGAATGAAAGATGGGGTGATGAAGGGCAGAATGTAAGACGGGCCTGCGTGCCCAATTCTTTACCCTTGAAAAATAAAGATTATTCATTCATTCATTCATTCATTCTCCATTTGATGGTCATGGAATTATTTCTTTCTCAAACTCCACAAGAAACAATTAAAAAGTCAATAAAAGCTGTTTCGACAAATCTTGAGGAGACAATTGGAGAATCTGACAGTCACTGGAGGAGACAACAACTGGAGAATTTGACAGTCACTGGAGAAGACAATAATTGGAGAATGCGACAGTCACTGGAGAAGATGACAATTGGAGAATTTGACAGTCACTAGACAATAACTGGAGAATCTGACAGTTACTGGAGGAGATAACAATTGGAGAATCTGACAGTCACTGGAGAAGACAACAACTGGAGAATTTGACAGTCACTAGAGGAGACAACAATTGGAGAATGTGATAGTCACTGGAGAAGATGACAATAGGAGAATCTGACAGTCACTGAAGGAGACAACAACTAGAGAATTTGACAGTCACTAGACAATAACTGGAGAATCTGACAGTCACTGGAGGAGACAATTGGAGAATGTGACAGTCACTGGAGAAGACAACAACTGGAGAATCTGACAGTCACTGGAGAAGACAACAACTGGAGAATTTGACATTCACTAGACAATAACTGGATAAGATGACAATAGGAGAATCTGACAGTCACTGGAGGAGACAACAACTAGAGAATTTGACAGTCACTAGACAATAACTGGAGAATCTGACGACAATTGGAGAATGTGACAGTCACTGGAGAAGACAACAACTGGAGAATTTGACAGTCACTGGAGAAGATGACAATTGGAGAATGTGACAGTCACTGGAGAAGACAGCAATTGGAGAATCTGACAGTCACTGGAAAGGACAACAATTGGAGAATCTGACAGTCACTGGAGAAGACAACAATTGGAGAATCTGACAGTCACTGGAGAAGACAACAATTGGAGAATCTGACAGTCACTGGAGAAGACAACAATTGGAGAATCTGACAGTCACTGGAGAAGACAACAATTGGAGAATCTGACAGTCACTGGAGAAGACAACAATTGGAGATTCTGACAGTCACTGGAAAAAGAAAACCAACTAAACAGGCTAAGTGGCACAGGAAGTGAAGAGAGAGAGAGAGAGAGAGAGAAAGAAAAGAAGGCAAAAAAGATGAAGGATGGATTATTTTATACTGAAAGATTATATTATGATTACACCAAATCACCACCTTTCTAGAGATTCCAACAGTCCACTTATCTACTAACCAGCCAAGCCAACAACCAACACTGGTTGTTGTTCAAGGAACTATAACCAACCTTGAACACCATAACCAGAAACACAAGTACAGCAACCATTAGAAAAATCTAATCATAAATTCCACATACCAAACTGCAATCAATGAATCACAATCTAATCATAAATTCCACATACCAAACTGCAATCACTGAATCACAATCTAATCATAAATTCCACATACCAAACTGCAATCAATGAATCACAATCTAATCATAAATTCCACATACCAAACTGCAATCACTGAATCACAATCTAATCATAAATTTCACATACCAAACTACAATCACTGAAGCAGTTTGGGTTGTTTTCAACAAACTGTGATACAGTCCATAATGTGATATTTCATGCTAGGTGTTACAATCTTCACAGTCACAAAATACTTTGATAGTGTAAAATAATAAAACAATAATTATAACATCACAAAAAAATGTTGTTCTGTATAACTGTTTATTATAAAAAATATTCATTCTTTGGCATTGTTATCAATAACATCAACATAATGACAAGATAAAACATGATACATAAACACTACAATAATCTAAAACAACATGGCATTCAAATAACTGAGATCAACAATAATCATGATAAATCAGTGTGTTTAAAAGACTGATATTGTAATAAGCAATACAATGAGAACATAATAATCCACATCAACATCATAACATTTCATGGAGCTATGTGTAAGGACAAACTTCACAGCCAACATAAACTTGGAAAGGTGAGTTGCAGCAAACTCAGATTACATGAGGACTTCTTGAAATTTTGCTATTTTCATGTCCAGGTGTTGAGAATCTTTTTATGTTTCTGTTCTCATCTCCGGGTGTAGAGAATCTTTTTATCTTTCTGTTCTCATCTCCAGGTGTAGAGAATCTTTTCATCTTTCTGTTCTCATCTCCAGGTGTAAAGAATCTTTTTATCTTTCTGTTCTCATCTCCACATGTAGAGAATCTTTTTATCTTTCTCTTCTCGTCTTCACTTTGAACTAGAACTTTTTGCGCATCTCTTCTCAAGCTGACAGGTCACATCAAAGGAAGCAAGTAGGACAACTCAAGGTTCTCAAGCTGACAGGTCACATCAAAGGAAGCTAGTAGGACTACTCAAGGTTCTCAAGCTGACAGGTCACATCAAAGGAAGCAAGTAGGACTACTCAAGGTTCTCAAGCTGACAGGTCACATCAAAGGAAGCAAGTAGGACAACTCAAGGTTCTCAAGCTGACAGGTCACATCAAAGGAAGCAAGTAGGACTACTCAAGGTTCTCAAGCTGACAGGTCACATCAAAGGAAGCTAGTAGGACTACTCAAGGTTCTCAAGCTGACAGGTCACATCAAAGGAAGCAAGTAGGACTACTCAAGGTTCTCAAGCTGGCAGGTCACATCAAAGGAAGCAAGTAGGACTAGTCAAAGGTCTCAAGCTGGCAGGTCACATCAAAGGAAGCAAGTAGGACTAGTCAAAGGTCTCAAGCTGGCAGGTCACATCAATGAAAGCAAGTAGGACTAGTCAAAGGTCTCAAGCTGACAGGTCACATCAAAGGAAGCAGGTAGGACTACTCAAGGTTCTCAGGCTGACAGGTCACATCAATGGAAGCAAGTAGGACTAGTCAAAGGTTCTCAAGCTGACAGGTCACATCAATAGAAGCAAGTAGGACTAGTCAAGGTTCTCAAGCTGACAGGTCACATCAATAGAAGCAAGTAGGACTAGTCAAGGTTCTCAAGCTGACAGGTCACATCAAAGGAAGCAAGTAGGACTACTCAAGGTTCTCAAGCTGACAGGTCACATCAAAGGAAGCAAGTAGGACTACTCAAGGTTCTCAAGCTGACAGGTCACATCAATAGAAGCAAGTAGGACTAGTCAAGGTTCTCAAGCTGACAGGTCACATCAATGGAAGCAAGTAGGACTAGTCAAGGTTCTCAAGCTGGCAGGTCACATCAAAGGAAGCAAGTAGGACTAGTCAAGTTTGGAGTGCTCTCTCCCAGAGTCAGACTGAGAACTGATAAATGTAACCAATCACATAATCATTACGACATGCTAAGCTGACAGACACTGGAAAAACTTCTCTCAATTTTGTGCATTTCCTGGTGTTTCCAGTCAGAACAACTGCCTTCCCCCGATGTGTCACCTGATCATCCAAGTCAGATATTTCTCTACTGACCTCTTCTTTTTTCCCTTAAAGTTTTAAAGCAATGTCTATATGGGTTAGCCTTCGAAACATAGCAACTAAAGCACTTAGATGTGAAAGAAAGAAAAGCATGGTAAGACAATTCTCTATTATCGTTTCTTATGTGAAAAATTCTTTTTCCTTTGAGTTTTCCAGTGAATGTCAGGTTCTCTAACTTCTGTCTTCTTGTGACCTGTCTGTTTTTACCCCAAAGTTTAATTTTATTTTTGCTGTCCTGTGTTTATCACACAAGTCATAAGTTTGAAATTTCTGGCCATTTGAAAGTGATCCCCCATGCTAACAACCACAGCAATAAGATTATATCAGAAAATATGCAGAAGCAAGAAAACTGTTTACAGACTTCACAATGATGTGATATTGCACCAACACATCTTGGCAGAACTGAGGTTCTACTTCTCAAGATGAACAGAAACTGGGAAATCTTGGACTCTGAGAAATGAGGCGACCATCATTCCATAATAACTTGGATGGTGGTTTACCCTCAGGCGTGAGGTCCATTTTGTTATGTCGCCAGCCTGTGGAAAGAGCAGCACACAAGTCTGACATACTGGGGCTGTGTAGATTCATACAACAGAAAATAATACGTGACTAATAAGCACAAGCTGCCTGGCCGTATTCTCTTCTCAGAGTTCACTCCGGGGTGCGTGTCTTCTCAGCTTCACCTGGGCAGGTGATCTGGTGAAAAGTGAAAACAGATGTCTGAACATCAAAACCCCTTTTTTTTTGGTCTTGGCAAACCATTCTGGGGTGTTTCCAGCTTTTCCCAGGCATTTGAGATGAAACAAATACTTTGCCTACGGTGTCTGAATCCCTTCTAGACTCTTCTGACCAGCTCATGAAGGAAGATAAGCTTGTAGAAAAACTGTATGGGGTTTCACATGATGGGTAGGTAAATACATCCCTGCTAAATGTTACAAGACTGTTCCCTCTGGTTCTTCTGTCAGAGTTTAACCCCCCCCCCCGTGACTCACCGAAGTCGCCCACTTGTTCTTATCTCCCTAGAACTGAAAACTGATATACCCCCCCCCACCCCTCAGTGACTCACCGAAGTCGCCCACTTGTTCTTATCTCCCTAGAACTGAAAACTGATATACCCCCCACCCCTCAGTGACTCACCGAAGTCGCCCACTTGTTCTCATCTCCCTAGAACTGAAAACTGATATACCCCCCCCCCCACCCCTCAGTGACTCACCGAAGTCGCCCACTTGTTCTTATCTCCCTAGAACTGAAAACTGATATACCCCCCACCCCTCAGTGACTCACCAAAGTCGCCCACTTGTTCTCATCTCCCTAGAACTTAAAAACTGATTTACCCAACGTAATGATGACACAAAGCATAGGAACAGTATTGGAAGGGTAGTGAACTGCAGTGACTTGCTGGAGTTGGGTGGACCCAAGAAAGAAGCCTCTCTAAAGACTCCACCACACCTCAGGAACCATGATAAGCCCCTACCCTGTTACCAAGGACTGAAAGAGGAGTGCACCAGCCTATTACAAGAAGCACCACGAGAAGGTGGGGTAAAGTCTTGGCCAGCTTCAGTATGGTTGTCCTGGTAACCTTGCCATCACTATGGTTGTCATCCCTGCTCACAACCAAGCCAGTCTAATGCAGTGGGCTTGATAGCCAAACACACTAAACACTGGTTATTGTCAAAAAGTAACAGGTAAACCAGATCCAACAGACAGGAGTAACTTCCAACAAAAAAAATGATTCTATTATTAATTACTTGTTTGTCTAGAAGAGCCGGGATCCACACTTACTATTCTAAACAGTCAATGATATTTCTCCTCAGATCACCTCTGCTACCTGGTCAGCATCCACCTACTTTTCTCCTAGACTCTCTGCCCTTCTTTTACCATTGAGTTTTCTAGTGATAATCAGGTCCTCTAGCTTCTGCCTTCTCATAATTTATTCAAAAACATGTATATTAACTTAACAACTTATACCTGGTCAACTTATTATACTTATAAACCTATCAACTAATATGACATGTAACATGACTAATTTCTTATGAATCTCAACACCGACATTACCGATACTGGAACTCATAGAACAGCCAGGCCACGGTAATGTTTCAGGTAATGAAAGGAACCTATGAACTCCCATGATCCATCAGACAAGAAAAAAATGGGGTGCAAATGAAGTATTTATGTGACTGACCTTCATGAGCCCATGAAGTGTCACAAGACCAGTGTAACCACAAGACAGAGCCTGGTCCACCAGAGATGCCGCTGTCTCCAGGAGATACCTGTCCTCAAGAGTTGTGGCCCACATCCCACAAGCCTTAAACAAGGTATAGAAAGTATATATAAACACCTGAACTTTCTGGAAGCTGTTTGCTTTCATACTCATGTTCACTATATGCAGACATAAAGGTAAAAGGTAAAATCCATATTTCCATGCCACTAAGGCATATTGGGGATAAAGTGTTAACCATATTTCCAAGACCTTTGGCACATGAAAATGTGATGTGGTCAGTATCATGTCAGGGCGCATTTACCTTTCCAGATCTGTCTGTGATCCATTTCTAAAGGCTTGGTGGAACCAATTTTTTGGTATGGTGGTACCAGAAAAAACTGCCCATTCCTGGGACCTCAACCCGGTACCACCTAATTAGTAGACTCAGTACTTAACCACTTGGCAAACCAGGTCACCAAACATATACACACATGCTTTATCGTTATATATAAAATTATAGCTTTTATAACTTTCAGCTGTACTTAACAATAAGACTTTTTAACACTGTGAACATAAACGTTGTTTTTCAACTACGGCCAAAATCCTGGGCGCTTAGAATATAGATGGTGGAGGAACATTCTTGTATGAATGGCAGACTAGACAGCCACTCAGCTCAACAAACTGTAATGTCATGAGAGTACGGGAAAAAACTGCTCAACATGATCCTCTCTTGTGTGGATTATTACCTGAAGCATTCACCTACATCGAGTGACAACAGTTTGCTCACTATTTTAACTTACCTGTTTCATTCAGGAGCCAAAACTTTTCTACAGCAGCATTCTGGGAATTCAGTAAATTAGTTTTTTCATGATTTTTGCAATTTTACTTTATCCCCCGATTCCCAGGTTTTCACGAGTTTTTTTTCGTTCTGTACCCCTTCTACCTGTTCGTGGAATGAGTGGGTCTGCTTTAGCTGTACTGAGTCTTCTTAGAATTTTTCTTTGATGAATGGCTTTAGCAACAGGTATTTCTGAATATCTGTCAGGTCAAGGCTGTCTGGTAGATAGCGTTACAAGATTTCTTTTTTTCCTGTCAGTTACAGTGATTACAGTCTGGTAATCTGATACATCACCCTCTGCATAAATGTTTAATGTCCATGGCATGTCCTGTTCACATCCTGAACACTGCGTTCTGGTCTGGGTAGCTAAGCTGCTGGTGATGTCTGAGTGTGTTCAGGTCTGTGTAGTTAAGCTGTTGGTTTTGTCTCTCAGGTCATGATACTTTTAAATAATTTAGGGTTATGTGGTTAATTTGTCTAAAAAAAAGCGGCCACATTGTGAGAGTCAAAGGTGTGCAAATAGGAAATATGAAATACATAGGAGCTACAAAGATTCATAAAGAGAATATCAGGCAAAATTTCAGCCTAAGATGGTATCACTACATGAAAGATGATGATGTATCTTACATAAATTCCATGGCTGAACAAGATCATAAGATAACATTGGATTAGCCAGTCAAGAATTACCAACCAAATATTTTCATTTGTAGTAACAATGTTTAACAGAAACCCTTTCCTGTTATGTATGTTACAGCCATGTTTTGCTGAAGATATGGAAGCAGATGATGACTGTAATGTTTGTACAGTGATTCACATATTTACTAAATGAACAAAAAAAAAAAGTTAGGTCAGAGGAGTTTTAAAATTACTTTCAAAACAAGAGTAAAACAAAGACTAAAACAAGAACAAAACAAAGACTAAAACAAGAACAAAACAAAGACTAAAACAAGAACAAAACAAAGACTAAAACAAGAACAAAACAAAGACTAAAACAAGAACAAAACAAAGACTAAAACAAGAACAAAACAAAGACTAAAACAAGAACAAAACAAAGACTAAAACAGAAGTACCTCATCAAAAGGTTCTGAGGTGTTGGAGTACCCATAAGGCCCTGAGGCGGAGTGTGTATGGGCTAAGTCGGCACTTATGACAACTATAACTCTTCTGGAAGAGGAATCAAGAATGCTGAATAATGATGATCCTGAAATTATCAGGATGAAAAAAAAAAAAAAAAACATCATTCTAGTGATTCATCTGCATGTTTTTTCTTCACCGTGAATTCTCTCATTATCTTATGTTTCTCTCTATCTCAGCTATACTTGGGCCACACGTCAAAAACTCTGCTAGCAATCCACCCCCAACCATCATTTCACATACCTTCTTCTCTGATTTTCCTGGAAATTTAAAAAGTCGGAAGATGCTGTAATGATCTCGATGCATACGCAATGTGAACACAGGGTGAAGGTTGCAGAACCCTGCAGGAAGACCTGGAATGGAACCACAAAGTAAAGCTCCGACTGGCTTGTCCATGGGGACAAGTTGAATCCTATCTCATTCATCAGACTGAAAGCACCAATATGTTACTACGAGTTCCACAATGAGGTAGGATAGGGTTCTGGCCAGCTCTGACTGGCCAACCTTGCTAACTGTGCCCTCATAGAATTCCATCTGCTACTAACATGCGGATACATGTAAGAAATAAATATACAAATGCTGCACATATACACGAAAGAATGATGGAAACATAACAACATGTAAGAACGAAAGAAGGCAACATATTAAATGCATGTGAGAAAGATATAAAGGAAAAATATATAAACGTAAAAAAACAACATGGAAACACTGTATACACATACAAAAGAAAATAATAATTATGAAGTGAGAAAAGAGCAGAAACCTAAGTTCAAAAGTTCCGGAATCATTTTCACATCTTCCGTGTATCTTCGGCTCGGCTGGGACAAGATGACTACCTTCACTTTATCAAGTCCAGGGATGAAGTAAAAAGGAATAACCTCTCCCCATCTGGAAAATTAAAAAAGCACTTGGTGTTTTCATGGCAACTAGATATTTAATTTTCACAATCATTGTGCTAGTATACAGATACTCCATGCATCATTTTTTTATATGGTAGTTTTTGATAAAAGTCAAAAGTTACAGGATTTTGAACTTACTAATTTAAGTGCAGAATATCTTACGTCCTTCCCATGCTGTTATACATCACATAGGGCTCACATGGTAATTCGCCAAGTTTTCCTGTTTTTGGTGAGCTTTTCAACCTCAAAGGATTTTATACCTACTAAATTGTCCTCTATAGTTATAAGCACAAAAACCAAATTAAGATTATTCAGTTCAAATGTAATATCCACCCTCATTTATGCATGTGAAAGCTGGAAAACAACTAAAGAAACGGACAAGAAATTAGACCCTTTTGAAAACAAATGCCTAAGGAAAATACTTGCTACAAAGTGGAATGAATTCAGGAACCATGCAGAGGTAAGACAGACAAGCAAACAACAACCTGTTTCGTGGGTGATTAGAAAAGGAAGATGGACATATGTCGGACATGTGACGAGAAGAAACAATCAGAGGATCCCCAAACAAGCTATCAAGTGGAACACAACAGGCCGAAGAAAAAGAGGCCGACCACATGAAATTCTAAAGAGGACACTGTTAAGAGTGGCCAGGTGGGCACAACATCCCCTGATGAGACTGAAAAACTTGTCGAAGATGGGAAATCTTGGCAAACTACCGTGCGGGCCCTATGTGACGTTTAGCGGCATGGGAAGGATTAAGAAGAAATTGTCCTCTCTTAACAATGTTCTCTTTAGAGTTTCACGTGGTCGACTTCTTCTTCTTCAGCCTGTCGTATTCCACTTGATAGCTTGTTCTGCAATTCTCTGATTGTTTCTTATCACGTGACTGATATATGTCCATCTCTCTTTTCTGATCACCATATGTTACGGTGGTCACAAAATCTAACATAGTTTTCTAAATATTAAATCCTTTCAAAATAAGTTTTTTTAAAAAAACATATATTGTCTCATAATTTTTCTCTTTTTTTGAAAAACTTTTAAGCATTCAATGATCATTTTTTTTCTCTGCATTTTCACTGGTTGATTTTAAATCCTGTAATCATTGATCTTGGATTAAAAATACCTCATGAAATGTGATGCATGGGTATTTCTAAATACACCATAACAAATATTTGTTACAGGCTGTGAAAAATACTCAACAAACAGCAACATCATTAGCAAACTGTCAGAATAATGTTGAAAGGAAAAAAAAAAAAAAGGACAAGAAGTTCAGATAACAATCAGCAATTTCATAATTAAACTGTTGATAAACTTTATAATCAAGTAGCATCTCCATTATTAAATACTGCCCTCTTGATAGCCAGCATCTCCATTATTAAATACTGCCCTCTTGATAGCCAGCATCTCCATTATTAAATACTGCCCTCTTGATAGCCAGCATCTCTATTATTAAATACTGCCCTCTTGATAGCCAGCATCTCTATTATTAAATACTGCCCTCTTGATAGCCAGCATCTCTATTATTAAATACTGCCCTCTTGACAGCCATTCATTCATTCATTTGCATGTCCCTTGCGGAACTTTGCCTCTCTAACAGCACTCCTGTAGGCCTCTTGGTTGTGAGCATGATGGCCTGCTGCTGATGCATCCATTTGCAGATCAATGTCTTGCAGCCATCTCTGCCTTGGTCTTCCTCTCTTTCTTTTTCCCCATTACGTACCCTTCTAAAACGGTTTTATCTGGATTATCATGACATTTAATGTGTACAAAATATTTAAGTTTTCTCTCTCTAATCCTCTTTACTAGCCAGCCTTCTTCAATATTAAGCTCTTGTAGTATAGATATATTTGTTCTTTTTGTGTCCATGATATTTGGAGAACTCTTCTGTAGCATTTACATTCAAAGGCATTTATGCGTTTCTCAGCTGTTTTGTTAAGTGTCCAGGTCTCACAGGCATATGTTGCGATGGGAAAGATGCATGCCCTTAAAAATCTTATTTTTGTAGTTCTGTCTGCTCCTCTCCACAGATTCTTTAGTTGTTTTACTTTCTGAAGAGCGATAGATGTCCTCCTTTTAATTTCCCTCGTTGTATCTCCATTACTAGTTAGTAGTGATCCAAGATATTCAAAACTCTCCACTTCTTCCAATTTTTCCTCATTGATATATATATATCAGCTGCCTTGTTTGTTTTGTCAACTGTCATCAATTTAGTTTTCTTTGCATTAAGATAGAGGTTTTGCTCTTCACTATTCTTACGGACTGACATAATTAGTTTTTCCATTCCTTTTTGTGTTGTGGACAGTAATACTGTGTCATCAGCATATCTAATCTCTGGTATTTCATAACCTCCAATTGTTATGGCATCGTAATATTCTTTGTCTACATCTTCTCTAACATTCCTCATTATATTTTCAGTATACAAGTTAAATAAGTAGGGTGACAATATGCATCCCTGACGGACCCCTTGTTTTATGTCAAACCAAGTTGTTTCACCGTTTATTCTTAATGCCGCTTGTTGGTCTAGATACAGCAGTGATGTTAGTTGTGTCATATGTGTTGGAAATCCCATTTTTTCCATTATTTCCCAAAGTTTCTGGTGTTGTACACAATCAAATGCCTTTGAGTAGTCTATAAAGGATAAATATAGATTCACATTAAACTTTCTGCATTTCTCTATTATTAATCTTAGATTGAATATATGATCTCTTGATCCTCTTCCTTGCCTGAGACCAGCTTGGACCATATTGACTTCTTCTTCTATTTTCTGTCGAAGTCTACCCATTATGATTTTTAACAGAATTTTACTGGCATGACTAATCAGGGCAATAGTTTTGTAGTTTGTGCATAATTTCAGGTTACTCTTTTTTGGCAGTGGTATGAATTCAGTTCTTTTCCATTCTTTTGGCCAAATACCTGACTGCCATATCTTTTTACATAGTGCATGATAGATTGTTGCACATTCCTTTCCTCCTGCTTTATTTATTAAAGCTTGATGGCCAGCATCTCCATTATTAAATACTGCCCTCTTGATAGCCAATGTGAAAGTGTCTTGTTCTTCGGCCAGGATGTCTGCCTCTGGGGGTTTAGTGTTGAGTGTGTCAGTGATGTGTCCTTGGGGTTTAGTGTTGAGTGTGTCAGTGATGTGTCCTTAGGGTTTAGTGTTGAGTGTGTCAGTGATGTGTCTTTGGGGTTTAGTGTTGAGTGTGTCAGTGATGTGTCCTTGGGGTTTAGTGTTGAGTGTGTCAGTGATGTGTCCTTGGGGTTTAGTGTTGAGTGTGTCAGTGATGTGACCTTGGGGTTTAGTGTTGAGTGTGTCAGTGATGTGTCCTTGGGGTTTAGTGTTGAGTGTGTCAGTGATGTGTCCTTGGGGTTTAGTGTTGAGTGTGTCAGTGATGTGTCTTTGGGGTTTAGTGTTGAGTGTGTCAGTGATGTGACCTGGGTGAATCACCTCCTCAGTCACCATGGTTTCCCAGGAACCATGCAAATCCAAACCGTGCCTCCCCCCACCCCAGAAACCCCCTTACTGTTCCCTTTAGCTCATCATTTCACTTCACATGATCAAAGAAGAATAACTTTCTTTTCTTGATGGAGACATGGAGCCAGTTTTCATCCACATCAAGTTCTTCTAATATGCTTCCATTGCACCTCTTATTCTTCCAAGATATTCTGAGGGCTCTTCAGTAAACATCTTACCTCAAAAGACATGATCCTATTTTCTGATGGCTGAGTCGGTTCCACAATTCACATCCGTATGTTGCTGTTTAGCAGTTGCAGGGGTTAGACATTTTTAGCTTGATTGTGTTTGCTGGTGCTTTGTTATATGTTCTTCATTTGCAGTTGTCTTCTGAATACTACTTCTTCTTCTTCTTCTGCGTTCGAGGTTGTTGGTCACATCAGATCCTGATCCCTGTCGACATGGCAAAGCCCGCAGTCCTCTCCAGATCCTGATAACAGCCCCAAAACTTTTGCCCTAAGCCTGTGTCCTCTGGCCATGTCTCACGTCTCAGGTCTGCATAGTTTAGGCACTCCTGAAGGATATGTTCTGGAGTCTGGACTCCACTGTCACATGGATGCTCGTCTGTGTGAGACATTTTAAGTCAATGTAGGTGGCTGCAGTGGCCTGTACTTAGGTGGAAGAAGAAGATCTGGTTTGCAGAATACTACTGATAAAACATTACACAAAAAAAATGTGTTTTTTGAATACTTAACCACACATGAACTATATGAATTATACAACAAATACTGACCAATGCTACAATACCATAGCAATGAATGTTAAACTACACTATATTGGCATATACATATTATGCAACACATTTTTATCAATGAATGTTAGAAAACGAGTCCTAAAATGCTATATTGAACTTATCTTGTTATATGGAAGTGAATCATGGACAATAGGAAGGGTCTGCACAAAAATCACTGGAAGCAGCAGAAATGTGGTTTATTAGAAGAATGTTGTGAATTCCCATGATTGCTGTACGGGTTCATGGGACCAACAAGCAGCAGTAAGAATAAATGGAAGAAGTGGAGAGTTTTGAATATCCTGGATCACTACTAACTAATAATGGAGATACAATGAGAGAAATTAAAAGGAGGACATCTATCGCTCTTCAGAAAGTAAAACAACTAAAGAATCTGTGAAGAGGAACAGACAGAACTACAAAAATAAGATGCATGCATCTTTCCCATCACAATATATGCCTGTGAGACCTGGACACTTAACAAAACAGCTGAGAAATGCATAAATGTCTTTGAATGTAAATGCTAAAGAAGAGTTCTTCAAATATCGTGGACACAAAAAGAACAAATATATCTATACTACAAGAACTTAATATTGAAGAAAGCCGGCTAGTAAAGAGGACTAGGGAGAGAAAACTTAAATATTTTGCACACATTAAACGTCATGATAGTCTAGAGAAGACCGTCTTGGAGGGGTACATAATGGGAAAAAGAAAGAGAGGAAGACCAAGGAGAAGGTGGCTGCAAGACATCATTGAGGATCTGCAAATGGATGCATCAGCAGCAGGCCATCTTGCTCACAACCAAGAGGCCTATAGGAGTGCTGTTAGAGAGGCAAAGTTCCGCAAGGGACATGCAAATGAATGAATGAATGAATGTGAATTCCCTGGACAGCAAAAACAGAGAAGAGTTGGAGATAGAAAAAATCTTGTCAAAAAAATAAGAGAGAGACAATGTACTTTCATAGGACATGCAATGAGAAGAGGGGGCATTGAAAATATTATAACAGGAAAAACAGAGGGAAGAAGAGCCAGGAGAAGACCAAGAGAAACGATACTGGACAGTCTGATGAGATGGTGTGAGAGGAGATCACCAACTGAGCTAGTGGCCTGCATGAAGGATGGTGTACTCTGGAGAAGCATAATTGCCAATGCCAGTCGGCACGGCACCTGATGATGATGCTGATTGTGATGATATTGGCATATATCATCATCATCATCATCATTGGCATATACGATGTAAAAAAAAATGTGTGAGCTGTTATGAAATCTATACCTCAGCGGGAAAGGTTCATCACTCTGACCTGGTGGCCCATATCCACTAAGCCCTGACACATTTTTCTCGTATCCCAGAGTTTGAACAATGTCCTGAGACGTGTCGACATCAACGTTGACCGATGCATTGTAGCAACATGGCGGACACTTGCAGTTGTCAGTATCAGCAAAACCAGATGCTAGTGGGTTCAGATACAACACGAAATTCCTGAGATCTGCAATCCCGTGTGGAGTGCTGAGAACTATTATGTCCGGGTTCAACTGTCCGATCTCTCTGCCAACTTCTTGACAAGCCCGGTGTATCTGCCAGGCCTGGTGTCGCGACGTCGAGTTCGTAGTATTGAAGTGAGTTGGATCCAAAGCTATACCACCGTGTGGCAAAACATAGTTTGCTATAATTTTGAAAAAAGCAGGGGAGATTAAACCTGCAAGAATGAAGAAGGGCAACAGCAGCATAGTGAGATGACTGTGTTTGAGATTGTTCTAATCTTCAACTTAATTAAAAACAGTCTTATACCTCGATAAACCAAAACTAACCAATTCTCGCATTTGCCAGGTAAGCACATAACAGATTTATTTTAGCAGGTTTGTGTCAATAATTTAATTACAGGATTTCATTCATTCATTTGCATGTCCCTTGCGGAACTTTGCCATCCTAACAACACTCCTGTAGCCTCTCACTCCTTTAGGCCTCTCAGTTGTGAGCAAGATGTCCTGCTGCTGATGCATCCATTTGCAGATCATCAACGATGTCTTGCAGCCATCTTCGCCTTGATCTTCCTCTCTTTCTTTTTCCCATTATGTACCCTTCCAAGACGGTCTTCTCTAAATTATCGTGACGTTTAATGTGTCGAAAATATTTAAGTTTTCTCTCTTTAATCCTCTTTACTAGCCAGCCTTCTTCAGTATTAAGTTCTTGTAGTTTGGATATATTTGTTCTTTTTGTGTCCATATTTGAAGAACTCTTCTGTAGCATTTACATTCAAAGGCATTTATGTGTTTCTCAGCTGTTTTGTTAAGTATCCGGGTCTCACGGGCATATGTTGCTATGGGAAAGATGCATGCCCTTAAAAATCTTATTTTACTATAGGAATATTTCCTTTAAAAAACAAATAAATGTAACCACTGTATGCAGGAAACTCACTACTATAGAGAGCGGCACAACAACACAACTTCTTTAGATCATCAGAGGAAGTACCCCCTCCCCACCCCTCAGACGAGTGTTTCGGCCCAATTAAACTCCTGACATTCTAAGGGGCATTGGCTCCTCTGGGTCATGATTCCCAGAGGTATTGTGAGTTGTTGCTTTTTTCATCCCTGGATTGAGTTCGCATTGCACTTTGAAGTGCGTCTTTAGCGATTTAGCTACGGATGATTGGTATTGATTGTGGAAAACGACATTTAACCTTTAAAATGTATAAATATTTCTTCTCTTTATTGTTTTCGGACTTCCTTTACTAAAGTTTTAAACAGATGTTCAACACTAATAAAAAGTATCTGCACAGGTAAACCAAAACAATGAAACACTGGGGAACTGGAATAAAAGAAGTTATATAATTACCTATCTGAGACACATGACAACAGACGATGAAAAAATATGCAGCAAAATTAATGTTTGAAAGGTTCTAATAATATTTATACTCCACGCTCATTTATGGTAAAGAGGAACGGAAATGAACAAGAAAACAAAAGCAAAAATTAAGGTCTTTTAAATGTTGATAAACTGGAAATTGAGCATATTCAGTGGAGAGAAAAGACAGCAGACACAGGATTACAAAATTAACTGATTTTCTTTTTTTTTTGGAAGGGGGATATGAAGAGAAGAAAGCAATGAGAACGACAACGTATAGATTAGTTGGCAACACCAAAAGATGGACAAGAATCAAAGCAAGAGTCAGAGCAAGCAAAGATCCTTTGCAACCAATGTTTTCTGTAAGTTGCGCTATCGGTAGCGTGGCCGCGGGCGCAACAGCGCGCACGCGCCCACTTACATACACACACGCACACACACACACAATCGTGCCCGACAAGAAATGTTATATACATTTTTCGCGAAAAAAAAAACAGCGCTGAAGAAAAATACGATAGAACAGTGTTATCTTGATTTCTTTTGATTTTAGTATTTTTCTACGAGAACTTTACACACAATAATTTGTTACGATGCACATCTACCCAGACAATATATAAGAGTATATAGGGGATGAAGACGCCTGTTCGATTAGGCAATCAGCGACCCATATGCCAGCGTCAAGGTTAGCGAACCACAGCTGACTAAGACCCTGTCCCACCTCTCCGTTAGTACCCCTAGGAACAGGCCTAGCATGGATCGCCATAGTCCCCATGGTGGTGTAGTCTGCTAAAGAAGGATTGCACACTCCCTGGTTTTTAGCTGTACTCCGGGACCAAAAAATTGGCTGCCATAACCCACTCCCACGCCGACACGATGCTGTTCCTCAACACCTCTACAGCATCGTCCCCAAAGAGCACCAGCTCGCAGTTACACGGAGTTCGTACAAGTTGCACTCAGGTTCAAAACTTTGCGCACGAACCTCTTCTTAACCTTAGCGTGTATATCGATTGCAGCCAACCTGCTCTTGCAATATTGATCGCGCAACGTTAAAAAATCTGCCTCACAACTCTTTTTCTGGAGTTCGTGACATTTTGCATGTGGGTGAAGAAAGCAGATAAACACCGTCATTTGTTTCAAGAAATTATTGCTTTCTCAGTAAATGATATTCGTAAGTCTTATTTGTCTAAAGTTAACCAAGCTTATTTGTATTTTATTTCCAAATCAGTCATGGAGTGGGAATAGGGTGTGCGCCATTATCTTTGTGTTCGTCGCTTGCTTGTTGTAGTTACTGGTCTTGTTGGAAAAGCATGTTTGAGGTTTGAATTTTCGCATTTCGGCATCCTCAGTACAAAGTCAGGACTTGTATACGTAAGCGTTATTATTCTTAGCTGACGCTCAGATTAAAATTTCATGCTGTCTTGGACGCCACAGTGGCAAAATGGTTAGTTCCCTAGTCTCTCAATGCGAAGGTTGGTAGTTGTAGATATGGGGACCTAGCTTCTTCTGGAGGAAGAAAAGGCGACAAAGCATGACACTGATCACATCACCCTGACACTGAACACCATATTCCCTAGTGGCTTCATGGAATATTTGGTTACCTTTACCTTCTGCTAAATTTGTCTTTACAGCAAACATTTATTATCCTACAAATAATTTTTTGGGGTATACGTATACAAGACTAAATATATACAAGGGGTGATGATAAGTTCTCGGCCTAAGGTGCAACGGATTATTTGTGGACAACTTTTTGGGGTTATTTCTCAACATAGTCCCCTTGCAAGTTTATGCACTTAGTCGAGCAATCCTGGAGCATATGGATCTCTTCTTTGTAAAAGTCAGCATCTTGTGCCAGTAGAAAGTGGTCTACAGCATGAGTGACATCATCATCTGAAGCAAATTTGTGACCACAGAACTCCTTTTTGAGTTTGGTAAAAAGGTAATAGTTCGAAGGGGCCAAATCTGAGGAATAAGGAGGATGTTCAAGAAGCTGGAAGCCGCATTCATGAATGCCAGCCATTGCCACAGCCAACTTGTGAACTGGAGCATTGTCTTGATGAAAGATGACTCCTCTCGTCAGTTTCCTTCAACGCTTTTCCTTCATTTTGACCCACAGCTGCTTCACAAGATTAGCATAATAGGCCCCAGTGACCGTTCCGCTCTTCTGAAGATAGTCTACCAATAGCACACCTTCTGAATCCCAAAAGATGGAAGCTGTTTCTTTGCCTGCAGTCAGAACCACCCTTGCTTTCTTTGGAGGTGGGGATCCATGATGTTTCCACTGCTTTGACTGTTCTTTGGTTTCTGGTTGAAAATGATCAACCAAAGTCTCATCTGTAGTCACAGATTGCTGAAGAAACTTTTCAGGATCTGCAGAAAAATGGCCAAGACTGTCTCTTGACATGTTGAGACGCTGTTGTTTGTGATCAGCTCCAAGAAGTTTCAGGACCCATCGGGCAGAGACCTTTGTCATTTGAAGATTATTGTGAATAATGGCATGAACACATTCCTGGGAGATGCCCATCTCAGTAGCAATGTACTGCTCAGTTAGTCGTCAATCCTCCATTATCATGTCATGGATTCTGCCTGTGGTTTTATCGGTGGTTATTGTTCTTGGTCTTCCTGAACGGGGATCATCTTCCAGACTCTCCCTTCCATGTTTGCAATTGAGCTGCCGATTTCTTCATTGTGCTGTAAGAAGGGGCACTCTCCCCTAGAGTCTCTACCATATCTTCATGGATCACCTTTGATGCAGAGGTAGCAAATGACTGCTTGATAAGAAATTTTTATCCATTTTCTCAATTTCTGCCACCCCTTACCACTTCAGTAGCCTGTAAAACAAAATTGATTGCAGTTAATTTCTTGAAACTTGTTGTTTAATCCTATATCAACCTGATCTACAAATGCACCTAATATCAACTGTGTGTTTCAAGTATTTGTACCTTAGGCCACGAACTTATCAATCGCCCCTCGTAAACATGTACAAAGCCACTGCAGTAAAGCTGTGATAACAAAATTTTCAAACTATTTAAAACAAAAGTAGGAACAGATTTATCAGTCAATGAGAGTGCAGTTGTAATACCTTAGTCATGCAAAACATAGAGGACAAAGAAATAGGGAAAGAAGATAAAATATAAATTCACATGAATGCTATACAACAAATAGGAATTGAAATAAAATATATAAAATAGGTAAGGGGAGCACTTAGCTGTGACTTATAAGAAGCTGAGTTCAAGGTGTATGTGGTGGAGTGTTGTGAACGTCTAAGTGAAGACTTAAAGTGTGATAGGTTGGTAATAAAGAGAGGGCAGGGAAAGCAGAAAGAAGAGGGAGGGATATAATTGTAATCAGACCAAGAAAAGAGTATGTGGAATAGATGAATGTGGCTGGGAAGAGGGTTTTTAATCTAGTACAGCGAGGGTTTTGTAATATAAGTTACAGGTGAGGAAGGAGCAGAACTTAGTTGAGATGGAGTATGAATGTGAGGAAAAAAGATTTTAAGTGTAGCTGAATTTTGAGTTCAAACTGTGTGGTTCTAGTGACCCATATTCCTGTATTCAGCTGTTATGATTATCAGGAAGCTAATGCTAAAAAAATATTAAGCCTACCTTGTTTTGTAAAGGTGAACCATGGACAATAAATAGACCATTACAGAGACCACAGAAAGCAGCAGAAATGTGGTTTTTTTTTAAGAAAATCTTGGAAATCGAGAGCGATGAATGAGGAATGTGACAATGTAAAAGTGGATGCTAATTTAAGACTTAAAAAAAAAAGACAGTCGACATTTACTGAACATGTAGTGAAAAAAAAAAAAAACGGAGAACCTTGAATGCATTAGAACAAGATAGTCAAGCAGAAAACAAAAACACAGAGGAAGACCAAGAGAAAAGATAATGAATGATATGACTCTGGTGTTATGGAAATTCCCTTTACAAAATTGATAGAAAACCTCAGGGGAGGAGATATTATGAAAAAGCATGATTGTCCATGCCTGATATCATGGCACATGATGATGATGATGATGTAAAGGAGTGCTAGATTGATGATTCTTATTTCTGTCTGGTTGTTGATCTATTACAGGCTAGAGGTCAGATTTATGGCATCAGACCAAGTTAATCAAGACACTTCACTCTTGATGAATTCTCACCATGATTCTACTAATGGTATTGTAGCCCATAAAGTGGAAGATTCGAACAGCAGCCGGAAGGAGAGAAGAAAAGAATGGTGGCACAAGAGCTTGAAGAAGAAAAGGGCAAAGCTTGAGTCAGCTGAGGAGAATACAGTAGACGAGAAAACAGCAGCTGTGAATACATCACCAGATGGAGAGATTGATAAGAAGCAAGAACCTGAAACTCAGAGGACAAGGCTACGTGAGTTCCTGTTTTCTCATTTTTTATGTGTCTCTGAGATCTGTTGTTGTTCTGTTATCGTTGGTCTTTTTTTTTTTTCCTTTTCAGGATATACAGATACTGCTTGACTTATGACAGTTTGACCTATTTTGATTTACAATCCTTTCTCACAACCGAGAGGCCTACAGGAATGCTGTTTGGGAGGCAAAGTTCTGCAAGGGACATATAAATGAATGGTGCAGTACCGATGCACATTAAACGGTCATCAGACTTTGAATTGTGTGATCTATTCTCCGGCTGGCAATATGTCATATCTTAAAATATTTTCTCAGTTGGAACCATTCAGATAATGCAGTTTCAGCGTATTTTATATAAATCAGACTCATGCCTCATATCTAGGCTTATGACATCTGTCAGAAAATAAATATTTCATGCTTGATATCACTGTCTAGCTTCTTCTTCTTTCCAAGCCTTTAAGGCTCACTGCTGCAGATAAAGTTCACCTCCTTTCCTCTCTATTCCTAATCTTTTCTCTCCAGTTGATGACAACAGTTTCCATTATATCCTCTTCCATGTTGTTTTTCCATCTTTGTCTTGGTCTTCTTCTTCGTACGCACATTGGCAGTGATGCTCGGTACCCTGATTTTTGCGATGCGTCTTTTGGCAGGGTACCTTTGACTTCAGCACCTTTCCTGTGGTCTTGCTCAGACTTCAGCACCTTTCCTGTGGTCTTGCTCAGACTTCAGCACTTTTCCTGTGGTCTTGCTCAGACTTCAGCACCTTTCCTGTGGTCTTGCTCAAACTTCAGCACCTTTCCTGTGGTCTTGCTCAGACTTCAGCACCTTTCCTGTGGTCCTGCTCAGACTTCAGCACCTTTCCTGTGGTCTTGCTCAGACTTCAGCACCTTTCCTGTGGTCTTGCACAGACTTCAGCACCTTTCCTGTGGTCTTGCTCAGACTGCCATGAAGACAGTGGTGTAGGCTGGCCTGGCCAAAACTTTGTTTTCCAGCCTCTGGTGGCTGTACTTAAACCCCTTCTCCATATCAGATACAGCATACAATGCTGGCTGGCCAGACAGCTTTGAGACAGTTCCACAGAGACACTCTGATTTTGGGATGAGGAATCCGATGAGTGCCTCAGCGATATCCATTCCCTGCCACCTATAGGTCTTCTGGCTCTATTTTGTTTACATCGTTCTGATAGCCATTGTTGTAAAGACCTATAGGCTTGTCATGTCCTGGATTCATTGGTTTCACACCAGATTTTCATCATCCCTGCCAGCGATCTCCATGTCCCCATCCATCCACCAACTTGACATTACATTTTACAAAAATAACAGTTCTAATTAGTGTTGATTGCTACAGGTTTCTGGGCTACAGAAGTAAGCCATAGTTTTTAAGCAAACAGATCTATGTTCCCTGTCTCACAAAGACTATGTTAAGATAAGTGTGTTCTTAATACAGTTGTTCCCCGGGAAGGGGGGGGGGTCTGTCTTGTTCTACTCTTTGGTCTTGTTTTCTTCATCTCTTGTACATACATTATTTTCATTTGTGTTCTCTTCTATTCTTTCTACATGGCCAAACTAGCGTAATCTTTTCAGTTTCAAGACATTTATAATTCGTTGAGATTTAAATAAACTGTTCAGTTCAGTGTTCTTTCTATCTCTTCATTCTCCACTGTTGGTTTCCTCTGTGGGCTCAAAGATTCTTAGGATCTTGTTCTCAGAGACCTGCAATTATTGTTCATCTTTCTTTGTTGTACTCCACATTTCTGATCCATACATGACGGCTGGTGATTTTATTATAGTTTTGTAGATCGTTATTTGGCATTTTGGGACAGGATTTTGGATTTTAACAGATGTTGGAAGGCAAAGTATATTTTTTTCCTTATCTGTACTCTGCTTTTAATTTCCTCACTTACTAGATTGCTTCTGTTGAAGGTTGTGCCTAGATATTTGTATGTTTTTGGTTTCCTATGATCATATCTCCAACATTTATATAATCTGGATCATTCTGTCTCTGGTCTCTTCATATCTTCATATACTCTGTCTTATCTTGGTTAATGATCAAGTCCCACTTTTAGTGCCACATCTCTCAGGTGTATGCAGGTATTGGTGACTTCTTGCAGTCCCACACACACACCCCTCCCCCAACACAGCAGGTCGATGTCATCAGTGTATCCTAATATTTTACCTTGTTCATCTCTACTGCTTTCTTCTTTCACTTTTCTGACAACCTTTTCTAGTACTAGGTTGAATAGTAATTGAGATAATGAAGCACCTTGTTTTAAGCCAGTTCTTATACAGAAGGGTTCTGACTTTCTTCCTTTATATGTTACTATATTTTGTGTATCTTCCATACATATTCTGGTCAAATTGATTAATTTATGAGATATCTCAACTATTTTCATAATTTTCTATAAGCTGTTCATATTTATGCTGTCATAAGGTTTTTTGAAGTCAATGAAGATATTATGTACTTCTTATCACTCCCAGTACTTTTCTGCTCTTTGACACAGATAAAATATTTGGTCTACAGTTGATCTGTTCTTCCTAAAATCTGCTTGATAGTCTCCCAGTATGTTCTCGCTGTATGGTTTTAATCTGTTTAAACATTTAATGTTTAATCTGTTCATGTAGACTTAGGCCGCCTTCCGTAATCAGTTCTGCAGCAGTTCCATCTGAACCAGTTGCTTTAATGTTTCATAGAAGCATGATGCTGTAGATGACTTCTTCTAAGTCTGGTTCCTCTATTTTGGGCTCACAAGTCTGTATTTCTGTGTATAGTAATGTGCTTATAGACTCTTCACAGTTTAGTAGTTTTTTCAAAATTTTCTTTCCATCTAATACAGATTTTCTCTTCATTATTTATCATGTTTCCATTATTGTCCTTCAGGCTCTGTCCAGCTAACTTCTCTTCTTCTTCTCCATTCAGTTTCATGTGCTCAGCTTTCTAAACAGTGAGCTGGGTCACCTCCGTGAATCCTGTTGTCACCATGTCTTCATAGGAATCCTAGAGTTTCTCATCCACGCTTCTCTCTCGGAGCCGTATGTGATGTCTGAGTCTGTGTATATGGTGCAGGTCTGTAGTGTGTGTTCAGGAGTCGGGGGTGGGGGGGAGGCATTTTGGCACATGCTTTGGGCTGTTAGCGCAGCCTTTATTGCTTGGAGATGAGTGTGAAGTCTGCAGTGTCTGGGTTCGTAACCTGAAGATTGTGATGTGTTGTTGTTTGTTTGGTCTTAGCATGGGGTCCTGTTAGTCCTCTGTCTCTGGGTGTTCTGGTATTTCCTTTCAGCTAGTGTTTTCTCTTCCTTATGCAAAATTCTCTGTCTGAATTGTTCTTTCTTTGTGCTTTCCTTTGCTAGTCTGTTGGCTGTGCCATTTCCTGCAATGCCACAGTGTGCAGGGATCCACTGTAGTGCTGTTATGTTTGTCATGGAGAGCTGATTTAGTTTCTCCATTACATCCTTTGTTAATTGGAAATAATTTGCCTAAGATCTCAGCACGTGATGTTCTTAATTATTTACTTACTTTCTTATTCAGTGACAATAGTTATTTATTTACTTATCTGTTTATCGTATCATATTTATAATTGACTCATGATATTTTCAAATTAATGATGGATTCATTGGAATGTACCCCTATTGTAAATTGCGGACACCAGAACTTCAAAATAGAACCCACCATAACCTGTGTTGATAAGGGACTAACTTTATCATTTCTATAGCAGGTCATGGTAAGGCTGTACAGTCAGAGCTGGTAGAAATGAAATGATTATGTTGGTAGAAATGTAATGTTTATGTTGGAAATGTAATGCTTATGCTGGTAGAAATGTGCTGTTTGTGTTGGTAGAAATGTGCTGTTTGTATTGGTAGAAATGTGCTGTTTGTATTGGTAGAAATGTGCTGTTTGTGTTGGTAGAAATGTGCTGTTTGTGTTGGCAGAAATGTGCTGTTTGTGTTGGTAGAAATGTGCTGTTTGTGTTGGTAGAAATGTGCTGTTTGTGTTGGTAGAAATGTGCTGTTTGTGTTGGTAGAAATGTGCTGTTTGTGTTGGTAGAAATGTGCTGTTTGTGTTGGTAGAAATCTGCTGTTTGTGTTGGTAAAAATGTGCTGTTTACGTTGGTAGAAATCTGCTGTTTGTGTTGGTAAAAATGTGCTGTTTGTGTTGGTAGAAATGTGCTGTTTGTGTTGGTAAAAATATGCTGTTTGTGTTGGTAGAAATGTGCTGTTTGTGTTGGCAGAAATGTATTGTTTATGAAAGAGTTAGAATCAAAGTGTGTGTATGTAGGAGGGGGGGGGGAGCTAATGATGAATCACAGCTGAAGGTTTGTTGTACTAACTCCACAGTTCACTTTGAAACTGTCATGAAAGTTTCTGCCCTATTATCTTGATAATGATTTTTAACCATAAAAATGTTCTTATTATTTTTACATAACTGTTATTTTATCAAAGTTTGTTATTAATGTAGTAGAACTGAAATGAAAATGTATTTGCATATCAGGAATTGTGATGGTGGAGGTGATTATGACACATGGTGGGTTGAAACAAAACCGAACAAACAAACGAAAAAAACTAAATAGCCCCACTTATTTTGAGATTTTTTTTTTTTTTAAAGTCATTTAAATGGTTTATGGTAAATCAAGAGTTAAAAATTCTTACTTCTGTACTCCCAACAGGCAACCGAGAAACTATCACCAAACCAGACAGCCTGAAGTATGAGCCAGATTTTAGCAAAGGTTTCCATACTAAACTCATGCAGAACATCTTCGATGACAGTTCCAAAAAGAGAAACAGAAAAGGTGACAAACAGCTCAGCGAATCATTCACCAAATCCACCAAAAGAAAACATGCCACATCCTCAGCAGCTCATGAACCAGAAACTGCTAAAAAGACAAAAAATGCAGAAGCTGAGGAGGTTTTTGACTCTTATAAGTTTTCCTTGAACTTGATCAATGGAGATGTTGATATTTCGAAGAATGCCGGGGGGAAAGGTTCCAAAAATAAATACGTTCTGTTTATTGGGAACCTTCCGTATGACATCACTAGGGAGCAGCTGGAGGAGCATTTCAGAAAAACAGGTTTGTGTGGTTTAGTGTTGAATGTGCTGATGTATCATGATGTATCATAGAAGTCTTATATAAAAATAACAGGTGTATATTGTATGTGTGGTGAGTTACAGTCATTCTGAATGCCATGAGAAAACCAAGTAGCTCATATTTGTTGCTAGTGATGATAAATGTATGAGTGACACAATGTATGAGTTTGTTTAGCATCTTATCCATGATTAACTCTTCCCATGCCTAATGATTAAAAATGATCACTTCCGGTTTGTGTCTATAGTGCCGTGTGACTATATTGCGCTATGTGCTTTGTTTCATTAAAAAACCGGTGTAATGTTTAGATTGTCACATTTAGTGCACATGCCTTGTGACCTTGTTCATCATGGCCGAAGAGTGCTTAGTAACGAGGGAGAAAATCGAAGTTATAGTCATGAAATTTCAATTTTTGGTGATGTAACCTTTGGATATGGACAATACCCTGTGATCAGACCACTGTTCTTGAATGTATCCCAAGTAGATCTAGATATATTAGATGACTGGAGAAGTAGTTAGAAGGTTATTTCAGATATTATTTTAGCGAGAATGGCCCATATAATCACAAGACGAGGTCGACAAGTATTTGATAGGTAGTTCTAGGCATCTCAGATGGTACGTACTGTACATCTAGACCTCTCTCTGAACTTTAAGTGCCCAGGGCACATGGGGCTTCCGCAAGGGTTTTCCACAAATGCCTGTCCTTTGCCTTTTTTTTCTCTCCTCTTGTCCAAGTGAACCCTCTATTTCTCAACATTCTCTCTGTTGTTCTTCTCCATGTCTCTTTTGGTCTACCCTTACTTCTGTTCCCCTGTGGTGTCTGTCTTAGTGCTATTTTTGGTAGTGAGTTGTCACTCATTCAGAGCACATGTCCCAACCATCACCAGCATCTTTCCTCAATAATTGCTGTCAGTGGCTTCTGCATTTCTGCCAACAAGATGTTATTTCTTATGATGTTTGGCCAAAATATTTTTCTAATTCTTCATAAACATTTAGTCTGGAAAGAATTCAGCTTGTTTTCTATGGCTTTGGTGATTTTCCAGCATTCACTTCCATAGAGTAGTACACTTAGAACATTACTCTTAAATATCCTGATTTTCATATTTATGCTTAATTTTTTAGATTTATCTAGTCTGCAGCATTGCAAAAGCCTGGTTTGCTCTAGTAAGTCTGCTGTTGATGTCCTCTGTGCTGTCTCCATTTTCTACTACTTTACTACCAAGATATACAGATTCGTTGACCTCCTCCACTAACTTGCTATCTACTCTGAGTACATTTCTGTTGTTCACATTTTGCTTTATTAACTTTGTCTTTCCTTTGTTGATCTTTAGTCCTATGTTGTTTGCATTCTGAGTTAGCTTGTTTATTCTACCTTGCATATCTTTGTGGCTGCTTGATAGTAGACATACGTCATCTGCAAAGTCAAGGTCCTCCAGCACTGTGTCAGGGGTCCATTGTAATCCTCTACGTTTGTCTGATGTTGCCTCCATCATTAACCAGTCTACTGCCAAGATAAATAATGTTGGTGTAGTACACATCCCTGCTTAATTCCTGTAGCCGATGATAAATAGGTCACAGTTTTTGTCTAAAAACATCACATTAGTATGTAGAAGTATTCAGCCGTTTTCATACTGTTGCCAGATTAGTCCATGCCGGTTAGCTATGAGTGCAGATTTGCTAGTATTTATAAGGTTTTTTTGGTTTGCTTAAAAAGTTCAATAGGAGAATATCCAGTAGCATATAATCTCAGACCAAAACCCTGTTGAATGGAGGGCTGTGAAGTTCATGAAAAATCGGGGGTTTTATTTTGTGGGTTTTTTAAAAAATATTATTTACAAAATTATAGGTGTGTCTTACATGGCGGGAAATATAATAATTTCTAAGTCACAAACATTATAAAGTTTTGTAAGTCTTGGTTGATGGCAAACTGTGTTGCTTTACTTCTTTAATGCTCCTTTAATCCACATTCATCAAGTGTATTCTGTTTTTCTATCTCTGAATCTTTGAGCTCATGCTACTTGCTGGCCAGGTTTCAGCCCCAGGGTGAGTAATTTTCAGGATCTGATCTGAAGGTTTTTGTGTGTGTGTGTGTGTGCATGTTCTTCATTATTCATGTTATAAAACGTGTTTGCTTCAGAAATACCACTGATTGCTGCAACAGAATGCATAGATCAGGCTACCTGTATTCACAGAGCCCATAGAAAGAGTGCCTACATTTGCATTTTCCAATGCTGAGGGCTGTCATTGTGTACAATGGTGAATCAGATGAAAGTTAGAAAATGTGAAATACAGGAAGAATAATGTTTCTGTACTTTCCTCCCTCCACATCTTGTATGGGCAACCTCTCCCTTTTTATCCTACATTTTCTTCGATATAGAACCCTTTCTTCACAGTGCGTTTGTGCTGACAGATCACACCACTACTTAGCACCAGTAGCGCTAGCCGCTTACTTGACATCATTGACCTTGGTGCTGACAGATCACACCACTACTTAGCACCAGTAGCGCTAGCCGCTTACTTGACATCATTGACCTTGGTGCTGACAGATCACACCACTACTTAGCACCAGTAGCGCTAGCCGCTTACTTGACATCATTGACCATGGTGCTGACAGATCACACCACTATTTAGCACCAGTAGCGCTAGCCGCTTACTGACATCATTGACCATGGTGCTGACAGATCACACCACTACTTAGCACCAGTAGCGCTAGCCGCTTACTTTACATCATTGACCTCGGTGCTGACAGATCACACCACTACTTAGCACCAATAGCGCTAGCCGCTTACTTTACATCATTGACCTCGGTGCTGACAGATCACACCACTACTTAGCACCAGTAGCGCTAGCCGCTTACTTTACATCATTGACCTCGGTGCTGACAGATCTCACCACTAAGAGATTTTTTTCTCTTCCTTTGGAAATTTTATTCACATTTTCAGACTTTCATTTGATCCATTCTTGTATAAGTGTCTTCATTCTTAAGCGCTGTTCTCATATATGAATATCTGTTGCTTACCCTCTCTTGAAATAGAGGTACAGATTGTCTGTTTTGAGAAAAATATCCTCATTATATGTTTTTAATTTGATAACCTAGATTTCCCTAATGAAGAGTCAACACTTTTCTTTAAAATGTGATAAATCTTATGACTTTGTTCCAGTTTGCTTCCAGCTAATGATAGTTGTGAAGTCTTCCATTCGTAGTTGACCTTCTTGTATCTTATGACCTGCTTTCATCATGTCTGGAATTTTATGTTTTACATTCATGAAGTACGCTAAATGTTTTCAGGTGGCATAAAATCTATCCGCATTCCTAGAGAGAAGGGCACTGACAAGGGCAGAGGATTTGCTTACATGGAGTTTGATGGCCGCATAAGCCATGGGGTAGGCACTTAATAATTGTTCTGTTTTCCTGCAGTTTATGTACATTGCCAACTTGTGTAGTGGCTTGCTTAATGTTTCTGTACTTTCCTCCCTCCACCTCTTATATGATGGGCTACCTCTCCCTTTGTATCCTACATTTCTTAGTGTGATTATTTTCTGTGGTGTGCTGTCTGGTAGCCAGGTGACGTGACCAAACCATTTGACTTGTTGTTTCTGGATGTGGTGTTACTCCAACCCTTGCACTGATCATGCCATTTCTTATTTTGTCGCTTCTTATTACATTTAGTATTCTCCTTAAACATCTCATTTGTCCTGACGATTTTCCCTTTTGTTTTTGGCTGTTAGTGTCCATGTTTGACACCAGTAGCATAGATTTTGGAGGAAAATCGTGTTGTACGGTGCTCTTTTTGCTTCATTTGTGATGTATTTGGTTTTTTTTTTTCAGTAAAGATGTCATTTGTCCAACCGTGGTTTGCTTTTTGTCTTTCGATTTCAGCATTGATTTTTCCAGAGGATGACATACTACCTAGGTATTTGAAATGCTTCATTTGTTTCAAAGGCTGATTGTCCGGGAAGTTCTTAAAAGCCCACTCATTAGCAGAAACTATCTTGAAACATTAGATATGACTCAACAGGTACCAGCAGTTGGTAACTGAAATAGTATAGCAAAGTGTATACAAAAGATCTTTCTTTTTTTCTTAATTATATGCGTGTTCACGTATGTTTCTTTGATTGTTTATCCGTCATATCTGTTTAAAGTAGTATTTTTTTCCCCTGTGTTCCAGTGTAGGGTTGCGGATAGTGTCTTGACTTCACAGCACAGAAGAATTGAATTGTAGATTGACTTCCTCCTGCTTTGGTCAACATAATTATAGAAGTAGGACCTGACATTTGTGTTAGGGAAACTCCCTTTGATAATACTCAAGCCTACAGCAGAGTACAGAGAACACACTGTTGTCATTATATTCAGAAAAAAAAAACTGAATGTTCATATACTATTTGGGTTTATGAAGTTTGAGACTCACTTGTGTTAAAAGTTGATGAAATAATGATAATTTAAATTTTAACTTTTGCCAGATTTTTTTAATGTGTACATTGAGAAAGATAACAACATTTAATTTGTTCATTTCCACTGATTCTCTCAGATTGCATTGCGGCTGCACCACACAACTCTCGGAGGCAGAAAAATCAATGTTGAGTTTACATCAATTGGAGGAGGGAAGTCGGAGGCTCGTAAGGAAAAGTTGAAGTTGAAGAACAAGAAGAGGAGAAAAATGAAAATGCAGTGACTGAAGAAAGATTATGACCTTTGGAAATTTATTATTGTTATTATTCGTAACATCAGATGTTGTTTGGTTGTTAGATAAATGCTTTGTGTTGAATGTGAATTTGAAGTGATTCGTATTCTTACAAATTTGGTTTCATTTTACAGTAATGTTACAGTCAGTAAATAATATTGCATATAGACAATAAACTATGTGTGTGTGTGTGTGTGCACTTATAATTTATTCAGTGAAGTAACTAATTTGTGTTTTAAAAAAATCCCCAAATCCCAATATGTCTACATTGTGTGGAGTATTTTCTGAGGTATGGGAGAAAGAAATGTCTGATTTTTTTTTTTTAAACTTATTTTTCAGTCAATAGTTGTGCTTTCTTTTTTATTGTTTGATGATTTTTGTTAGTCCAGATATATGTAGTGGTCTGGTTAGCTGAGTGATTAGATTTTTTATCATTTTTTTTTTCATGGTACACACCAAAAAGGCCTCGGGCTCCACCCAGAAAATTGGTGCCAAAGAAATCTGGGGAGGCAAGTGCAGCCTGGCATGTAAATGACCATACCAGCCTTTAACGTGCTGAAGGTCGTGGAAATAAAGGTCTTACCCTGTAACCCCAATAAGCCTTAATGACATGGAAATGGGGATTTTACCGTTACCTTTTGCCACATATGTGTATTCAGTCGGTGACTTGTCTGAGAAAGCAAGTGGAACATAATAACGGGTGCAGACCACTGATCTGTATAAGTTTGTTTCAGAGATCTATTTGCTGTTAGATGATTAATGAAGGTCACTTAGATGATTAATGAGGGTCACAGTAGATGTTAGACGGTTAAAGTGGGTTAGAGTAGATGAGCAGAATTTTTAACGATCTGTCAGAATCTGTTCCTTTCCTTTGTTTTTAGTTGTATTGGTTTTCTTAGTTCAGTGTTTCCCAACATGGGGTGTACCCCCTGCAGGGAGGCAGTGAGAATATATTTATAATATACCTTTTCAGAACTTGGTAGATTATTATGGTGTGGTAGAGGAACCATCATCATCATCATCAGGTGCCGTGCTATTATGCTTCTCCAAAGTACCCGATCCTTCATGCAGGCCATCAGTTCAGTTGGTGATCTCCTCTCACACCATCCCGTCAGACTGTCCAGTATCATTTCTCTTGGTCTTCCTCTTGACCTTCTTCCTTCTATTTTTCCTGTTGTTATAATATTTTCAATGCCCCCTCTTCTCATTGCATGTCCTATGAAAGTACATTGTCTCTCTCTTATCTTTTTGACAAGATTGTTTTGTCTCTCCAGCTTTTCTCATACATTCTTCATTACTTATTTTTGCTGTCCAGGGGATTCACAACATTCTTCTAATAAACCACATTTCTGCTGCTTCCAATGATTTTTGTGCAGACTTGCCTATTGTCCATGATTCACTTCCATATAACAAGATAGGTTCAGTATAGCATTTTAGGACTTGTTTTCTAACATTCATTGATAAAGATGTGTTAGTTAATATGTTTCTCATTCTCTGAAATGCAGTCTTTGCTTGGCCTATTCTGTTCCTAATTTCTGTTCTGCATTTCCCATCTGAAGTTATTACTGCTCCAAGGTATTTGAATTTCTGCACCTGCTTTAGAATAGTTCCGTTTAATTTTATACTGCATGCTGGTGGATTCTGTTTCTTAGATATAATCATAGTCTCTGTCTTTTTGATGTTCAAAGTAAAGCCTTTCTGTTCACTTTCTTTGGCGACTTTATCCAAGAGATTTTGCAGGTGTTGTTGGTTTTCAGCTATCAGTATTGTGTCATCAGCATACCGAAGGTTGTTAATATTGTATCCTCCAATTTTTATGCCTGGTTCTGTGACGATCATTCTTAGAATATTCTCGCTGTACAGAGAAAAAAAGGTCTGGAGATAGTACACATCCTTGTCGCGCCCACCGGTAGAGGAACAAGGCATCAAAATCTTTGAAGCATTGAGGTGGGGGGGGGGCATGATCCAAAAAAGGTTGGGAAATGCTGTCTTAGTTGTTCAGTTGTTTCCCCCTTCCCCTGCGCCATATATACTTGTATAGAAGTGTACACTTAAACAGTGATTTAGTCCTTTATGATGATAAGAGATGTAACTTGCAATTAAAAGTGGCAGCATTTTATGATGAGATTTAGATTTATATCTCCCTCTTCTCTTCTTCTGTCCCCTCACCCCCCTTTTTTTTTTTTAGTTTCACAATATCTATATTTGGAATCCTTCGTTTTCATGTAAAAATTAAAATGGTATCCTTGTGACAGGGAATTTTTTCCACTAAATTATGTTTGTTTTGTTTTTTAAGTTAATATTTGGTTATGTCGGTTATTAAAACGTGGAAATAAAATGATTTCATGTTGTTTTTTGTTGTTGTTGTTGCCTGAGAGTTTGATTTTTGAGGTCGTTGCTGCTTCTTCTTTTTGTTGTTGCCTGAGAGTTTGATTTTCGAGGTCTTTGCTGTTTCTTCTTTTTAACTGCGGCAGTTTTGAGAGCATGCCCTGTGCTGAATCTTGTGCCAGGTCTTGAAATCACTGTTACTCTTTATGTTCAATATTCAGCTTGAGGAAAATTATTGTGAAGGGAAAGGAAAAAAAAAATAGAATTTTTGTTTGTTTGTCTGTTTAAAAAATGTGCATTTTATTGTTAGGAGAAGTGATAATAAATTTCAGATGTTTTCAGATTACTGTGAAGTTGAAGGTCTTTAAGATTTGATCTAAGTTGAAGTCTTTTGATTCTTTAGGAATAATCTGACCTTTTCCAGTCCCTTAGTTAATGTGTCTTCACTCTTTTGACCTTATGCTGCATAGTTTAAGTTGCTGTACATATGGCATGTTTGTGATGGAAGGGTCAGGTTTATGGCAGATGCTCCTCGGGTCTTCCAGTGAAGAGCAGTCATGGTTTAAAGCTGAATAATCATCATCAGTCTTCTGTACTCCCAGTGGAGCTTAAGGCATCAGCAAAAAGTTCTCCAGCCAGTCCCGTCCTGAGCAGGTTGGTATACCTCAAACCAGGTCTTCCCTGCTTTCTTTAGTTCTTCCTGTATCGTGGATTTCCATGTTCCCAATGCCCTGCCCCTGTTTGTTTTCCCTTGAGGTGTCCAAGTCAAGGCAGTATAGGGGTGTCTTGTTCTTTCCATTCGTAGTATGTGGCCCAGCCTTTTCCATTTTTGTCTTTTGACCTCTTTAGTAATGTTCTCAATTCCTGTTAGTTTTGTTATTTCCTTGTTTGTCATGTGTTCTTCCCAGTGCATTCTTAAAATTTTTCTGAGGCATCTTCCTTCAGATCCTCTCAGTCTACTTTCAATTCTCTGATTGGTTGTCCATGTTTTGGCTGCATATAATAAAATGGAGTGAACATTGGATTTATAGATTCTGAGCTTGAGGCTTGTATGAAGAATGGGAAATTTCCATATGTTCACTAATTTGTTAAAGGCCTGAGATAACACTACAATTCTTCTAGATATTTCCTTCTCAGTATTGCTGTCTGCTGAGATGAGGCTTCCAAGATAATTAAAGTGTTGTGCAGTACTTCTTCAGCTTCTGTTATCCAAACTGAGATTCCTTCATTTTTTTTTTCTCTTTGATTCTCATGATGTTAGTCTTGTCTGGATGTAAATTCTGACCTACTGATCTGGTTATTTCGTAAGTCCTAGTTGTCTTCTCCTGTATGCCTCTGAGTATGTGAGAGTAGACAATATCATCTGTATGCCACCTCCACTCTAGAGGTCGGTCATGCCTGATATACACCCATACTGGTGAATTTTGCCTAAACCGGCTCACACCAGGGGTGAATCTTGAAGGCTATGCATGTCACAGTACCTCTGCTCTAGAGGTCGGTCAGGTCCCAAACACGCCCATACTGGGATGATATGCCTAAACCGGCTCAACCCAGGGGTGGAAGTCACTAGTGGCGAGGATTCGTCCTCCTGGACAAAAGCTCCATCCTGGTCACAACTAGGAAGGGTAGCGGCCACGACCGCAAAATGCTGAAGTCGGAGACACTGGACCAGGGAAGTCTAGATAGGCAACCACCTCTCACCCGGCGGGGATGTTTACGTATCCTACTCACGCTGAGGTTTTCCGGTGAGAAAGTCCAACTCTGGACTGGATGGGCAACCACCTCTCATTCGGCGGTGATACACGGGTATCTCAAAACACGTCGAGGTTTTCCGGTGAGAAGGTCCAACTCTGGCCTGGGTGGGCTACCACCTCTCACCCAGCGGGGATGCACTGATATCCTAAACACGTCGAGGTCTTCCGGTGAGAAATTCCAACTCTAGACAAAACTGGTGCAATGAAAACCACGGTGTCATGCAATCCGCTTCAGAGACCCACCAAGAATACAGGCTAAAGCCCTGCGATACTCTGAACACCCTATGGTCCTCTCGTGGATCTCATGTGGTCCTTTCGGGGACCACACAGGAGACCACGGGACCTAACGAGGACCACAGGCTTCAGTAGGATCACAGTGCGGTTTTTGGTGGTAGAAGCGAACGAAGAAGAAGAATATCATCTGCCAAGTTGCAATCCTCTAGATGATTTGTAAGCCTCCAGTTAATCCTGAAAATTAATATTACAAAAATTCATCGGCCCCAAATGCATAACTAAAAACCAGATTTTGGAATGTAAGAATGATGGCTGCAACAACAGAAACTGCTCAGGTAATAAAAGAAATGCGATGGCCATAAGCAGGGAAAAGAATGATAGAAAACCGTAAGTTAATAATATATTCTGGCAGAGACGATGGAAATACCAGGAGGGAATGGGTACAATTATATCATCTGCGGCAGCAAAGAGCTTTACAGAATGAGAACCAGTGAACAGTCGTTTGATAAGAGCACGATACAAAATAAGGCACAGAAGAATGACAATCATACAATTCTGTACACCCACGAACAATACAGATGATGAAATAAAAGACAATTTCTATTACCAACTACAACAACTCATTAACAAAGTACCTAAACACGACATCTTAATTGTCATGGGAGACTTCAACGCCAAGGTAGGAAAAGATAACACCGATGTCGAAAAAGTAGTGGGGGAAAGGAATTGATACAATAAATCAGAATGGAGAAAGATTAATTGAAATGTGTCTAACAGAGTGCATGGTCATTGGAGGAACAATATTTCCACATAAAGAAATACATAAAACAACGTGGATATCTCCAGATGATAGAACCAGAAATCAGATAGATCATTTTTGTATTAGAAGACAATTCAGAACATCTCTGATAGATGTAAGAGTATATAGGGGTGCAGATGTCATCAGTGATCACAACCTGTGTATAGGGAGGATAAGACTTATGAAAAGCCAACACAAGAAATCAATACTCAGAAAGATAAACAGTCATAGCCTACAAGAAGAAAATACCAACAGTGATTTCAGTCTGGAACTTACCAAACATTTCGCAGCACTCAAAGAGGTAGACACGAAACAGATATAGATGTATCATGGAATTCACTGAATCACTACTAACTAATAATGGAGATACAATGAGGGAAGTTAAAAGGAGGACATTTATTGCTCTTCATAAAGTAAAACAACTAAAGAATCTGTGGAGAGGAACAGACAGAAGTACAAAAATAAGATTTTTAAGGGCATGCATCTTTCCCATCGCAACATATGCCTGTGAGACCTGGACACTTTAACAAAACAACTGAGAAACACATAAATACCTTTGAATGTAAATGCTACAGAAGAGTTCTTCAAACATCATGGACACAAAAAAAGAACAAATATATCCATACTACAAGAACTTAATATTGAAGAAGGCTGGCTAGTAAGGAGGATTAAAAAGAGAAAACTTAAATATTTTGGACACATTAAATGCCATGATCCCCCGTGTGGTACCCGGGATCTGCAAAGAATAGGACCACTGTACCCTACCATGCATGATCGTAAAAGGCGACTAAGGAGGGTTCAGCATAGGGCCAGCAACCCTATCTGGTAAAAAAACTATCAGACTGCTACAGAAACGGAAGCAAGGGAAAACGCAAATGCAGGTGGAAGGAGAAATGCGTATCAGGAAACTGAGCCCATGAAGGTTGTGGATGAAAGCCAGCCACTGGAAGTCCCCAGCCCGACTGCAGACCTCCTGGAACCTAAACATAAGATGCAAATAGGCAGGTGGAATGTAAGAACACTAAACCAGACTGGAAAACTAGCACAAACCATCAAGGAAATGCACAGATACAAACTAGACATACTAGGAATACAAGAAGCAAGATGGACAGGACAAGGCAGAAGGAAATTAACAACACAGCACACAGAAGATACAATAATATGGTCAGGTAAAGAAGATCTTCATGAAGGAGGAGTAGCATTGATTATAACAAAAGAAGCATCAAGAGCATTGCTGAAATGGACCCCAATAAATGAGAGATTATTATATGCACGGTTCAACTCAAGATTCACGAAGCTGTCTATTATAGTTTGTTATGCACCAACAGAAGCAGCTGAAGAGGAATTAAAAGAAGATTTTTACAACAGCCTCCAAGCAACAGTAGAAACAATACCCAAGCATGATATGCTACTCATCTTGGGCGACTTCAATGCAAAAGTAGGTGAAGGAAATGAAGATAGAAGAAGAATCATGGGAAGAGAAGGAATTGGAGAAATAAATGAAAATGGAGAAAGACTGTGCAGTTTCTGTGAAGAAAACATGATGACCATCGGAGGGACAATTTTCCAACACAAAAACATCCATAAAGTGACTTGGAGGTCACCAGATAAAACCACAGAAAACCAAATCGATCACATACTAATAAACAACAAGTGGAAACGGTCACTACAAGATGTACGAGCAAGGAAAGGAGCAGATGTAGGAAGTGATCACAACCTTCTGGTAGCAAAAATAAAACTAAAATTAAGGAAAGCCAAAATCGGAGAACACAGAAAGATACATTTTGATACAAGAAAACTGATAGACCAGCAAACAAGAAATGAATTCTCAATAGTACTTAAGAACCGCTTCAGTGTCCTACAAGACGAAGCAGAAATGTCCATATTAGAGTTCAATAAAACACTACAGGAAACAGCAAAAGAGGTGCTGGGATATCGGAAAAGGAGAAAAGAGGAATGGATAAGCGAGACCACATGGGAAAAGATAGAGCAAAGAAAAGAAATCAAGGAAAAATTACTGAACACCAAATCACAACGGCTTAAAGAACGAGTTTTAAGTAATTATGCACAAAAGACAAAGAAGTGAAGGAATCATGCCGTCAAGATAAACGTCAATATTATGACAATTTAGCAGAAACAGCAGAGAAAGCAGCATATACAAATGACATGAAAACCATATATAAAATCACAAAGCAGATGACAGGTAACTTCAACACAAGATGTGAAAGTGCAGTAAGAACACAAAATGGACAACTGGTCAGTGGAGAAAGAGAAAAAGTTGAAAGATGGAGGGAACACTTTAACACCCTACTAAACAGAACACAAGCAGCACAAACAATAGACATACCTGAAGCAAAAACGGAACTAAACATCAATATAGGACCAATAACAATAAATGAAGTAAAGGAGGCGATAAAGAAGCTAAAATCAGACAGGGCACCAGGTGAAGATGAAGTGACTGCGAAGATGTTGAAAGCAGAAGAAACAGAAACACCAAAACAACTTTGCCGGATATTACAACAAATTTGGGATTTAGAAAAAGCCCCAGAGGAGTGGAAAACTGGTCTTTTAGTAAAATTACCAAAGAAGGGTGACCTCAGAGATTGCGGGAACTGGAGAGGCATTACCCTACTGCCTCTCACCAGCAAAGTATTTTGCAGAATAATCATCAACAGAATTGTACCAACACTTGAGGAAAAACTTCGGAAAGAGCAGGCAGGATTTAGGAAAGGAAGATCATGCATAGACCACATATTTGTACTTAGACAAATATTAGAACAGGCAAATGAGTGGCATAGCACAACATATGCATTATTCATAGATTTTGAGAAAGCCTTTGACAGTGTCAACAGAGATGCACTGTGGAAAATCCTAAGATGGCATGGCCTCCCCCATAAAATAGTTAATGTAATCAAAGCCCTATACGAGGGTTTTCAGTGCAAAGTTATCTGTGGAGAACATACCTCCAGCAGCTTTAGGGTACAAACAGGAGTGAAACAGGGATGTGTACTATCACCAACATTATTTATCTTGGCAGTAGACTGGTTAATGAAGGAGGCAACATCAGACAAACGCAGAGGATTACAATGGACCCTTGACACAGTGCTGGAGGACCTTGACTTTGCGGACGATATTTGTCTATTATCAAGCAGTCACAAAGATATGCAAGATAAAATAAACAAGCTAACTCAGAATGCAAACAACATAGGACTAAAGATCAACGTAGGAAAGACAAAGTTAATGAAGCAAAATGTGAACAACAGAAATGTACTCAGAGTAGATAACAAGTTAGTGGAGGAGGTCAACGAATTTGTATACCTTGGCAGCAGAGTAGTAGAAAATGGAGACAGCACAGAGGACATCAACAGCAGACTTACTAGAGCAAACCAGGTTTTTGCAATGCTGCAGAATATATGGAAATCCAAAAAACTAAGCATAAATATGAAAATCAGGATATTTAAGAGTACTGTTCTAAGTGTACTACTCTATGAAGTGAATGCTGGAAAATCACCAAAACCATAGAAAACAAGTTGAATTCTTTCCAGACTAAATGTTTACGAAGAATTAGAAAAATATTTTGGCCAAACACTATAAGAAATAACATCTTATTGGCAGAAATGCAGATGAAACCACTGACAACAATTATTGAGGAAAGACGCTGGCGATGGTTGGGACATGTGCTCCGAATGATTGACATCTCACTACCAAAAATAGCACTAAGATGGACACCACAGGGGAGCAGAAGTAAGGGTAGACCAAAAGAGACATGGAGAAGAACAACAGAAAGGATGTTGAGCAATAGAGGGCTCACCTGGGCAAGAGCAGAAAAAAAGGCGAAAGACAGGCATTTGTGGAAAACCCTTGCGGAAGCCCCATGTGCCCTGGGCACTTAAGGTTCAGAGAGAGAGAAATGCCATGATAATCTAGAGAAGACAGTCTTGGAAGGGTAAATAATGGGAAAAAAGAAAGAGAGGAAGACCAAAGCAAAGATGGCTGCAAGACATTGATGATATGCAAATGGATGCATCAGCAGTAGGCCATCTTGCTCACATCCGAGAGGCCTTCAGGAGTGCTGTTAGGAAGGCAAAGTTCCGCAAGGGACATGCAAATGAATGAATGAATGGAATTCATACAGCACAGCCATAATCACAGCAGCAAAAGCAAGTGCTGGACTGCAGTCAACAAGTAGAAAAAGTATGGATATCAGATAACGCATGAAACTACATACATGAAAAGACAAGCAGCCAAATTAGCCATGTTGAATGGAAAGACAGATCTTGGAAAAGTTTTGGCAAAAGCAATATACAAAGAACTAGACAATAAAGTAACAAGTTCAACTAGAAGAGACAGGAGAATATATGGACAATATGGCAAAAGAAGCAGAAAATGCAGCAAAAACAGGAGACAGCAAAACTCTATATAACATACAGAAGAAGCTAACAGGTGCTATTACCTCCAGAGAAAGACGAGTCTTTAGCAAAACAGGCAACCTATTAACATCAAGTAAAGACAAAAAACAAAGATAGGCCGAACACTTCCAAGAAATACTTAATCAACAACACCCAAATGAATTAATAAATTTTGAAACTGATTTATCAGTCCCGCAACTAAATGTCAACTTAGATGAAGTTACACTTAATGAAATTGAAACAGCAGTGAATCTAATGGCTAACAAAAAAAGCTGCAGGTGAAGATGAAATAACAGACAAAATATTAGAAGCTATTAACAGTGACAACATTAGCCAACTACAAAGAATGTTTAATAAAATTTGAAAAGATGAAAAAGTCCTTTCTAAATAGAAAAAGGGAATCATTGTTAAAATACCCAAAAAAGGCAACCTCAGTGACTGCAATAACTAGAGGGGTGTAATCTTACTATCAGTTGTGTCTGATTCTGAAGTGATTCTGAATAGAATTAAGGATATAGTGGATACTGCAATGAGAGAAGAACAGGCAGGATTTTGAAAAGCGAGAAGCTGTCTTGACCAGATCTTTACTCTAAGAATAATACTTATAGAACATATTAAAAAGCAGAAACCTGAACCTCATATACTTTAAAAAAGCATTTGATAGCATACACAGAATTTTGTGGAGAATTTTAAGACTATATGGAAAACTATCTAAAATTGTCAACATCATTAGAGATCTCTAAAACGGATATGTTTGTGCAGTCAAGACAGAAGAAGGAATAAGCAGATTCCGTCTTCCTTGGCTAGCAAAATAGGTCTTGAAATTAACAAAGACAAACAAAAATAATGAAACTTCTCATTAAACAAGAAGGAAAAATATATGCAGACGGAAAGTTGTTGATGAAGTAAACCAATTTGCATACCTTGGCAGCTACATAGACCAAGATGGTGATACCAGGAAGGAAGTTAGAATTCGAATTGCAAAAGCATTTTCCTTCAAAAATCTTGAGAACATATAGAATTCAGAAGTTATAAGCACAAAATCAAGTCAAGATTATTCAATTCAAATGTGATATTCACCCCCATTTATGCACGTGAAAGCTAGAAATCAACTAAAGAAGTTAGACTCTTTTGAAAACAAATGCCTAAGGAAAATACTTAGTATAAAGTAGAATGAATTCAAGAACAACACAGAGATAAGACAGATGAGCAAACAACCTATCTCATGGGTGATCAGAAAAAGAAGATGGACATATGTAGGCCATGTGATGTGAATAAACAATCAGAGAATACCAAAACAAGCTATCAAGTGGAGCACAACAGGCCTAAGAAAAATAGGTCGACCACGTGAAACTCTAAAGAGGACATTGTTAAGAGAAGCCAGTTTAGTGGGCATAACATCCCTTGATGAAGTTGAAAGACTCGCAGAGAAAGGAAAACTTGGCAAACAACTATGTGAGCCCTATGAGACGTTTAACGGCATGGGAAGGATGTTAGATGTAAGTCAATACACTAGGTTTGTCTTTGGTGGCAGTCTTCATTATCAAGTCCATAACGATCAGGAAAATAAGTGGGGAGAGTATGCATTCTTGTCTTACCCCTGTTTTGATCTGGAACCATGTAGTTTTTTGTCTGTCATGTTTCACACAGCACTGGTTGCTCGCTTATATATCTTCCATATTTATGATTTTTTTTTCAGGGAGTCATAGGCCAACAATATCTTCCACAAGGAAGAATGATGGATACTATCAAAGGCCTTCCACAAAGTTTATGTACAGTGAGGAGTTCCATTCTAGTGACTTTTCAATAATTATTTTTATGGGGAAGTTTGTTCTTCATCTGCCTGTTCAGTGGGTGCATAGCATTGCAAGATGGTGTTCTAAGTGACTTTTTAAATAGAATCTCCTATTATTCATGAATTGACAGGTTCCCATTCTAGTAGACTCCTTCCTGGCATTTTGTCCATCATTATAGCCACAGCTTCATGATGCTGATCATCTGTTCTGCCTGAGTTGCAGATGATTTCTCCTGTATTTATTGTAATCTTCCCTGATCCAGTTCACCTGACCTTGCTTAATCCTAATATGTTTAATCTGTACCTTTGCATCTCTTTAACTACTTGTGCTGCTTTCCCGGTCTCGATCATGGTGCGGATGTTCCAAGTTCCTGTCTTTAATTGTTGCTTGGGGTTGGCCAAGGACTGAGTCGGACCAGAGACTTCCTTGCAGTTTTCATCCCTGCTCGTCATTGGTGGTATCACAACCGCAGTCCCTTGCTGCTCCATCAAGGTTTGACATGTAGACCTCAATTGTTGATGTTTCTTGTAACACTGATGTTTTGTTTTTTACCAGAAAATGTTGCTGGCCTTGTACTGAACCATCCTTAGTCACCTCTTACAATCATGCTTGGTAGGGTACAGTGGTTCTATTCTTTGCTTCCAGGGCACATGCCTGGGTACCACACGGAGGAAAGCTGAATACAGTTTTGTAATGGATCTAGCCATTTTTGGATTTTGTCTTGTCTGCTTCCTGATATACCTTTCAGTGCTGAGAGAACAGATGGACATCTCTGAAAGGGTTTGACGATTTGCGTTATATAATGGGGTATTTAAGACTTCTGTAATTCCCTTCCTCCACCTCTTTCATGGGTGGCCTCTCCTTCAGTTTTCTGCAGTTCTTAAGGTGAATGTTTTCTGTGGTATACTGTCTGATGGTAGTTATACAGTGTGGCCAAACCAACTGACAAATTTTGTTTCAGTTATGATATGTATTTGTTTTTCGGTAAAGGCATCATTTGTCCATTGACCTGATTTGCTTTATTACATCTGTTCTCAATTTCAGCATCAGTTCTCCCAGAGGATGATATTATACTACTTGGGTATTTGAAATGTTTCACTTGTTTCAAAGGTTGATTGTCTAGAAAAATCTTTGAGATTTCTTCTCTGACAATGGCTATGACTTTCTTTTTTTTTTTTCAGCACTGATTTTCTTGTTGGATTTTCATTGGATTTGTGCATGCACATAAATTTGAGACTGATGCTCTGATTTATTTTGTGTGGTTTTTTTTTTTTTTGTGGAGTTTAAATTTGGTTGTTCAAGAGTTTAGGTTTGGTGATAAAAAATTAGGTCCAGTATTTGAGAATTTTCTGGTACACACCAGAAAGGCCACGGGGTTGACCCAGCCTCCAAAAAAATGCATACCAGAGAAATTTGGGAAGGTAAAGCGGCCAGGCGTGATACGGACCACATCGCACTTTCATGTGCCAAAGGTCATGGAAAATGCGGGTCTAACATTGTATTTCCTAATATGCCTTAATGGCACGGAAACAAGAATTTTACCTTTACTTTTTATTCGACATAACTATTATCAGTAATAATGTGAATTCCATGCAAGAAAAAACAGATACCGTCTTCAATGGCTAGCAAAATAGGACTTGAAATTAATAAGGACAAAACAAAAATAATGAAAATTCCCTTTAATTAAAATGGAAAAATACACATAGAAGGGACAGATATTGAAGAAGTCAATCAATTTGCATACCTTGGCAGCTACATAGACCTGGATGGTGACACTAGAAAGGAAGTTATGATCAGAATTGCAAAAGCAGCATCAATCTTCAAGAATCTTGAGAACATATGGAATTCAAAAGTTATAAGCATAAAAACCAAGTTAAGACTATTCAATTCAAATGTAATATCCACCCTCATTTATGCATGCGAAAGCTGGAAAACAACTAAAGAAATATACAAGAAATTAAACTCTTTTAAAAACAAATGCCTCAGGAAAATACTTGGCATCAAGTGGAACGAATTCAAGAACAATGCAGAGATAAGACAGATGACCGAACAACAACCAGTCTCATGGGTGATCAGGAAAAGGATATAGACATATGTTGGTCACGTGATGAGAAGAAATGATCAGAGAATCCCAAAACAAGCTATCAAGTGGAGCACAACAGGCCAAAGAAAAATAGGCAAACAGCGTGAAACTCTAAAGAGGACATTATTGAGAGAGGCCAAATTAACAGGCATAAAATCCTTTGATGAGATTGAAAGACTCGCCGAAGACAGAAAAATTGGTGAACTACTTTGTGAGCCCTATGTGACGTTTAACGGCACGGGAAGGATATAAGATAAGATTTTATTCGAGAATTTGGAGTTTAAATTTTTTTTTTAAATTTAGTATTCCGGAGTTTAAGTTTTGATAATAAATCTTAGTCTACTATTCAGTTTGTCTGGAGTGCAGGAACAAGATTTCCTACAAGATAGTAACTCTTTCCTGCTTTATTTTTTTTTTGGTTAAACGTAAAGACCTTCTTTACAAGAAATTGTAATCTTTAAATTAAACTCTTTAATTTCTTGTATAGAAGGTCTTTACGTTTAACCTTGTATTTCTTATATTTTTCCTTATATATCATTACAGTTACGTGTGCTTATTTTCCTTAGTCTAGATTTTTTTTCTCATTTTCTTTATGTTCTGATTGCTCTGTGAGAATTATGCAGGACATTTCATTGTATGAGCTGAGAAATAATGTCTGGAGTGACTTGTTTGTTTTTTCTCTTTAAAACTAATGATAAAATTTATTTTTGATATTAAGCTTTTATTTTAAATCTACCAAAGCTTTGAAATAAGAGGGGAATGTCATGGTTTGCCCAAGACAAATTAGATACACGATTTGAACATCGAGATTTTTTTTTCCTAGACAGCTTTGATACAAGATTGGAACATCATGATTTTTTTCCTAGACAACTTTGATACAAGATTGAAACACCGTGAACTTTTTTCCTAGACAGCTTTGATACAGGATTGAAACACCATGACTTTTTTCCTAGTCAGCTTTGATGCAAGATTGAAACATCATGATATTTTCCTAGACAGCTTTGATACAAGAATGGAACACCTTGATTTTTTTCCTAGACAGCTTTGATACAAGATTGAAACATCATGATTTTTTTCCTAGACAACTTTGATACAATATTGAAACATCATGATTTTTTCCTAGACAGCTTTGATACAAGAATGGAACACCTTGATTTTTTTTCCTAGACAGCTTTGATACAAGATTGAAACATCATGATTTTTTCCTAGACAGCTTTGATACAAGAATGTAACACCTTGATTTTTTTCCTAGACAGCTTTGATACAAGATTGAAACATCATGATTTTTTCCTAGAAAGCTTTGATACAAGATTGAAACATCATGATTTTTTCCTAGACAGCTTTGATACAAGAATGGAACACCTTGATTTTTTTCCTAGACAGCTTTGATACAAGATTGAACCATGATTTTTTCCTAGACAGCTTTGATACAAGAATGGAACACCTTGATTTTTTTCCTAGTCAGCTTTGATACAAGACTGGAACACCATGATTTTTTCCTAGACAGCTTTGATACAAGAATGGAACACCTTGATTTTTTCCTAGACAGCTTTGATACAAGATTGAAACATCATGATTTTTTCCTAGTCAGCTTTGATACAAGACTGGAACACCATGATTTTTTCCTAGTCAGCTTTGATACAAGAATGGAACACCTTGATTTTTTTCCTAGACAGCTTTGATACAAGATTGAACCATGATTTTTTCCTAGACAGCTTTGATACAAGAATGGAACACCTTGATTTTTTTCCTAGTCAGCTTTGATACAAGACTGGAACACCATGATTTTTTCCTAGACAGCTTTGATACAAGAATGGAACACCTTGATTTTTTCCTAGACAGCTTTGATACAAGATTGAAACATCATGATTTTTTCCTAGTCAGCTTTGATACAAGACTGGAACACCATGATTTTTTCCTAGTCAGCTTTGATACAAGAATGGAACACCTTGATTTTTTTCCTAGACAGCTTTGATACAAGATTGAACCATGATTTTTTCCTAGACAGCTTTGATACAAGAATGGAACACCATGATTAAATTAAGTCAGAAGATGGGCTGGATATTTTTTATATGGCATGTCTGTTTCTTGACAGCAAATGCGAAAACATCTCATTGTGTAGCCAGGATGTATGCTTCAGTGAGTGTTGTGTTCAAATTGTCAGTGATACCCTGGACCTATCATCTCACTGGCCTGTCCCATTTTTATTCCCAGACAGCCATAATTTTTGTTGTTCTCACTAAGTGATTGTGCAAAGATGGGTGATTTTCTTTACTTGATGGAGCTGAGGAGTCCATGTTTTCATTGTTCATCTTTCCAAGATATTCTTGAGGCTCTCATCTCAGAAAGTGTGATTCTGTTTGCCTTGTGTTAGGTTGCTGAAAATTCACATACATTTAGTCTCTCTCTCTCTCTCTCTCTCTCTCTCTCTCTCTCTCTCTCTCTCACGCTACTAGATGGTCATTAATTTCAACCATATGTTTATTTTGATTGCTGTACTAAAACTGTAAATAAATTTATTATAGAATCCTGATTAAATTGCATTCTCAGGCAGTCCTCTAAGCAGCCGGGGCATAAACAACACCATCTGTTCATCACAACAAGTGTAAAAATCACTTGCAATAGCAGTGTCCTAGACAAAATGTTAGGGCAGTTTTAAAAGTGTCAGCATGACCAGCAGGTAATTAAATCGTGCTAATTTGTGCTGCACGTGCAAGAAGCATCCTTTGTGAACACATGTCACCTTCCAGTCACTTCTATTACAGTGGTTTAAGAGTATTTTTGTCATTTGAAAAACACCATGCCACGGCGAAGGGGTTTTAGCACCTTTGAGAGTCATCGGGTCATAGCCCTGGTTGATAGAGGTTTATCTGGCCGTGAAGGACTCCCCTCCATGTCATTCATGGCACCCTAACCGCCCAGCGATACCTGAATGAAATTCTGCAACCCATTGTCCAGCCTACCTTGCAAGCCATATGGGTGCAGGGGCAATCCTACAAGACGATAACGCAAGACCACATCGGGGTCGTGTCGTAGAAGATTTTCTTCAACAGCAAAGGATCATTAGAATCGATTGGCCAGCTCAGTCGCCCAATCTGTCGCCCATTGAGCACATTTGTGTCTTAGGCAGACGGGTTTCGACAAATCATCCTCCACCTGTTGATGTCACCCAGCTGACCCATTTCCTTCAACAAGAGTGGCATGCCATTCCACAGAATATCATAAAAACCCTGGTTAACTCGATGAGGCAACGGTGCGTCGAATGTCTGGCAGCGAACAGTGGCCACCACGAGATACTGACATGTTTGTTGTTTGAAGACCACCACTCTTGTGAATTTTTGGACGAGGGGTGAGTGATTTCGCCAGGTTGCTGTATGTGTATTGCTATTCTGATTTGCAAACGAAATGATTGAATTTGTTAGGTTTTAAATGCTGTTTTCTTTGGTACTAATGGCTTGTTTGTTAGTCAGTTGATTTTGTTTTCTTTTAAGAATTGAAAAAAAACAGCCCTTAACTTTTGTCCGGTAGTATATATATATATAGTGAAAAGGTGAAGAACAGGATGTGTCTTTGAAATGGAGGACTTAGCAGAACAAGTTGAATTATTGGACATCCTGTTTTGTCAGACCCAGAAATGAGCTGGTAAAGACCCTTTATGAAGGGTCTGACAAGCCTAATAATAGACTTAAACCAAAAAACTCCAGTGCTTATAGCAGAACAGCTAAACAGAAGACACAAACTACCAGAAGAAAGAGAACTTACAAAAGTGTCAGACGTCCCACCAAACAAACACCAGAATCGAGAACAAAATAGTGAACACGTCTTCAGATCCCAACATCTCAAAGTTGTATGCACTATAGAATCCTACCTGAAGGAGTGGATCCATGCTTAGGCTGATGGCTCAGCATTCAAGGAAACAGACAATAAAGGATATGGGGTACTCATAATGTTTCCATACAAGACAACATTTCTACTCTGTGAATCTGGCTGTTCCAGTTATGATACTGAGATGCAGGCAATATTAGCAGGTCTGACAACCATCACCACCATATACAAAAGCAGTGCCCTCCCCCCCCCCCAAAAAAAAACAACCTTGGTTACCTTCCCAGACTCCCAAACTTCTCTCCAGGCCCTTGAAAATTGGGTACCAGCAGCAGAACACATCACAACCGACAAACTCAGTGTAATAAACCTACTTGCCTCTTATGACATGAAGGCCACCCTACATTGAATACCAGGCCACGTGAACATCAGAGGCAAAGAGCATACTGACAGACTGGAAAAGAATGTCAGTCTCACACCCCCACCAACATGAGAACAGTTAAACTCATACTTAACAGCTGCCACCAGCAGTGGCTACACATACATAACAGCTGCAACCAGCAGTGGCTACACATACATAACAGCTGCAACCAGCAGTGGCTACACATACATAACAGCTGCAACCATCAGTGGCTACACATACATAACAGCTGCAAGCAACAGTGGCCATCAACCCAGAGACCACATCAACAGCTTATGTCGTAGAGGTCAATTCACAATCTTCAGGTTGCACACAGGACACGTCACCCTCCATGAACACTAACACAGAGTGACCCCTGACCCCTGACCCCACACACCATACACTAACACAGAGTGACCCCTGACCCACATACCATACACTTACACAGAGTGACCCCTGACCCACACACCATACACTTACACTGAGTGACCCCTGACCCACACACCATACCGCATGCACTGCAACAAACAAGAAGAAGACTGTTTAGCACCACCTGCTGGGCTGCAGTGCATTGAAAAATCTTCAGAAGAACCTGATGCCACCAAACTCTTCCATCACCAACATTCTGTATGGAGATACGGAGCAGATGAAAAAGACTTGTATATTCCACTATCTGGTACAAGGGAAAAAGAATGAAAACTCATAAAGACAGGAGTTGGACAAGTCGGTCGAAGAGTCTAATATTATAATATTTATAAAGGAAAATATTGGAGCATCCCGCTTCAACTTTTAAGGGGAACAAAAGAGTTTGGAGTTTGGCTTTTTTCTCTGAACCTCCATAATTTCACATCACCTGGTCAAGAAGTCAACTCCGAGTATAATCCCAACCATCTGTTTCCTATCATGCTAATGTAGATGTGACAGACACCATTCAGAAATGCACATTGCTCCCTTACCTTCCCCCCCCCCCCCACACACACGCACACATAAATAAGATTATGATCAATGTGTCTTTGTTTACTCAGTCAAATAGAATACTCTAACATCCAGTGTACAAAGTTTATGTAATGCTTTCTTGTTTTACTTTTCAGTTTCTTCTGTTGTGTGTTGTAGCCAACATTTTTTTTGTCCCAGACAAGCAACTAATTTTGAAACGTTATTTCTGTTTTGTTGCCAGGTTTTTGTGTCATTCTTGGCGTTCGTGTGGCCAGATGATCAGGAGTCTTTAGTCCATTGCCAGGTTTAGTTTGTGGTGGATTAGGGTCTCCATAAATAGCCTCCAGGATCTCGTCTTCTGTTTTTGGAAGAAGGGGATTATTTTTAACTTGTACTCATGCTAACTTTTCCTAAAAATAAAGATTTTTTTTACAGTGTTTGTATGTTACTGAAGACAAGGCACATTGTGTGTGCGATTGGCGGGTGTGGTCTTAATTGTGCCAAGATCTCATCACTCTACACCTCTCAAAGAAAAAAGCAACATTTACAATAAGATTTTAGAGTAATAAACATTTCAGAGTTGTGTGGGGGTGTGTTTTTTTCTTAACATCAAAATGATTTTTTTTATTTGTTAGATAAGAGCTTTTGTATTGAAGTGACTTTCATAAATGTGTTTCATGATGTGATAATATTGCAACCAATAAGTAATGTTGCATACAAACAATGAGCTGTTTTTTTAACTGTCAGAAAACAAAAACAGTTAACAGAGTTAATTTTATGTTCACCCCGTGTGATTCTGGCAAAGATCTATAGCTTTTTTTTTTTATAGAAATGAGTTATTCATGGTATTCCATACTCCACCTTCTTCATACGCTGTCATTGATTCCCTTATTTGTTGAAGAATAAGTCTTTTTCTGCCTTTTAAAACTCCTCTGATTATTTTTCCTCGCAGTGTGTAGAGAGATATTCACTGTTTTTGTTGGTAGTTTTCCCTTAACATTGCATGCTGATTTTCCATTTGTAATTCTTGGTTCACTGAAGGTTGATGAATTGCAAGAGCTGGTTCCACTGCCTTATAATCTTCGTCTTTTGCTGCGTTCTGTTTCTTGTGTGCTCAACTGTCAAGAGAAGGAAATGGTTGCCTCCATGAACTCCCACCATCAGTAGGAGTTCTACATATTTGCTGCAGTTTTCTGTCCCTGTTCTTTTCCTGGGCTCAGGTTTGGACTCTTAGACCTCTATAGAGAGTACAGGTTTGCAGGATGTAGTCTGGAAAGTACAAATTTGCAGGATGTAGTCTGGAGAGTACAGGTTTGCAGCATGTAGTCTGTAGAGTACAGGTTTGCAGGATGTAGTCTGGAAAGTATAAATTTGCAGGATACAGTCTGGAGAGTACAGGTTTGCAGCATGTAGTCTGGAAAGTACAAATTTGCAGGATGTAGTCTGGAGAGTACAGGTTTGCAGCATGTAGTCTGGAGAGTACAGGTTTGCAGCATGTAGTCTGGAGAGTACAGGTTTGCAGGATGTAGTCTGGAAAGTATAAATTTGCAGGATACAGTCTGGAGAGTACAGGTTTGCAGCATGTAGTCTGGAGAGTACAGGCTTGCAGGATGCAGTCTGGAGAGTACAGGTTTGCAGGATGTAGTCTGGAGAGTACAGGTTTGCAGGATGTAGTCTGGAGAGTACAGGTTTGCAGGATGTAGTCTGGATAGTACTGGTTTGCAAGATGTAGTCTGGATAGTACAGGTTTGCAGGATGTAGTCTGGAGAGTACAGGTTTGCAGGATGTAATCTGAATAGTACAGGTTTGCATGATGTAGTCTGGAGAGTACAGGTTTGCATGATGTGTTCTGGAGAGTGCAGGTTTGCAGGATGTGTTCTGGAGTCTGGAGAGTACAGATTTGCAGGATGTGTTCTGGAGTCTGAAGAGTACAGATTTGCAGGAAGTGTTCTGGAATCTGGAGAGTATAGGTTTGCAGGAAGTGTTCTGGAGATCGTTGTGGCATATGCAGTTTGTGTAGATGGTCTTGTAGCCTGTAGTGTTCTGTTTGAAGTCTGAAAATTGTGGTTTATTTTGTTCTTTAGCCTTTTAGATTGAGAGACCGTAGCACTTTTGATTTGGCCAGACATACCCTCACAGAGCAAACTGGCCTGTGTCAGACATGAGACAGTATGTGGATCCAGTCTGTGATACTGTTCAAGAGATACATAACATGGTTTGTGGTTGGAACATCTTTGCCAAGGAGTTAGCTTTAGATGGAAGTCCTTTCTTTCTTTGGCAGTAGATCTCCATTTTGGTCTCAGAAAATCTGTGGACCCGTCATTAAAAATGGAGCAATAAATAGATCCCAGATGGTGATAATGTGTTGTTTTTTTTTACTGAACCTGTCCAATTGCTGGTCTATCTTTCATCTTACATCCTTCTCATGCTATTAGACATCACACAGGGCTTGCATTTTAGTTCATCATGTTTTTCTGTTTTATTTGAGTTTTTCCAACCTCATTAGGGGATCTTATGCCCCCATTAATTTAGCCTCTCTCAACAATGTTCTTTTCTGAGTTTCAGCATGATTTATTAATTTGTTGTGAGTTTCTGTAACGATATTTTTCTCAACTAGAGTAGCCTCTAGATGGAATTTAGGATAAAAAATGTGACATATCCAGTCTATGTACCCTCAGAAATCCTTTCATAAACCCACTGGAAGTCCATCCACCCCATGTTAAGAACCACTGCTTTAAACAAACACATTCCCCTGCTTTCCTTGTGTGTACAATTTTGCAAATGTTATTTTGTAAAATGATGAGTCAGAATTACAGACTGACACAGATAAGGTTGTGAAAAGTCAGCCAACAGAAATCAAACAGAAAAGAGATGCTGTGTTGTGGATAGATGGATAGAGACAAGAAATGGAGTCCTCTGACTCAAGACTTAAACTGTATATGACAGTGGTTTTCAAACTTGCTTTCCCCACACTTTTCATCATGTCTCAGAATGTCTTTCCCCTCCTACAAGATTGTCTAACTCAAAAGGTGCATTCCAAAAAATTTTTATATAATACAATAGTCTGTGGTGCTAGGTCTTCTCGTGAAATCTTAAAATCCCCCTGGGGTGGGGGTATGTGGGGTGTTCCCACTGGTTGAAAACCCCTGGTGCATGAAGGTAAATAAAATTAATCTTATAATATGTTGTTACTATCATAGCAACATATACGGTATAGATTGGTATCTTAGCAACATATATGGTATAGGTTGCTATCATAGCAAAACACATACAGTATAGCTTACTGTCACAAATATGTACAATACAGATGTGTTATCATTACTGTTACAACAACACATGCACTGTATAGGTGTGTTATCATTACTGTCACAACAAGTATGTTCGGTATAGATGTGTTATCATTACTGTCACAACAAATATGTTCAGTATAGATGTGTTATCATTACTGTCGCAACAAATATGTTCAGTATAGATGTGTTATCATTACTGTCGCAACAAATATGTTCGGTATAGATGTGTGATCATTGCTGTCACAACAAATATGTTCAGTATAGATGTGTTATCATTGTGATCCACCTATTCCTCAACAAATATGTTCAGTATAGATGTGTTATCATTACTGTCAAAACAGCACACATGCAGTAAAGATGTGTTATAATTTACTGTCACAGCAACACACATACAGTAAAGATGTGTTGACATTACTGTCACAGCAACACACATACAGTAAAGATATGTTAACACTACTGTCACAGCAACACACATACAGTAAAGATGTGTTAACACTACTGTCACAGCAACACACATACAGTAAAGATGTGTTAACATTACTGTCACAGCAACACACATACAGTAAAGATGTGTTAACATTACTGTCACAGCAACACACGTATAGTAAAGATGTGTTAACATTACTGTCACAGCAACACGCATACAGTAAAGATGTGTTAACATTACTGCCACAACAACACACGTACAGTAAAGATGTGTTAACATTACTGTCACAGCAACACACGTATAGTAAAGATGTGTTAACATTACTGCCACAGCAACACACATACAGTAAAGATGTGTTAACATTACTGCCACAGCAACACACATACAGTAAAGATGTGTTAACATTACTGTCACAGCATGTATTTCTTTAGTTATTTTCTCTTGGTAACTCAGGGTTAATAACACTTGAACCAGTGAATGTCATTCACTAAACACGTAACCTCCATTACCTGTTCTTTGTAATTTTGATGGACTGACTACAGATAGCAAAACTATTAATCATCCGGGCAGGTTTTTTTGTCAGATTTGATGGATGATTATTTTTTATAAAAGTATTAGTCCTCTTGGCATCATCTTTATTTTCAAAAAATGTATTGATTTTTGTAATATTATCTTTGTTTTCAACAAAAGTAATAGTTCTCTTAATATCATATTTATTTGAAATAAAAGTAATGGTTCTCTTAACATCATATTTATTGTCAAAACAATAATTGCTCTCATGATACTATGTTTATTTTTCAACAAAAGTAATTGTTGTCTAAATATTGTTATCTTTATTTTCAACAAAAGTAATTGTTGTCTTAATATTGTTATCTTTATTTTCAACAAAAGTAATTGTTGTCTAAATATTGTTATCTTTATTTTCAACAAAAAGTAATTGTTGTCTTAATATTGTTATCTTTATTTTCAACAAAAAGTAATTGTTGTCTTAATATTGTTATCTTTATTTTCAACAAAAAGTAATTGTTGTTTTAATATTGTTATCTTTATTTTCAACAAAAGTAACTGTTGTCTAAATATTGTTATCTTTATTTTCAACAAAAAGTAATTGTTGTCTTAATATTGTTATCTTTATTTTCAACAAAAAGTAATTGTTGTCTTAATATTGTTATCTTTATTTTCAACAAAAGTAATTGTTGTCTTAATATCGTTATCTTTATTTTCAACAAAAGTAATTGTTGTCTTAATATTGTTATCTTTATTTTCAACAAAAGTAATTGTTGTCTTAATATTAATTATCACTGAAAGTAATGATCCTCATTATATCTTCTTTCTTTTCCCCCTTCCCTCTCCAAAAATATTTGGAATTTTTTTTGTTTTTGTTTTAGGTGGACTTTCATGAAGATGTTTTTGTTTTAGGTGGACTTTCATGAAGATGTTTTTGTTCACTTTGAGCATGAATCAAAGTTTGTTTCCTAATCTTGTTAGATGTGCTATTTCTGTTTAGTTTTTATTCTTGAGTTGTTGCACCAGTCATTCTTCATTAAACATTTTTGCTGCTTCTGCTTGCTTTGTTTTGTTGTTTTCAGTGGGTTTTGCCACACAGAGATAAATCTTGAGGTGTCAAGTGTCTGTGTCATTTTCCAGCATTTTCTTCCATATGGTAGGACAGGCCACTGCAGACCACTGAGCCATCTGCATCGACTCAAAATGTCTCACACAGACGAGTGTCCACGTGGCAGTGGAGTCCAGACTCCAGAACATATCCTGCAAGAGTGTCCCAAACCATGCAGACCTGAGGCGTGAGACGTGGCCAGAGGACACGAGCTTGGGGCAAAAACTTTTGCGGCTCCTATCAGGATCTGGAGAGGACTGCGGGCTTTGCCATGTCGACACGGATCAGGATCTGAAGTGACCAACAACCTCGAACGTAGAAGAAGATGAAGAAGTAGGACATTTAAAAAAAACATTACTTTTGATGAATATTCATTCTCTCTCTCTCTCTCTCTCTCTCTCTCTCTCTCTCTCACACACACACACATATATGTGGGTAGATGGATGGAGTATGAGAAAGTAGTACAGTTGATAGTGAGCTAGATTCTCATATAAGGGTCAGGGGTTTATCCAAGTGTAAAAAAGTTGGCATCTGGCACTTGTGTTTTGACAGAACTGTCTCTGATAAAAGATTATTGGAACAAATCATCTTAAGCAGCACAGGAACACACACACAAAAACTGATAATGCATGATGGAAAAGAGGACATGTTTAAAAAAAAACAAAACTAAAAGAACATTGGTCCATATTCAAAGTAGTGCATACCACCTGAACAAGCAAAAATAATTGTGTGCAATATGAAGGGAGGGAGGGGGGGGGGGGGTTAAACAGGCTAAAAGAAATTAATTCAGTCTTCTATAAATTTTTAAAAACTCATATTTATTGAACATTATAAAAAAAAGATGTATTTGTTGATCACAGTTTAGTGAATCAAGATTAAATGTGCTAAAAGGAAAAAAAAATATTTTAAACTCAGGGGATGGAGTCTTGGTTGTGTAAAATGTTACCTATATGGTCATATACAGAGTCATAGTTGTAATCTTGTATGAAATTTCTTCTTCTTTGATATCCATAAATGCATACCATTACGTCAGTTGCAATCATTTTGTTGATATTTGTAAATGCAAACTTCTACACAACTTACAAGCATTTTGTTGACAACCATAAATGCAGGCCTCTACAAAACTTACAATCATTTTTCTTGCAACCATCATTTTTCTTACAACCATAAATGCACACCTCTACACAACTTACAATCATTTTATCAACAACCATAAATGCACACCTCTACACAACTTACAATCATTTTACCAACAACCATAAATGCACACCTCTACACAACTTACAATCATTTTACCAACAACCATAAATGCACACCTCTACACAACTTACAATCATTTTTCTTGCAGCCATAAATGCAGGCCTCTACACAACTTACAATCAATTTACAGACAACTATAATTGCACACTTCTATATACCTTACAATCATTTTGCTGACAATCATAAATGTACACCTCTACACAATTTACAATCATTTTACCAACAACCATAAATACACACCTCTACACAACTTACAATCATTTTTCTTGCAAACATAAATGCAGGCCTCTACACCACTTACAATCATTTTACCGACAACCATACATGCAAACCTCTACACAACTTACAATCATTTTACCGACAACCATAAATGCAGACCTCTATACAACTTACAATCATTTTACCGACAACATAAATGCACACCTCTACACAACTTACAATCATTTTACCGACAATCATAAATGCACACCTCTACATAACTTACAATTATTTTATCGACAACCATAAATGCACATCTCTACACAACTTACAATCATTTTGTTGACATCCATAAATTATTACTTTCTCGGATCCTGAAGTGGCATAATGTGCTGTGACACCTAACGACACTTCCCGCTCAAAGTTTTTCAGTCGTGGGGGAGACTATCTTTAGAATATAAACACCGGGGAGACCTATAAAAAAAGAAAACCCTTGCCCAACAGTGATTTTCCGTGCTAAAGTTTATCGGGAGGCAATATTTTTCCTGCTCCCAAGGGATCTCAACATCTGAATGATCTGTGACAAAAAGGCGGCTGTATCCTTGCCGGTACAGCCTTGTCTTATTTGTGCAGTTTTCTTCATGCATTACAAATTGGACTAGATTTATTTACTGTCTAAAAATTAACATTCTGCTCAATGAATGTTAAAGAAAAATACTTGAAAGTATGAAATGTGAAAGAATTTGTCACAATATCAACAGTACAAATATAAAAAGCATATGTATTTTCTTGGAATGATATACAAATGAGGTACTAAATGCATCTATTTACAACTGCCAGTTTGTCATTTTAAAAAAAAGCGAAATTTGTTTTCATGCTGCCAGATGGCGTGAATCAGTGATTCCCAAACCTTTTCCAGCTGCCGCCCCCTTGGACCACATCCATATCACTCCCAAAAACGTTTCTCATTCATTTGATTCTGATGTCATCTGCCGCTCCCTTTTCCATCACCCCCCATCCCGATATTCCCAATACCCCCCCCCCCCAAGGGGCGGTACAGTCCATTTTAAGAACCAGTGATACAGTTATCATGTTTGAGAAACTGTCAAGCTTATTCGGGCCAGTACAGTGTTCTGTAAAGTATATTCCTTTTAGATGCAAACAGAAACACTTCTTCTCTTTCGTAGCGCATAATGTTATGAGTGATGGGTATGCAGCCGATAGCAAGTTGTATTCTAGCAAAGGGGCTCTTTACAATCCAGCTCCACGGTGCTCCTGTCAATTCTGGAAAATGAAAATCTAACACTCGTGCTATAAAAAAAACTGCTTCTGAAATCGAAGATCTCTGTCAGCAGGGTGATGCGCACTAGAATACACCCAGCTGTTAATATATTAACCCTTACTATCGGGAATTATTTTCTATCTGTGCATGATTTTTGTTTCTGAATTTTTTTTCAGCACAAAGTGAGTGAGCTTTATGTGAAATATTTCACGTACCCAATAAGTTAGATATAAATAGATCATGTATCAGTTTAAAGATAACTCAGTACAGAATAAAGAATATGAAAATTTTGTGTTAGAAGTATGGCACACCAAAATGTCACTGAGCACTGAAAGTAAAAGAAAAATAACTCTTGTTTCCTCTTCCTCCTCCTTCTTCTTCTGCCTTCGAGGTTGTCGGTCACGTCAGATCCTGATCCCCGTGGACATGGCAAAGCTCGCAGTCCTCTCCAGATCCTGATATGAGCCCCAAAGCTTTTGCCCCAAGCTCGTGTCCTCTGGCCATGTCTCGCGCCTCAAGTCCGTATGGTCTGGGCACTTTTGATACGTTCTGGAGCCCGGACTCCAAAGCCGTTTCTTGCCAGATTCTGGCGTCAGCAAACCAGAACTTTCTATGACCATTTTGAGTGTGGTGAAACTTGGATAATGAATCGGATTTTTGGAAAAGATATCAGATTCCAAAATTAGCCGAACGCAGCTTCGCCAGAGTCTTGTGCACGAAATTATGCCCGAAATGAATCGTGGACCTCAAAACAACATGGTTTAGGTTCGGTTCTTTTAAATCGCTCATCTCATTCATCTTTTTTTCATTCTGGCTGCCTAGCTCCATGCACAATTTCTGTTTCTGACTTCAAAATGGTTTACAGAACCAACAAATTCAGCTGCAAACACAACAGCGAGAGCACCAACATACGCGCCGTTTAGATGTCATGCTCAGGGACGCTCCATTACATTCAAATTTTACCCGATATTTCAGACATAGAACCCGATCTGCTCTTGACGTGACGATAGTCCGGATGTTGGGCAAGTGTCAAACTTCAAGGTGAATTTCAAGGTCGTATCTTCATTATCTGTAGGGAGCGTGATTCCGTTTCTTGCCAGATTTAAACTGGTGTCGGCAAACCAAAACTTTCTGTGGCCATTTTGAGTATACTGAAATTTGGGAAATGAATCGGTTTTTGAACTGGTATCAGGCGTGGAATTGTTTTCCAAGAGGTTAAGATTCGATGAACGCAGCTTTGTTTTGCTGTCTCTAACGGGAGGTGCTGGGGGCCGGATTTCTTTCTTGTGAGGATTCAGATTCGAAAGCGAGTTTTTAGTTTGTGCATCTTCGTTAGTTTTGGTTGAAGACCTGTCCTTAGAAGGACAGCGTAGGTGCTTATTGTTTGCCTGAAGGTGGCAAAGATCAAAAGGGATATTATGTGGAGTCGATCTTTGAAGTTGTCCAAGATGTGGACTTCGTTCATTGTCGTAACGGTTTTGCTGGACAGGCATACATGGGTTATCGGCTGGCGAGTAAAATGTGACAAGTCGCGGAGTTGTGGAGTGATGATTTTGCTGATGATCAGATGGTAAATATGCTTTTGTTGGCGGTGCCATGTTTTCTGTTTGATCTTGGACCTGGAAACGATCAGCTCCTTGGCTTCTAGATGTTCCTAGAATATGATAGTTCTGTGCCCCTGTTGAGTGGTATGACACAGCATGTTTCAGCGGAAGAACACCGGCGTTGTAGCTGTCACACACCTCATCAGATCTACCCTGCGGCAATGCACCAGAGCTTATCCCGCCGTCACTGAGTCTTAGAGGTTTCATCGGAAACTTTTCACGGTTCACTGATTTCTCCAGCCACGGTGGAGTGTACGAAAATTTCGTTTCCATCTCTCCGTCGCTCTGATCCTCGCTCTCAATCCCGGAGGAAAGTCTGCTGGACGAATCTTCGAAGGCCTCAATTTCATCTTTAAACCGAACTTTAAACTTCACGTGTCGAACCTTCAGAGACGAGCTGTGAGCGAGACAAGACCGAAGTGGCTCATCATCACAGAACGACAAGTCCTCGGAGCCATGTTGCATCTGTATGCCACTCTCCTCTGACGTGTTCGTCAAGGTCAGGCTTTCTTCGTCTTCTTCCTGTTTTGAAGTTGCCCTCATGGGAGGAGACGGGAGGTCAATTTCAAGATCATCATAGTCAGAAGTCCAGTTTTCCAGCTGGTGGATATGAGAGGGTCGATTGTTCAGTGATTTAAGAGACCTTTCGGACAACCGAAGAGGTTGACCTAGGGTGGATGTGGTCATCTCCTGATATCTGTCTAAGCGCTCTTTCGAGGAGAGACTGTCGTCTGTATCTACTGCTAGTTCTGAGTTATTGCACATAATTTTCTTCATTGCCTTGCTGCTGGTAGGGGAGCTAACTGGATGAACAACATCTAATACAACTACATTGCCGTCATGGTCGGTTGTCTGCCACTTGACATCGCTGATCGGACGACATATATTTGGGAACAGAGGTACAAGCTGACCTACATCTTTGACCTTGACCTGAATGTGAACATTTTCCAGGGTCAGAATACGGGAATTGGAGTCTAGTTTTTTAAGAGCAAACTGCACGTCGTAGTTCTCTCTGGTGTGCAATGTAAACAAACAGAAGTCGTCACGGAGAAGGTCAGGCTCAAGGGAGAGAATAAGTTTGTAGAAATGCACCTGGTCTGCCCAGGTGAGCTCTGAAGTGTACAGAACAAAACGTACATGCTCCCGACCATAATGGACGTGTCTGACTGCCCATAATGGCAGGTCGTGAGATATATAATAGAAGTCCTGGGAATTGTTTGGAGCGGTGTTCACTCTGCCTTGACCTAGATCCTGGCTGTGGTGAAACCTCCAAGGAAGACATTTAAATAATCGTTGAGCCTCTTCCCCACGGTCGCAGCCACGTTCTGCCTGGTTTTCATCATCAGGGTCGGCTCCTCTGAGAAAGATTATGACGGCTACGGCGGGAATCTCCGAACAATTATCCGTGCTATGCGCCTTTTCCGTGCTGGTCACGTGGTCGCGTTCTGTAACCCGGAAGAGTTTTAGATCAAGGTCGACTAAATTTATAATAGGTTGATAAAGGTCGAGCAAGGGGCAACTCTCATGAGAATCACTTATGACGTGCAAAGTCACTGGGCATGGTTCAGTGCCAAAGATCAGCGCGTTGTCTTGATTCACGTTATAACGGTCTCTCATTTCTTTACTCACGGTTGGTGTGGAATCGTCATCTGCAATGAAACAAATGCAAAAATGTTAATAAAATTCTGCCAAGTAATACAATAATTTGACGCTAAGCTTTACTTTTTTAATTATTGTATTAAAATTTTTGCACTACAAATTTGAAAAGAAATTATGTTATTTGAAGTTTCAACATTTTTATTTCTTTTGCTCATCATCGACCTAATCTCTCTCACAGAATACGGCTGTTCGAATCTGATTTTCAACATCACAGTACAGCTTTTTATTGCTGATCTCAAGTTGGATTTGTGGGACCACAAGGTGCGTAACAGCGACGCCACGCAGCCAACTCAAAGAAGAAGAAGAAGAAGAAGAAGAAGAAGAAGCGGGGGTCTGGCCATGTCCTTTGCCTGCATTGCTGGTATATCAGGATAGCATATTTGGTTATTTGTGTCTCTGAAACGAAGTATGGACACATCTTTCTTCCACGAACTTCACAGCGAGACTCGTGAATCCAGAAATTGTCAAGTTTTTAGTGAGTTTCATGAGCAGGGATAATACAATTTGTAGTGAACTGATTTCTCAGGCAAAGTTAGAAATTGGAGTATCGTTTTGTTCTATACCCCCAAGTTTCATAAATGAGTACCTGACACACCTTCTTTTTTTAGACTGTCTGCCAATGTCTGCCTACAGGGCGAGGAATATCAGATTACATTGCACACAATCTTCGCATAAAGTAGTAAACACAGAAGTGATAAAATGTTTTTTTAACTGTTAATTTATCCGTGAAATGAGTATTTTAGCTTCTTATTACAACGAAGAGGAAGGCGAGGGGGCATTTTTGTCTACCTCTTCCAGGACGTCAAAGACCCTATAATCATTCCGTGACGTCAAAGACCCTATAATCATTCCGTGACGTCAAAGACCCTATAATCATTCCGTGACGTCAAAGACTCTATAATCATTCCGTGACGTCAAAGACCCTATAATCATTCCGTGACGTCAAAGACCCTATAATCATTCCGTGACGTCAAAGACCCTATAATCATTCCATGACGTCAAAGACCCTATAATCATCTCTGATTGCAGGCAGTTTTTCGTTACCTACACAAACAACTACTGCAAATCTCCGGCCACACGCAATCATTGACAAGGCTGCTTTTAACGGCGGTAAAACGGAACCTCTTTTGACAGATGTGACAGGCGTCTGTATGAAAGCAGTATCTGTTGAGATGTGTACTTGCTATATTTTGTGTGTCCACGTGGTGCGAACGGAGACTGCTAGAGCGAAATCGTAAGATTTTTCAAACATAGACTTGTATTGTACCAACAAGCTATGGGTCTGGCTTGTGTAGCTGTTACATGCAGGTGGATATCGGCAGTGGGCAAGTCTCAAAACAAGTCTAATAACCGGGTAGTGTATTGTAATAACACATGGTTATTGTTTAGCTTTCTACGGCCTTTGAACAGAACGGCCTTTCAAAAACCCACAGGGGTCTAAAAAGAAGGTAAATAGGGAGCCAGAAGTGAAAACAAAAGGAATATTGAAACATCACAAGCTCACAAGACAAAAAAAAAAATATGAAAAACTGTAGAACAAAACAAAATATTTTCGAGTCGCATAAGTATAATGAAAACTATTCTTGTGAAAAATGTGCATGACAGAATTCAGAGCACGGTAGATACATCTTTTCAACATAGTTTTGAGGATAAAATTAGCGCCCCCGAATAATGAAACTTTGAAAAGTCTTAAATACTGAGTTTCAGTAATCATGTCATGAACAAAGATCTTTGATCAGAATCTAGAAACCTGCAGTTTGGCTCTTTGATCAGATTCTAGAAACCTGCAGTTTGGTTCTTTGATCAGAATCTAGAACCTGCAGTTTAGTTCTTTGATCAGACTCTAGAAACCTGCAGTTTGGTTCTTTGATCAGAATCTAGAAACTTGCAGTTTGGGTCTTGCTTTGACTTTCTGGCTGGGACACAAACATTTTGGCAAGATCACTGTTTGGTCACTTGTTAGGGAGTGACATGTCAATGGATGGACAAAATATACAGAAGAATTGGAGACAGCTTGTCCAACTCTGCGATCAAAACAAGCCGATCGACTGATCCGGAACTCTTTAACAACCATTCATAACTGCGAAGGTACTGCAAGCTGATGGTGACGATTAGCGTGTGTCCCACGGTCTTTTCTTGCCCCTTTTGCTAAAATTCTAATAACGTAAATAAATTATCTAACTTTGATCTGCGGTCCCGTAAGGGGTGTGTAGGGAATAGATAAGCAAATAATTACCTGGGTTGGTTGGCAACCCTGAGAGTAGGAATAATGGGTCAGTTACCGGTCAATTTCTCAGAGTTGCACACCTCTGAAAATTGATCGGTAATTGACCCATTATTCTTACTCTCAGGGTTGCCAGTCAACCCAGGTAACTATTTGCTTATCTATTCCCTATAGATGAACGGGAGGATTTCTGAAGGTTCACGGAACCAGTAAATAGATTAATTCGGTTTAAAAAAAAGAAAAAAGAGAAAAATAGGTTTATATTTCTTTATTTATAAATATGGGACCACAGCAGTTCTCATGCTAGAACAGGGGATAAAAAAGATATAAGAACTACCGATATAACTGTAAGTCATGGAAATACTGACTGCTTCAAAACAAACAAACAAAAATAATAGTCTGATAGATTATGTTCTCACGAGAAATGAAGAGAGAACAAAAAATCTGTTACAGCAGAATTTACAAAAAGTATTGTCTTAAACAGAGCCGGTCTGAGATAAACAGATAAAGCAAAGAGACTAGATTTCCAGCCCAGATATAGGTCGCTAATAGTGTGGCGATTAGCACATGAAATACTGCTATGAGATTGCGCTTGTGTAGTGCAGGAGTTAGTGCACTCGTTTCACTTGGTCGATGGTTAGAAAACCAGTGCGATCTACAAGTTGGCAACTTTTAAGGATAATAAAACTGTCCATGTGTTAACAAAACCAGTGCGATCTACATGTTGAGAGCTTTAAACGCAACACTGTCCACGGATTCACAATTTTATAGGCAATATTATCAGATTACTTGTGCACAAAGTTGCCACATATTGATAACTTTATATCACCAAAGTAACAACACTGTCCACAAAGTGTCAAATTTCTATTACAAAAAAAAAATTCTATATTACACAAAAAGGCAACATTATAAAACCTACCTGAATAAACATTCGAAATTACGTAAAAAGTAATCTACGGTGTCCCAAAGTGGTCTTTATCTTAGCTCTTCTGGCAAGTGTTTCCCCTCTAGAAGGCAAACCTCACTTCAGTGCAGGACAGAGATACCAAAAGAGCGTTTTAGCTAACAGCTTAATCAAAAACAATAGTCAAGACATTACTTCAGCACATCAGAAGCGGAGAGACAAACTGGTCGCAAGAACGCTGCCAACATACTTCAGTCTATCTGGCGTGGAATTGATTTGGTGAGTCTCACGGCCTCGTCACAAAGAACCCAAATCCGATCTCAAGGCGGAGAGACATTTTGAGACAACTGTTCATACCTGTGTTGTCGAATCGACGTCAAATACAAACACAGGCGACTGTTCGAGAGTCTCTTCAGAAGGATCAAGTCAGAAAAAGGCACAGTATGAAGTCCACAATGAGGAGAACGCGAGGTTGTGGTTGCTACAATCAACAGGCAGAGCTAAGTTAGCTTTTCCCCTCCCCCCTCTCTAGCATTGTTTGGCAGGAACTTCCAAGACAAGGCGGTGCTCAAAAAAGGCTTTTCGATTGAGTTTACCCTCCAGTGAATTTAACTGGTTTTTGTTGAAGGTGAAATTTAATATCTGTTGTAAATTGATGTGATTTGTGTATATTTGTATGACTTGCCAATACTTTTTCTTAGAGTTTCTTGACACTTAGATACTTGACACTTGTATCTTAGACGCAAAATTTGTCTTCAGTTATAAATTTGTTCTGTACAAAAAAAAAAAACAAAAAAAAACACACAAACAAAAAATGAACTGACTTTATGGAGACTCGGGGTAGGATCTAGTGATGATCGGTGAACAACTTTTTGAGCAAACCAAAGATGTTAGTCCAGATGTTAGTCCAGATGTTAGTCCAGATGTTAGTCCAGAATCAGACTTATATGACAGCATGAAGGAGGTGTTAGTCCAGATGTTAGTCCAGAATCAGACTTATATGACAGCATGAAGGAGGTGTTAGTCCAGATGTTAGTCCAGAATCAGACTTATATGACAGCATGAAGGAGGTGTTAGTCCAGATGTTAGTCCAGAATCAGACTTATATGACAGCATGAAGGAGGTGTTAGTCAAGATGTTAATCCAGAATCAGACTTATATGACACAGCATGAAGGAGGTGTTAGTCCAGATGTTAGTCCAGAATCAGACTTATATGACAGCATGAAGGAGGTGTTAGTCAAGATGTTAATCCAGAATCAGACTTATATGACACAGCATGAAGGATCAAGTTGCTTCCTGCACAGTGAAAACAAAACATCAACCGAACTTCTTTAAAGAAGTATTTGTTCAGCTTACTTTGTCTATAATCTATAACAATTATATCTTGACCAAGGCACAATGCAGGATCACTCCAACAGGTCCAAGAAATTTGTCGGAGTATACTTCTCCTTTTGTCAGCAACTTAACCTGGATTTTTTTTTTTTTTAACAAAAGCAAACAGGCTTGGCCACCTTTCTAGGCCCAGATGGGAGAATAGTAGCCAGAACTAGACATCGACCAAGGCATGCTCCAGGATGAAGCTCTAGGACATCTCTGCATCCCTATTCTCTCACTACCCGCAGTCCTGCGTCACGTTGCTTTCATACCTTCCTCTGACTTAACGATAAGCACGTCGTACTGTGCTGTATATACACGACAGGGATCTATGTATTCCACACGGTGGTGGAGCTTGACTGGAAGCCCGTTTTGAGAACTACATAAACACATTGTCGCCCAAAACTCGTTCATTTCTATTGCCTGCGTTTCAGTGTCTTCACAACTAGTCCAGTTTTAGTTCAGTGGCTAGTTGTGTGGTTAGTTCAGTGGCTAGTTGTGTGGTTAGTTCAGTGGCTGGTTGTGTGGTTAGTTCAGTGGCTAGTTCTGTGGTTATTTCAGTGGCTAGTTCTGTGGTTAGTTCAGTGGCTAGTTCAGTGGTTAGTTCAGTGGCTAGTTCTGTGGTTAGTTCAGTGGCTAGTTGTGGTTAGTTCAGTGGCTAGTTCTGTGGTTAGTTCAGTGGCTAGTTGTGGTTAGTTCAGTGGCTAGTTCTGTGGTTAGTTCAGTGGCTAGTTCTGTGGTTAGTTCAGTGGCTAGTTCTGTGGTTAGTTCAGTGGCTAGTTCTGTGGTTAGTTCAGTGGCTAGTTCAGTGGTTAGTTCAGTGGCTAGTTCTGTGGTTAGTTCAGTGGCTAGTTGTGGTTAGTTCAGTGGCTAGTTCTGTGGTTAGTTCAGTGGCTAGTTGTGGTTAGTTCAGTGGCTAGTTGTGGTTAGTTCTGTGGTTAGTTCAGTGGCTAGTTCTGTGGTTAGTTCAGTGGCTAGTTCTGTGGTTAGTTCAGTGGCTAGTTCTGTGGTTAGTTCAGTGGCTAGTTCTGTGGTTAGTTCAGTGGCTAGTTGCGGTTAGTTCAGTGGCTAGTTCTGTGGTTAGTTCAGTGGCTAGTTCTGTGGCAACTCGTGGTAGAACGTCTACAGTGAACAGTTAGTTCTGTATCTTCTCCTTGTGGAGCGCCTGGGATCAAGATATTCTCGTGATAAAGGTTTGGGATCAGCGGTGAGTTCTAATATCTTCTCTCTGTGCAAGGTTTAGGATAAACGGTCTGTTCTGTATCTTTCTGTGATGAAAGGTTCGGGGTCAAAGGTTAGTTCTGTATTTTTCTTTGATGAAAGGTTCGGGGTCAAAGGTTAGTTCTGTATTTTTCTTTGATGAAAGGTTCGGGGTCAAAGGTTAGTTCTGTATTTTTCTTTGATGAAAGGTTTGGGGTCAAAGGTTAGTTCTGTATTTTTCTTTGATGAAAGGTTCGGGGTCAAAGGTTAGTTCTGTATTTTTCTTTGATGAAAGGTTCGGGGTCAAAGGTTAGTTCTGTATTTTTCTTTGATGAAAGGTTTGGGGTCAACGGTTAGTTCTGTATCTCCTCGGGGTGAGGAGTTGGTTAGTTATATGGCTTCGTGACCCAGCTACTCGCCTCCTGTCACCCTGTCAGAAAGAACTGATACCTCACATTCATGTTAGGAAAGAAAAACAGATAAATTCAAACAAATTCTTCATCTGTAACAGGAAATCTATTCATAGAAAGTGAATTCTCCTCAGATGTCCCTCCATGACTTCAAACACCAGACTACCAGGACCTCAAGCACACCCCACCACTACCAGGACCTCAAGCACCCCCATCCCCGCCACTACCAGGACCTCAACCACTCCCCCTACTACCTCAAGCACTCCCCCTACTACCAGGACCTCAAGCACACCCCACCACTACCAGGACCTCAAGCACCCCCATCCCCACCACTACCAGGACCTCAACCACTCCCCCTACTACCTCAAGCACTCCCCCTACTACCAGGACCTCAAGCACTCCCCTACTACCAGGACCTCAAGCACTCCCCTACTACCAGGACCTCAAGCACTCCCCCCACTACCAGGATCTCAAGCACCCCCTTCTACTACCAGGACCTCAAGCACACCCCACCACTACCAGGACCTCAAGCACTCCCCCTACTACCAGGAACTCAAGCACTCCCCCTACTACGAGGACCTCAAGCACTCGCTCTACTACCAGGACATCAAGCACTCCCCCTACTACCAGGACCTTAAGCACTCCCCCTACTACCAGGACCTCAAGCACACCCCACCACTACCAGACCTTAACCACTCCCCCTACTACCAGGACATTAAGCACTCCCCCTACTACCAGGACCTCAAGCACTCCCCCTACTACCAGGACCTCAAGCACTCCTCCTACTACCTGGACCTCAAGAACCCTCCCCTACTACCAGGACCTCAACCACTCCCCCTACTACGAGGACCTCATGCACTCCCCCTACTACCAGGACCTCAAGCACTCCCCCTACTACCAGGACCTCAAGCACTCCTCCTACTACCTGGACCTCAAGAACCCCCCCTACTACCAGGACCTCAAGCACACCCCACCACTACCAGACCTTAACCACTCCCCCTACTACCAGGACATTAAGCACTCCCCCTACTACCAGGACCTCAAGCACTCCCCCTACTACCAGGACCTCAAGCACTCCTCCTACTACCTGGACCTCAAGAACCCTCCCCTACTACCAGGACCTCAACCACTCCCCCTACTACGAGGACCTCATGCACTCCCCCTACTACCAGGACCTCAAGCACTCCCCCTACTACCAGGACCTCAAGCACTCCTCCTACTACCTGGACCTCAAGAACCCTCCCCTACTACCAGGACCTCAAGAACCCTCCCCTACTACCAGGACCTCAAGAACCCTCCCCTACTACCAGGACCTCAAGAACCCCGCTATTACCAGTACCTCAAGCACTCCCCACCACTACCAGGATCTCAAGCACCCCCCTACTACCAGGATCTCAAGCACTCCCCCTACTACCAGGACCTCAAGCACTCCCCCTACTACCAGGACATCAAGCACTCCCCCTACTACCAGAACTCAAGCTCTTCCCCTACTACCAGGACCTCAAGCACTCACCCTACTACCAGGACCTCAAGCACTCCCCTACTACCAGGACCTCAAGCACTCCCCCTACTACCAGGACATCAAGCACTCCCCCTACTACCAGAACTCAAGCTCTCCCCCTACTACCAGGACCTCAAGCACTCCCCTACTACCAGGACCTCAAGCACTCCCCCTACTACCAGGACCTCAAGCACTCCCCCTACTACCTGGACCTCAAGCACCCCCCTACTACTAGGACCTCAAGAACCCTCCCCTACTACCACGACCTCAAGCACTCCCCCTTTCTACCAGGACCTCAAGAACCCCGCTATTACCAGTACCTCAAGCACTCCCCACCACTACCAGGACCTCAAGCACCCCCCTACTACCAGGATCTCAAGTACCCCCCCCACTACCAGGGCCTCAACCACTCCCCCTACTACCAGTACCTCAAGTACTCCCCCTACTACCAGGGCCTCAACCACTCCCCCTACTACCAGTACCTCAAGTACTCCCCCTACTACCAGGATCTCAAGTACTCCCCCTACTACCAGGGCCTCAACCACTCCCCCTACTACCAGGACCTCAAGTACTCCCTCTACTACCAGGACCTCAAGTACTCCCTCTACTACCAGGACCTCAAGTACTCCCCCACTGCCAGGACTTCAACTACTCCCCCACTGCCAGGACTTCAACTACCCCCCCCCCCACTGCCAGGACTTCAACTACTCCCCCACTGCCAGGACTTCAACTACTTCCCCACTGCCAGGACTTCAACTACTCCCCCCACTGACAGGACTTCAACTACCCCCCCCCCCCCACTGCCATGACTTCAACTACCCCCCCCCCATGATTTCAACTACCCCCCACCCCACTGCCAGGACTTCAATTACCCTCCCCACTGCCAGGACTTCAACTACCCCCCCCCCCACTGCCAGGACTTCAACTACCCCCCCCCCCACTGCCAGGACTTCAACTACCCCCCCCCCCACTGCCAGGACTTCAACTAACCCCACTGCCAGGGCTTCAAGCACCCCTCACTGCCAGGACTTCAAGTACCCCCCCCCCCCAGGTTCTAAGGACTGTTATTGCCAGAGGTGGGGTGGAGGATACGCTCTCTACTCCAATGGCGTGCGTCTCAAATAGCCTCTAACAGACAAGTCCAACTCCTGGCCTTCTCGTGGCAGAACTGACAGGAGAAGGGGCGAAGGCGAATATTTGGCGCCTGAAAACCAGATGTTTCGGGTAGATGAGAGTCATGTTTGATAGTTCATCTACCGCTGCTGGTGAGATTCTTCAGCTGCCGCGTGTGGAGTGGGGCTCCTCGCGGCCACTGAAGAAAGGAGCGAATGGGGTTGCCGCGCGGCAATACTGTGGAAAAGGTGGAAAAAGGATTAAGCGAAGTAAACAGTAGTCAAACCACGGCACCTCTGGTCTAGAGGTCGGCCACGTTCTAAGTGCACTCAAATCGGGCGAAATGCCTGAACCGGCTTAACCCAGAGGTTAAGACACTGCTGGCGAGATTCTTTGGAGGCCGCGCGTGGAGTGAAACTCCTCCCGGCCATGGAAGAAAATGCGAACAAGAAATTAGGGTTGCTGTGCTGCGCCGATGTGAAAATGTGATGGAAAGGATAAAGTGAAGCTTAATCGGTATGCCCAGTAGTATCGCGGCGAGAGCTATTCATACCACGACATCTCTGCTCTAGAGCCCGGCCACGTCCGAAATATGCCCATACTGGTGAAATATGCCTAAACCGGCTTTCACTAGGGGGTGAAATTTGATGGCTACGCATGTCACAGTACCTCCGCTCTAGAGGTCGGTCACGTCCTAAACACGCCCATACTGGGATAATATGCCTAAACCGGCTCAACACAGGGGTGGAAGTCACTAGTGGCGAGGATTCGTCCTCTTGGACAAAAGCTCCGTCCTCGTCACAACTAAGAAGGGTAGCGGCCACGACCACAAAATGCTGAAGTCGGAGACACTGGACCAGGACAGTCTAGATAGACAACCACCTCTCACCCGGCGGGGATGTATGTGTATCCTAATGCTGAGGTTTTCCGGTGAGAAAGTCCAACTCTGGACTGGATGGGCAACCACCTCTCACCCGGCGGTGATACACGGGTATTTCAAAACACGTCGAGGTTTTCCGGAGAGAAAGTCCAACTCTAGACTAAACTGGTGCAACGAAAACCACGGTGTCACGCAATCCCACTAAGACCCACTAAGAATACAAGTTCAAGCTCTGCGATACTCTGAACCTCTTGTAGTCCTATCGGGGATCTCGTGTGATCCTTCTGGGGAGGGGGAGGGTGCTTGAAGTCTTTCTGGGGACCACACGGGGGACCTGTCGAGGACCACAGGAGTAAATTCAATAGGATCACAGTGCGGTCTTGGTGGTAGAACCGAACGGAGAAGAAGAAGAAGAAGAAAAAGAAGAAGAAGTATCCCCCACTGCCAGGACTTTAAGCTTCAAGTACTCTCCACTGCCAGGACTTAAAGTATCCCCTACTGCCAGGACTTCAAGTACTCTCCACTGCCAGGACTTCAAGTAGCTCCCCCACTGCCAGGACTTCAAGTAGCTCCCCCACTGCCAGGACTTCAAGTAGCTCCCCCACTGCCAGGACTTCAAGTAGCTCCCCCACTGCCAGGACTTCAAGTAGCTCCCCCACTGCCAGGACTTCAAGTAGCTCCCCCACTGCCAGGACTTCAAGTAGCTCCCCCACTGCCAGGACTTCAAGCATCCCCCCACTGGCAGGACTTCAAGCATCCCCCCACTGCCAAGACTTCAAGCATCCCCCCATTGCCAGGACTTCAAGCATCCCTCTCCACTGCCAGGACTTCAAGTACACCCCCCCACTACCAGGACTTCAAGTACCCCCACTGCCAGGACTTCAAGTACCCCCCCCCCACTGCCAGGACTTCAAGTACCCTCCACTACCAAGACTTCAAGTACCCTCCCACTACCAAGACTTCAAGTACCCCCCCCCCACTACCAAGACTTCAAGTACCCCCACTGCCAGGACTTCAAGTACCCCCCCCCCATTGCCAGGACTTCAAGTACCCCCCACTACCAGGACTTCAAGTACCCCCCATTGCCAGGACTTCAAGTACCCCCCCCCCACTGCCAGGACATCAAGCACCCCACTCCCCCACTGCCAGTCACTTTCCTGTCCTACATAATGACTGCGCATGAAGATCATCAAGACAGAAATAAATGTGCAACTGTAAGAAGAGAGAGAGAGAGAGAGAGAGAGAGAGAGAGAGAGAGAACTCAGTCTTATTTGCCAAGTTTCAGCCCCTCCCCCAAAACAAATAAAAACCATTCAGGGATACAATGAGGAAAGCAGACAGAAGCATAACAATGCGAAGTGACAGCGCCCAAGTCGGTTCGACCCCAGCAGAAACTATTTGATAAGCTTCCCCCCCCCCCCCCCCCCCTCCTCCCCACGACCAACAAGTTCTTTGAAACCTGCCAACACTTGACACTATTCTTGAATCTGGTTTTGACATGATCAGTGACCTCTTGACACTATTCTTGAATCTGGTTTTGACATGATCAGTGACCTCCTGACACTGTCAATCCGAGCTGGCGGAAAGTCGATTTGACGGTTACACTAGATTATTTGTTTCTTTCGACGTGGAGATGTTGAGAGCCGTGGGGGGATTTTTAGAAAAAGGAGAAAAAAGCAGGGTGGTAAAAGAGAAAGTGGCGGGGGCAGATGAGGGATTGCTTAAAGAGAATGTAAACAAACTTGATCGATGAAAGAAGGGAAGACGAAAGAATGCAAAACATCAGAAAGGAGTCAAGGCAGAAAATATGACAGGAAATTCTACTGAAGGATAGAGAGGACAACTCGAACCAAGTCAGAAATTTAAAAAAAAAAAATCAAAGAGAAAATAATTAAAAGAAAGGGCACAAAAAATTTTTTTAAACGCGATTCATCATCATTATGTGTCAGTCTATCGTACAAAGTTGATCGTATTTATCATTAGATAATGTATTTATAGTTAGATGTCTTCTTCTTCTTCGTTCGCTTCTACCACCTTCTTCTTCTTTTTCTTCGTTCGCATTGTCTGTCTATATCTGCAGTCCTGTCTCTTGGATAAATTTCACTGTTTTTTGTAATTCGTGTATGGAACCATAGAGCTTATCTTCTTTAGTGGTTTCACTGGGCCAGTAATTATTTCTCAGTGTTTCATAGTTGGTGCAGTTCTGGAGGATATGTTGCACAGTTTGGGGCACCTGGGCACATGTACATAGATTAGTAGTACGAACCTTAAACTTTGTATACATATGACTTCGGAGTCGGGTGTGTCCTGTTCGGAGACGGAAGATGGTGACTTGTTCCTTTCTGTTTAGCATGTGATAGTCATCATGTGGTGGTGTTTGTGGCTTCCTGTAGGTTTTTATCATGCTTTTCTTCTGATTATAGGTGATTGGTATGTCTGGTTGCTCCATTTCACTGCCCTCTTTGGCCAGATGGTCAGCTTTCTCATTGCCTGGTATCCCACAGTGGGAGGGAATCCATTGCAAAGTGATTCCATGTTGTAAGCCAATTTTTGACAAGGCATCTTTAAGGTCTGGTAGTTTGTTGCACTGAAGAGCTTACAGTACTGATCTTGCATCTGTGAGAATTACTACAGGACATGTATCAATTCTGGAGTCTGATAGTTTTTCAACTGCAGCAATAATTGCCCTAACTTCTGCATCAAAGTTGTTGCAGTATTTACCAGTGGGTATGGAAATCTTGTCAATGGTGTTGTTTGGATATTCAATGTATGCTCCTGCCCCTCCATTCTTTATGGCATTATGTGCAGATCCATCTGTATACACACGTATCCAGGTGTCACATGGATATTTGTCATCTAGAACACTAAGTGTGGCTGTTGATCTTACAAGACTGCTCTGCATCTCACCATTCTGCACACCTTTCACTTCAGTCTGAATAGGTATTTGTGTATAATCTGCTTCTTTCCATGGTGTATGCTCTGGTACAGATGATAATGGAGCGACTACAGTTGGAGCTTCTACCACCAAAACCGCACTGTGATCCTACTGAATTTACGCCTGTGGTCCTCGTTAGGTCCCGTGGTCTCCTGTCTCCCCAAAAGGACCACACGAGATCCACGAGAGGACCACAAGGGGTTCAGAGTATCACAGGGCTTTAGCCTGTATTCTTGGTGGGTCTCAGAAGCGGGATTGCGTGACACCGTGGTTTTCATTGCACCAGTTTAGTCTAGGGTTGGACTTTCTCACCGGAAGACCTCGACGTGTTTAGGATATCAGTGCATCCCCGCTGGGTGAGAGGCGGTAGCCCACCCAGGCCAGAGTTGGACCTTCTCACCGGAAAACCTCGACGTGTTTTGAGATACCCGTGTATCACCGCCGGGTGAGAGGTGGTTGCCCATCCAGTCCAGAGTTGGGCTTTCTCACCGGAAAACCTCAGCGTGATTAGGATACGCAAACATCCCCGCCGGGTGAGAGGTGGTTGCCTATCTAGACTGCCCTGGTCCAGTGTCTCCGACTTCAGCATTTTGTGGTCGTGGCCGCTACCCTTCCTAGTTGTGACCAGGATGGAGCTTTTGTCCTGGAGGACGAATCCTCGCCACTAGTGACTTCCACCCCGGGGTTGACCCATAGTTAGATGTCAGTTGTATCCCCGTTTTCTGTCATTGTTTTGCTTGTTTACTAGTTTTATTTCCTGGTGATTTGCGATGTAGAAAAGAAGTCGAGAAAAGTTCACTTTCTTTTTAGAAATAATTCTATCCAGAGACATGCATGTAAGATTGTCCCGGTTACAAGGGAGGAACGGGCAAGGTGGAATGTTAAGACGGTGCCCGGAAGTCAGTATTTTGATATCTGATCGAACATTGACACTTACGGCTAAAGGAGTTAAAAATTACCTAGTATTACCTCATATGGGACGGTCAGAGAAATAAATCATTTCATTGGCCATTCTTTGACCGGACACGATGTAGGGAAAGGTGATTAGTCACAAGTGGCGCGGGTAAGTTTTTACACCTGGAGGTCAACATCGTAAATGACACCAGGTGAGTTTTCAACAAGCGTTGCCAAGAAAATGACTTCGATATTATGATGTCAGTTTTGCTGCGAGAGGTTTTTCTTGGCAACGCTCGTTGAAAACTCACCTGGTGTCATTTACTATGCTGGCTTATCAACTCCAGGTGTCAAAACTTAACCGCGACACTTTTGACTAATCACCTTTCCCTACACGGTGTCTGGTCAAAGAATGGCCAATGAAATGATTTATTTAGACTCTGACAGTCCCACATGAGGTAATACTAGTTTTGGATTTCGTATGGTATATTGAATGTAACGGATTTGCTTCCTACTTCTTATGTTGAGATAATTTACTCGGGCATTTGTCAGGTCGAGTTTGAATAACTTTGATAATTTAAACGCTGATTTTGACGTCTCACAAATCCCTGTTGCTGCCTGCCTTCTCTGTGGCATAACATAAGTAAGACTCTTTAAACGCGAATATCTACTTTTCTTAATGCACTGACTTTTATGTGTACTTTTGAAGTGTATTTTGCCGTGCATGTAGAAATTCTCAAGGGAGGTTTCCATTACTTGAACGGCAAATGCTGGCATTTACGACGGCTGGCACCCTTATCTCAAAGTCTCCTAACTTGATAGGAAGATTCACCACATGTGATTGAATTCAAAACACTTTAAGAAGATGAATTACAACAGAATAATGTGGATTGATAAAGGCTCCACCCAAAAACCTAAGGCACGTATTGGGTCACTCAATCCCATTCAAAAACTTCCACTGACAAACAGAGGAAAGTGGCCCGGAAAACGTCAGTCGAGGATGCCAAACCTCACGTTGTTTTTCCTGTGGCCTGGCAAAGTTGGTTACAAACATGCAGTGTCAACAAGATGACCAGAAAAGACCCGGAAGTCCACACGATAAGCTGTCAGCTGTTAAAAAGAGCTGAGAATAAATTCTGAGCCTTCCAGCGCTGACATGTGGTTTCCTCAAAATAGCAAAGCCTGGAGTTTATTCAGGTTGGGCTGCAAGATTGCTCAAATAAGGCAACTTTTTTTGACTTTATGTCGTGCCAATGATCATTCATCTCACAATCATCAGTCATTTGTACTCGTAATAGAGCGTAAGGCATCAACAAAGGTTCTCCAGCCAACCCTGTCTTTGTAACAGTATGGGAAGTAATTGGATTTTTTTTTCTCCACAGAAAGGGCATTGCTCGCCTTATGAGTCTTTATTTTGATCGTCCGGGTAAGGTTCAAGATCCTTACAGAAGGTCACGTGGTTTGTGAATCCCTTGACTGGGGATAGTGGGGGGGGGGGGGAGCTGAGTGAGTCAGTCTACGTTTGGATGTGTACCCGAGAGAATGGTTTTTGTGATGTTTCTGTCGAGGAAATGGATAGTTATATCTGTTCTGGAGTAGTGAAAGCATGAATGGACTGGCCAAGTGGCAGGGCAACCTGCCGGCGGTCAGAATATCGTCATCTCCATCTTCATTGTCATCCGAATCATCAATAAAACCTCATGTCAAGTGATTCCCAGGACTGGCTTGACTTCTGTATCAGTGTGTTGCCAACTTTAGGACTGAAAGAGCTTGGAAGTGAGGGATGGCTGGAGACAGTGAGTAACTAATCCAGAAACACTCAGCAAACACGGCTTCAAGCTAATGTACAAATCAAAATCATCGCACGCATCAAGGCACAACACCGGGTTAACGAATGCCTCCATAACACAGTAAAGAAAGAGGCACACATACGTCTTCATATTGAGGAAGTCGGGATACCTCAAACTATGTCTTTCCTGGTTCCCCCAAAACAATGATTCTCAGGGGGGAGACGAAGGGCTCCCCCAAAAAGGGATTTCAAGCCTAAAAGGGGGGATAATTTTTTTCCCCAATCAGGGAACTGGGGAGAATTTTTTTTTCCCAAGCAGGGAAATGGCATAAGAATTTTCTTTTCATCGCAGAAGAACGTGTATGGTGGGAATTCTTTCTGGTTGATGATTTAATATATCAGGAGGATTCAGGGTTGGAAGGGAAGGACTGCGTATATGGAACCTTGAGAGTCACTTCTCCAGAGTAAAAGAACCAAGATAACTGTGATGGTAACTGCTGTAAAAGATGACACGATGGAGAATAGAGGGTAGAGATTGTAGAGATTATGGTAGTATTTTGGTTGCAGTGAGGGAGATCAAGGAAGATAAACGGTGCTAGACATGGAGGGAGAGAAGAATCTCAGGGATTGATTGTCATTAAGAAAAAAAAAAGAGAGATTTAAAATAACTTACCTCCCTTGTCTAGAACGCCCTGTACTGGAGGACACCGTCTGCGAGACCTGGAAGATATCATATACAATGTTTCTTATTTATCATGCAGAATATTAGTTGCTTTTATAGGTAAGAAGTGATGCCAATGTTGCGAGTATGGCTCATGTATGGTTTATGCAGCGTTCGATTTAGATTTGACGGGGGCCTGAATTTAATGTCGGATTTAGACTTTGGTGGGGCTCTAAGTTGCGGTGTCGGATTTAGACCTAGTGGGTGCCTAAGTTGTCGTGTCAAATTTAGACCTGGTGGTGCCTAAGTTGCAGTGTTTGGTTTAGACCTGGTGGGTGCCTAAGTTGCAGTGTTTGGTTTAGACCTGGTGGGTGCCTAAGTTGCAGTGTTTGGTTTAGATCTGGTGGGTGCCTAAGTTGCAGTGTCAGATTTAGACCTGGTGGGTGCCTAAGTTGCAGTGTCAGATTTAGACTTGGTGGTGCCTAAGTTGCAGTATCAGATTTAGACCTGGTGGGTGTCTAAGTTGCAGTGTCAGATTTAGACCTGGTGGGTGCCTAAGTTGCAGTATCAGATTTAGACCTGGTGGGTGTCTAAGTTGCAGTATCAGATTTAGACCTGGTGGGTGTCTAAGTTGCAGTATCAGATTTAGACCTGGTGGGTGTCTAAGTTGCAGTATCAGATTTAGACCTGGTGGGTGTCTAAGTTGCAGTATCAGATTTAGACTTGGTGGGTGTCTAAGTTGCAGTATCAGATTTAGACCTGGTGGGTGTCTAAGTTGCAGTATCAGATTTAGACCTGGTGGGTGTCTAAGTTGCAGTATCAGATTTAGACTTGGTGGGTGTCTAAGTTGCAGTATCAGATTTAGACTTGGTGGGTGTCTAAGTTGCAGTATCAGATTTAGACCTGGTGGGTGTCTAAGTTGCAGTATCAGATTTAGACCTGGTGGGTGTCTAAGTTGCAGTATCAGATTTAGACCTGGTGGGTGCCTAAGTTGCAGTGTCAGATTTAGACCTGGTGGGTGTCTAAGTTGCAGTGTCAGATTTAGACCTGGTGGGTGTCTAAGTTGCAGTATCAGATTTAGACTTGGTGGGTGTCTAAGTTGCAGTGTCAGATTTAGACTTGGTGGGTTCCTAAGTTGCGGTGTCAGATTTAGACTTGGTGGATTCCTAAGTTGCGGTGTCAGATTTAGATTTGGTGGTGCCTAAGTTGCGGTGTCAGATTTAGACTTGGTGGTGCCTAAGTTGCGGTGTCAGATTTAGACTTGGTGGTGCCTAAGTTGCGGTGTCAGATTTAGACTTGGTGGTGCCTAAGTTGCGGTGTCAGATTTAGACTTGGTGGATTCCTAAGTTGCGGTGTCAGATTTAGACTTGGTGGTGCCTAAGTTGCAGTGTCAGATTTAGACTTGGTGGGTTCCTAAGTTGCGGTGTCAGATTTAGACTTGGTGGGTGCCTAAGTTGCAGTGTCAGATTTAGACTTGGTGGTGCCTAAGTTACAGTGTCAGATTTAGACTTGGTGGGTGTCTAAGTTGCAGTGTCAGATTTAGACTTGGTGGGTGCCTAAGTTGCAGTGTCAGATTTAGACTTGGTGGGTGCCTAAGTTGCAGTATCAGATTTAGACTTGGTGGGTGCCTAAGTTACAGTGTCAGATTTAGACTTGGTGGGTGCCTAAGTTGCAGTGTCAGATTTAGACTTGGTGGGTGCCTAAGTTGCAGTATCAGATTTAGACCTGGTGGGTGTCTAAGTTACAGTGTCAGATTTAGACCTGGTGGGTGCCTAAGTTGCATTATCATATTTAGACTTGGTGGGTGCCTAAGTTCCAATGTCGGATTTAGACTTGTCCTAAGCTATATGAAACTTGAAGCCTCCTTGTTGAAATGTTACACCAGAAGGCGTAGCATTTTTTCAGATTGTGTATAAACCAATTTGGTCTGTGAGTTCATATAGCGGGGAGGCCAGTATGGCCTGGTTTACAGCTTACACAACAGCCCCATACTTAAACTATGCGAGGACTACAATGAATACGCTACAGGGATGGTTCAGCTGTCGAGACAAACAAACCACAAATGGTCAAGACCATATTCCAAATATTTCTAGTTCTTCGAGTAACTCTTGATTTCAGTACGGCTGACGCAGTAAGGTTTGGCGTTTTACTCAAAGTGGTTTCCTCTACTGGGACGTGGCTTTCTTGTCGCTGCCTCTGCTAATACCATTAACACTACTACTACTACTACTACTACTACTACTATTACTACTATTACTACTACTTATACTATTACTATTACTACTATTACTACTACTTATACTATTACTGTTACTACTACTACTGGTAATATCACTACCGCTTTTTTCACTACCACCACCACCACTAATACTACTACTACTAGCACTACCAATACTTTTATTACTACTACTACTGCTGCTTCTGGTAATATCACTACCACTATTGTCACCACTTCCTCCACCACCACCACTACCACCACCACCACCACCACCACTACTACTACTACAACTACTAGCACTACTACTACTACCACTACTGCTACTAGCACTACCAATACGTTTATTACTACTACTGCTGCTGCTGGTAATATCACTACCACTATTGTCACCACTTTCACCACCACCACCACCATCACCACCACCACCACTACTACTACTACTACCACCAATACTTTTATTGCTGCTACTACTATTACTACTACTACTGTTGCTGCTGGTAATATCACTACCACTAATGTCACCACCACTACCACTACCACCGCCACCACCACCACCACCACACTACTACTACTATACTATTACTGTTACTACTACTACTGGTAATATCACTACCGCTTTTTTCACTACCACCACCACCACTAATACTACTACTACTAGCACTACCAATACTTTTATTACTACTACTACTGCTGCTTCTGGTAATATCACTACCACTATTGTCACCACTTCCTCCACCACCACCACTACCACCACCACCACCACCACCACTACTACTACTACAACTACTAGCACTACTACTACTACCACTACTGCTACTAGCACTACCAATACGTTTATTACTACTACTGCTGCTGCTGGTAATATCACTACCACTATTGTCACCACTTTCACCACCACCACCACCATCACCACCACCACTACTACTACTACTACCACCAATACTTTTATTGCTGCTACTACTATTACTACTACTACTGTTGCTGCTGGTAATATCACTACCACTAATGTCACCACCACTACCACTACCACCGCCACCACCACCACCACCACCACTACTACTACTACTACTACTACTGCCGCTGCTGCTACTGCTGCTACTGCTGTTGCAATCACTACAATTGTTACTACTACTATTTTTGTAACTACTACCATTACTACTACTAAAAATATAACCACTACAGCTATCATTACTACTGCAGCTATTGCGAGTGTGCAATAAATCTAATGAATATACGCGAAGATACGTGCACTACTTTAGAAGTATGAGAACATGAGAGAGAAAAATAACTGAAATCAACAGGAACGAAATATGCGGAAGTTTGGAAAGAAAAGAAAATGAGAATTTTTTGAATGGGAAAAAATCTGCATTACAGACAAAAAAAAAATATGTTTCCGCTGGGGCTTGAACCCAGGACCTTCCGCGTGTTAGGCGGATGTGATAACCACTACACTACGGAAACTGACGACTATTTCCAAACATTAACATCTAGTTTTCTACTACTACTACTACTACTACTAATACTACTACTACTACTACCAATATTTTTATTATTACTACTTGCAACCAATACATTTATTACTAATACTATTTTTGCAGCTACTACCGTTACTACTATTAAAAGTAAAACTACTAGAGTGTTTTTAAAGTCCCACTACACTTTCTATGTAAAACTGAAGAAAATGACGTCATAAAAATATGCTGGAGAGTCAATCGTGAAGAAAAATGCAGTGAATGGTTACCATCTGCAGGAGTAATTTTTTGCACTCGAAACAGAATGGTGTTATCAACGGAAGAAAGATATTTTTGGTTGAACAAGTGTTTCGAAATGGTAGTCGATACACACAGATGGTTGTTCAAAGATTTATAGCAAAATTTCCTGATAAACAACCTCCTCATCGCACTACGGTTAGAACTTTGTTGAATAAGTTTCGTGATACGGGAACTGTGAAAGATGCTCCGCGATCTGGTGGGCTTGCTGTGTCTGAAGACAAATGTCTAGATATCCAAGACAGAATACTGAAAAGTCCATGCAAGTCCTTAAGGAAAATGTCGCAAGAAGTGAACGTATCACTAAGCACAGTGCACAAAATTCTTAAACATCAGTTAAATTTTATACATACAAGATTTCTGTTGTGTCTGAACTAAAAGAGTGTGACAGTCAATCCAGAGTCAACTACTCCACGTGGTTTCAATCATTTTTAGCTGAATAAGACGAGTCAATTCTCGATTTAACATTCTTCTCTGATGAGGCATGGTTTCATCTATCTGGATCCGTTAATAGCCAAAATAATCGTATTTGGAGCAGTGTAATGCATTTCATGAAGCGCCGCTACACGATGCTAAAATTGGAGTATGGTGTGCCGTCAGTAGAAAACGTTTAATTGGACATATTTTTTTCAACATCACTATAATTGCCGATCGGTACCGTTCTGACATTCTGGAACCCTTTTTAGAACAGCTGAGTGAACGTGAAATTGAAGAAGTGTGGTTCCAGCAAGATGGTGCATCTGCACACAAGGTTTTTTTTTTGGAAGAAATTTTCGCAAGTAATAATATCTCGTGAATTTGGCCTGCTCGTTCTCCATATCTAAATCCATTAGATTTTTATCTATGGGGTTTCTTGAAAGGAAATATTTTCAAAAAATAATGTACAAACAAATGAGGACATGAAAGAAGCAATCAGAATTACCATTCAAGAAATAACAACAGACACGCTGCACAAGGTATTTGACAATATAAAGAGACGTGTACAGTCATGTCTTGAAGCCCGCGGTGGACATTTCCAACACCTGTTATAATGAATATTTCAGTGGTACATTCCAGCTAACCCAAAACAGCGTTGTATCATTGCAGTCACTATTGTAACTAATTAAATGACTTTTTTAGCACATTTTGTGATGACGTCATTTTTCAATTTATTTTTTCATAGAAAGTGTAGTGAGACTTTAAAAACAACCCATACTATAGCTATCCTTAATACTGCAAATATTGCAAGTTTGTAATAAAATCTAATGATTATATGCAATGATACATATACCACTACAGAATTAAATCATGAAACCATTATTAAGAGATAAAAAATAATTGAAATCAACAGAAACGAAATATGCGGAAATTTAGAAAGAAAAAGAAAAAAAAAGAAAACTTTTCGAAAGAAACAAAAATGTATGTTTGTAGACTGAAGGGAAAAAAAAGGGAAAAAAATTGTTTCCGCTGGGGCTTGAACCCAGGACCTTCCGCGTGTTAGGCGGATGTGATAACCACTACACTACGGAAACTGATGCCTGTCTACAAACATTAACGTATAGTTTTCAGATCCGGTCAGTTATTTCGTTCTCAGAAATATTACACAGTAATTTATTTGATATTACATCTCTTTTGTCCCTTCTTCATTCTCCTCTTTCTCCACTCCAACCTCTAAAAGTCAGATTGGATCTAATTACCCTCACAGCGACCTTGAAGAGACGGACAGGCTTAAAATGAGATGGTGATCCAGCCAGTGACGATCATCACCCAGGGGCCCCTAAACTCGCCGCCTCTAAGGCCCATCTCCTGATATCTGACCGAATCCCCCTTTGTTACTAAAGACTTTGTAATACACTGATCAATGGCTGTCTTTTGTGTACCATAGCTTGCTAGTGTAGCAATAATAGTTATATAAGTGATTGCCACATGAAACAATTATTTCTCTTCTTCTTCTTCTGCGTTCGAGGTTGTTGGACACATCAGATCCTGATCCCTGTCCACATGGCAAAGCCCGCAGTCCTCTCCAGATCCTGATAGGAGCTCCCCCAAAGCTTATGTCCGAAGCTTGTGTCCTCTGGCCATGTCTCACGCCTCAGGTCTGCACAGTTTGTTTTTTTTCACTCCTGAAGGATATGTTCTGGAGTCTGGACTCCAATGGCCGCGTGGACACTCGTCTGTGTGAGACGTTTTAAATCGATGTATCCCTGTGTGCTTCTAAGGCATGGCAGGATTACCTTTACTTTACTTCTTTAGGTGCAACAACGATCTGTGTTTGTAGTCCCTCATTCCCCCTTTTTTTTCCCACTACGGCCCCTCCCCCACCCGTCCCGGCCTTCCGAGCCGCTAGGCCAAAACCTGCTCAGCCTAACTGGCAGTCCAGCGAGGGGTCCACCTCTGTTTTAAACAGGAGTTGGGGGTGGGGGCGGGCGGGGACGGAAGTAATAGATAAAAAAGAACAAAAAACAGCGAATCAACAGGTAGGTTCGGTTGGGGGGGGGGGGGGGGGAAGAATCGTTCTGCTCCACTACCCTTCGAATTTGCTCTCGGAAGCCGTGGATCTGTATCAACCCTGTTCGTTCTCTCCTGTCACATTTAACTTTTAAAAAAAATCATTGGTACAATCAGTGGCTTGTCAACCATTAGGCTCAGCAGGCTCAAGGCTTTGGGGCCCGGAATGGGCAAGGGGGGGGGGGGCCTGCATCGTGGAAAATAAATGTTAATATATATTATTGCTTTCATGAACATTATATCAGAAAATGAACGGTAGAAGTTGGAAATGTTTTAACTGTTTAGCTAGGGGCCTGTATATAATTTTCGTTACGTATCTCTCTCTCTCTCTTTCTCTCTCTTTCTCTCTCTCTCTCTCTCTCTCTCTCTCAAGGTCTCTGTTCTTCCATAACCTTCGATCCCTTGCGCACTTCAACAGGCGTGTCAATGAGCATTTCCCGAGACAGGCTGGCAAACCATCAAACATACTTTTCTCTCTGTTTACTTCTGACTCTTCTACCTTCGATCTTCCCTGCTGTCATTAGGTGCTCTAGCCCGCCTCTCCTCTAAACATGCCCCACAAATCTGGATTATCGCTTCCTCATCTTCGTTATAATTTTCCTTGTTTCTTGTGCCTCTTTCAGAAATTCCTCTTTCGATTTTCTAGCTGTCCATGGTGCCTTCAGCATTCTTCTTAAGAACTACATTTCAGCTGACTCCAGCCTTGTTTGTGTCTCTTTATGTATAGTTTTTTTTTCTCCATTTTTTCCGCTTGTCAATTTGTGACATTGCAATATTCCTGTGTCTTTTTTTTTATCTGACAAGGAAAAATGTCTCGGTCTTGTATTTCTGTATTTCTGACTCCTCGGTTTTATATTTTCTGTTCATGATTTGGGCCAAGGCTGTTTAGTGACCTTGGGAAACTGACAAACAAGAGCATGTTGGGGGGTCATGGCTCTGGGAAACTGACAAACAAGAGCATTGGGGGGCCATGGCTCTGAGAAACTGACAAACAAGAGCATGTTTTTTTGGGGGGGGGGGGTCATGGCTCTGGGAAACTGACAAACAAGAGTATGTTGGGGGGGGGGTCATGGCTCTGGGAAACTGACAAACAAGAGCATGTGGGGGGGGGTCATGGCTCTGGGAAATTGACAAACAAGAGCATGTTGGGGGCGGGGGTCATGGCTCTGGGAAACTGACAAACAAGAGCATGTTGGGGGGGGGGGGGTCATGGCTCTGGGAAACTGACAAACAAGAGCATGTTGGGGGGGGGGGGTCATGGCTCTGGGAAACTGACAAACAAGAGCATTTGGGGGGGGGGTCATGGCTCTGGGAATCTGACAAACAAGAGCATGTTGGGGGGGGGGGGTCATGGCTCTGGGAAACTGACAAACAAGAGCATGTTGGGTGGGGGGGGGTCATGGCTCTGGGAAACTGACAAACAAGAGCATGTGGGGGGGGTCATGCCCCTTGAACCTCGAGCTGTCTTACATACCATACCTAAAAAAAAATACTTAACTCTTGAAATCAGTCGTGACACCCAGAAACGAAACGAGGTCATGACACGAAGATTTAATTGTTTAAATTCAGTCTCCGGCAGGCACCAAATTTCAGACAAAAACATACACACATGGTCTCCTACAAATGTCTAGTACTAGATGGGGATCAACAGCAACAACAGCAACAACAACAACAAAGAAAGAAACACCTTGTTTACGTTGAGGTAGTTTCAGTTTATAGTTTCATGTACAAGTTTTACAAATCTTGTTCTTGTCTTGTGCTATCTCCATGTAACTGAGAACTGTTGTTCTTTGCAGCCGATGCTGTGAAGGTGTGAGGTACAGACAGCATCGTATCGGGGTGGGAGCGGGTTATGGCAGCTATTTTTTCAGTCCCGGAGTACAGGTAAAAATCAGGGGGTGTGCAATGCTTCTTTAGCAGAGTGTGGCGAAGTGGTTAGTGCACTGTTCTCTCATGGCGAAGGTCGGGGGTTAAAATCCGGCCGGCGGCACCCCAGTCACCCAGCTGTAGAAATGGGTACCTGACTTCTTCTGGAGTTGGGGAAGGAAAGGCAGCCATGCGTGATACTGACCATATCACCCGCTAGTGTGCTGACAGGTCAAGGAAAATATGGGCACTAACACCATATCCCTATGTGCCTCTACGGCATGACAGGGTTACCTTTACCTTTTTTACTTTACTACCATGGGGACTATGGCGTTCTCTGCCCCGTTGGCCAGGCTATGTCTGTTACTAGAAGTACCAACAGAGAGGTGGAACAGGGTCTTGGTCAGCTATGGTTCACTAACCCTGACGCTAGCATGTCAGCTATGGTTCGCTAACCCTGACGCTAGCATGTCAGCTATGGTTCGCTAACCCTGACGCTAGCATGTCAGCTATGGTTCGCTAACCCTGACGCTAGCATGTCAGCTATGGTTCGCTAACCCTGACGCTAGCATGTCAGCTATGGTTCGCTAACCCTGACGCTAGCATGTCAGCTATGGTTCGCTAACCCTGACGCTAGCATGTCAGCTATGGTTCGCTAACCCTGACGCTAGCATGTCAGCTATGGTTCGCTAACCCTGACGCTAGCATGTCAGCTATGGTTCGCTAACCCTGACGCTAGCATGTCAGCTATGGTTCGCTAACCCTGACGCTAGCATGTCAGCTATGGTTCGCTAACCCTGACGCTAGCATGTCAGCTATGGTTCGCTAACCCTGACGCTAGCATGTCAGCTATGGTTCGCTAACCCTGACGCTAGCATGTCAGCTATGGTTCGCTAACCCTGACGCTAGAATGTCAGCTATGGTTCACTAACCCTGACGCTAGCATGTCAGCTATGGTTTACTAACCCTGACGCTAGCATGTCAGCTATGGTTTACTAACCCTGACGCTAGAATGTCAGCTATGGTTCACTAACCCTGACGCTAGCATGTCAGCTATGGTTCACTAACCCTGACGCTAGAATGTCAGCTATGGTTCACTAACCCTGACGCTAGCATGTCAGCTATGGGTCTCTGATTGCCTCATCGGCCAGAGTCTTACCCCCACAAGTCTTACAAATAATAAACAACAAAGCTTTCCCGCAGTAAAGTGGTTTATCACAGTGTTATATGGTTACAGGACAGAAATAAATGGTTTAGCACAGTGCTGTTTGGTTACATGATAGAAATAAATGGAGAGGCCTTGTTGATGGCCCATTCTTCAAATTGGGGTAATGAAGGCGAGCAATGGAATATAGGAATGCTGTACGGTTAGCATTCGAAAAATAGTAGGCTTTCTAAAGTGCCTTATGGAGGTAGGTGTTAGATAAGCCAGTGGATAGTGCGCTGTCTCTAGTGGCTAAGCGTCCAACCGCCCTGCTGGAGTCCATGGTTCGAGCCATGGGTCATTCTCTTGTTATTTTTCTTCATCTCGCATTTAAAGTGCTTTGTTTATTACTTTTTCGAATGCTAACTATACATTACTGTACTACATCGCTTTGCTATGCGAAAGCTTCGTTGTTGACTGAAGAAATATGATTGCTGGGAAATACGGGACTGCCCTGCACAATAAAGGATAGTTTGTTTGCTGGCGAGATACTTCGGATGGCGCGCGTGGAGTGAAACTCCTCCCGGCCAATGAAGAAAATGCGAAAAAGAAATTAGGGTTGCCGTGCGGCGCCGATGTGAAAATGTGATGGATAGGATAAAGTGAAGCTTAGTTGGTATGTCCAGTGGTCTCGCGGCGAGAACTACTCATAACCGGCTTAAACCAAGGGTGAAAATCTATGGCTGCGCATGTCAGGGTACCTCCGCTCTAGAGGTCGGTTACGTCCTAAACACGCCCATACTGGGATGTGTCTAAACCGGCTTAACCCGGGGGTATAAGTCACTAGTGTCGAGGATTCGTCCTCCTGGACAAAAAACTCCATCCTGGTCACAACTAGGAAGGGTAGCTGCCACGAACACAAAATGCTGAAGTCGGAGACACTGGACCAGGGCAGTCTAGATAGGCAACCACCTCTCACCTGGCGGGGTTGTATGCGTACCCTAATCACGCTGAGGTTTTCCGGTGAGAAAGTCCAACTCTGGACTGGATGGGCAACCACCTCTCACCGGGCGGGGATACACAGGTATCTCAAAACCCATCGAGGTTTTCCGGTGAGAAAGTCCAACTCTAGATTAAACTGGTGCAACGAAAACCACGGTGTCAGCAATCCCGCTTGTGATACCCACCAAGAATACAGGCTCAAGCCCTGCGATACACTGAACCTCTTGTGGTCCTCTCGTGGATCTCATGTGGTCCTTTTGGAGACCACAGGGGACACTGCTGGCGATACTCTTCGAATGCTGCGCGTGTAGTGAAGCTCCTCCCGGTCAAGGAAGAAACTGCGGAAAAGAAATAAAGGTTGCTGTGTGGTGCCGACGTGAAAAGGTGAAGGAAAAGATAAAGTGAAATTTAATCGGTATGTCCAGTAGTATCGCTACGGGAGCTACACATACCACAGTGCCTCTGCTCTAGAGGCAGGCCACGTCCGAAATACACCTACACTGGTGAAATATGCCTAAACCGGCATACACCAGAGGTGAAACTTGATGGCCAGGCATGTCACACCTACTCCGCTCTAGTGGTAGGTCACGCCCGATATACACCCATACTGGTGAAATATGCCTAAACCGGCTCATACCAGGGGTGAAACTTGAAGGCTACGCATGTCACGGTACCTCTGCTCTAGAGGTCGGTCATGTCCCAAACACGGCCATACTGGGATAATATCCCTAAACCGGCTCAACCCAGGGGTGGAAGTCACTAGTGGCGAGGATTCGTCCTTCTGGACAAAAGCTCCATCCTGGTCACAACTAGGAAGGGTAGCGGCCACGACCACAAAATGCTGAAGTCGGAGACACTGGACCAGGGCAGTCTAGATAGGCAACCACCTCTCACCCGGCGGGGATGTATGCATATCCTAATCACGCTGAGGTTTTCCGGTGAGAAAGTCCAACACTGGACTGGATGGACAACCACCTCTCACCCGGCGGTTTTACACGGGTATCTCAAAACACGTCAAGGTTGTCCGGTGAGAAAATCCAACTCTGGCCTGGGTGGGCTACCACTTCTCACCCAGCGGGGATGCACTGATATCCTAAACACGTCGAGGTCTTCCGATGAGAAAGTCCAACTCTAAGCTAAACTGGTGCAACGAAAACCACGGTGTCACGCAATCCCGCTTCCGAGACCCACCAAGAATTCAGGCTCAGGCCCTGGGATACTCTGCACCTCCTGTTGTCCTCTCGGTGATCTCGTGTGGTCCTTTCGGGGGATCACGGAACTTAAAGAGGACCACAGGCGTAAATTCAGTGGGATCACAATGCGGTCTTGGTGGTAGAAGCGAACGAAGAAGAAGAAGAAGAAGAAGAGACCACAGGGGGACCACGTGACCTATCGAGGACCACAGGAGTAAATTCAGTAGGATCACAGGGCGGTCTTGGTGGTAGAAGTGAACGAAGAGGAAGAAGATGAAGAAATCACTTTAACTGCAGTTGGCGATGACATATTTTTTAAAACTTTAAATCGTTGCCACAAGTTTCTGAATGAAATAACGGTATAAGAAAAGAACCTGTTGTCCGCTGGAATGTATCTTGATCACTCTTTTTACCAAGCTTGAAAGACCGTCAGATGTAACAACCATTTTATCATTTCATTTTGTTGGAAGGAGGAAGTCCCGTATGTTGCTACTAATCCTCACAGATTCATTATTGAAATGCTGATGTAGAAAGATTTGCTACTTGTAAAGGCATACATAGCACTGTGTCATAAAATATCAACGGAATTACCGAAAGATTCACTAATGCTTTTAGGAAGTAGAGAGGTTTGTAGATAACGTTGTACGTAGTTTCCGTAGTGTAGTGGTTATCACATCCGCCTAACACGCGGAAGGTCCTGGGTTCAATCCCCAGCGGAAACAATTTTTTTTTAAACGTCTGACCCGCATTTACTACACCATTTTTGTTAGTTATTATTATTATTATTTTTTTTTTTTTCGTCTACAATTTCTTTAAGTTCTAACAGTAGATAAACAGTAACTGACATATACAGATTGAAACAGGATGTATATTATCTCCATTGCTTTTTGGAATTGCCATAGACTTTATAATAAAAAGATGCTGTACAGGTAAAACCGGCACTGACTGGGTACATGGGACCCAAATAGAAGATCTTGATTTTGCAGATGACATAACCCTTATCAGTGACAATGTGAAATCGATGCAGGAAAAAACAGATTCCCTGTCTTCCTTGGCCAGCAAAATAGGTCTTAAAATGAACAAAGACAAAACAAAAATTATGAAACTTCACATTAATCAAGAAGGAAAAATATACGTACTAGGAACAGTTGTGATGAAGTAAACACTTTGCATACTTTGGCAGCTACCATCCACCAGGATGGTAACACCAGGAAGGAAGTTAGAATTCGAATTGCAAAAGCAAAAATCTTGAGAACATATGGAATTCAAAAGTTATAAGCACAAAAACCAAGTTAAGATTATTCAATTAAAATGTGATATCCATCCTCATTTATGCATGTGAAAGCTGGAAATCAACTAAAGAAATAGACAAGAAATTAGACTCTTTTGAAAACAAATGCTTAAGGAAAATATTTGGTACAAAGCGGAACGAATTCAAGAACAACGCAGAGAGATAAGACAGATGAGGAAACAACCTGTCTCATGGTTGATCAGAAAAAGAAGATGGATATATGTAGGCCATGTGATGAGAAGAAACAATCAGAGAATACCAAAACAAGATATCAAGTACAGCACAACAGGCCGAAGAAAAAGAGTTCGACCATGTGAAACTCTAAAAAGGACATTGTTAAGAGAAGCTGGTTTAGTGGGCATAGCTTGATGATTTGCAAGACTCGCCGAGAACAGGACAACTTGGCAAACAACTATGCCAGCCATATGTTACGTTAAACGGCACAGGAAGGATGTCAGATATAAGACGACAGTAAGCCCTAGAAAAAGAAGTCTACCAAGAGGTATTTGTTGTAGAGTGGTTGTACACGCAGTAGTTCTGTGCTCTCTCTTCTGTTCTCCTCCTCCACTTCTCTTCTCTTCCTCCTCTTCTCTTTTCTCCTCCTCTCCTCTTCTTCTCCTCCTCTCCTCTTCTCTTCTCCCCCTCTCCTCTTCTCTTTTCTCCTCCTCTCCTCTTCTTCTCCCCCTCTCCTCTTCTCTTCTCCCCCTCTCCTCTTCTCTTTTCTCCTCCTTTTCTCTTCTCTTCCTCTCCTCTTCTCTTCTCCTCCTCTTCTCTTCTCCTCTCCTCTTCCCTTCTCATCCTCTTCTCTTCTCCTCCTTTCTTCTTCTCCTCTCTTCTCCCCTCTTCTCTTCTCCTCTACTCTCCTCTTCTCCTCTTTCTTTCTTTTCTTCTCCCCGTTATCCCTCTCACCCTCTCCAAGTATGCCGTATTGAACTACGAGAGCTACACTTTGTACATGGAATATTGCATTTTCAGTCTTATTTGCCATTTAAAAAAAACAACTGTTTCATTTTTTTTCTTTTCTCTGGCTGCAAAATCTGAAAAAAAGATGTGTTTGTAAAAGAAACTGAAAAAGAGGGGGGGGGGATTTCACAAGGGTGTGCAGTGCGCACTGTGAGAGCATGAGACTGACAACAATCACTCTGACAGAGTGCACTATGAGAGATAGATCATTTTGGCACCATGTGCTGTAAGAGCTAGATCAGTTTGGCAACATGCAAGGGTGAGAGCAAGGTCAAAATCATCTGCAGTCAGACCAACTTACGGACATGTCACAAGATGATGACTTCTTCATTTTCATAACCATTTAATTTTTAAATTTATTTTTAAACGCGCTCTCTTCAAACATACATCGTTTAGTGTCTAGATATCAAATCGTGAAACACGTTTTCAAACAAAACCAAGTTCCATAACTCCGTCACTTATTCTAGTTCACTTCCCATTCCTTGTTTGTAATTTTCTCCCTTTACACCACAAACGCTCGCAATGACGAAACTTTTCTCTTGTAATCCCCTCGTCTTGTTTTCCCGAGTTCTCCGGTTATTGTGACAAGCTTTTTTCACCGTTTTGTGACAAAAATACTCTACACACATTTACACGAACCAGGCATATCTTGGATTTGGGGGTGGGGATGGAGAGCTGCAGACACGAGTTTGGAGAATAATGGCTGAATCTTTGGATCTCCGGCTGACACAGCATAGTTAAGCTAAGAGGAAAATTGTTTTCGTTGGGTCTTCCTTTCAGGATTTTGTGTGTGTATGTGTGTATGGTGGGGTCTTTCTGGGTGGGGGAGGAGTGAGGGGATGAGGAGGAGGAGAATGAATGAATGAATGAATAATCTTTATTTTTCAAGGGTAAAGAATTGGGCACGCAGGCCCGTCTTACATTCTGCCCTTCATCACTCCATCTTTCATTCTTCCCACACACTTGATTTAGTACAAAAATACAAATTAAATTAGTAAAAACATATCAAAAGAGTGTAAGATTTAACTACTACATTCAAGGTAAAGAGAAGAAGTAATTAATCTAATAAAATAGCACTCACGCACACATACACCCGCAGACATATACATAAATAAAAATACAGTGTAAATACAGATCTTCTAACATGTTTTTTTTTGAGAGAGAAAAACTGACTGATTGAACTTTATATGGAAATGGTAAGAATTGTGCACACCTCTGACATTTTTGCCCGCTATCCTGTCTAGCTGTCTTCTTCATTGACAGAAGAGAGAGAGAGAGAGAGAGAGAGAGAGAGAGAGAACGAGAGAGAACAACGCAGAGAGAGAGACAGGGAGAGACACAGAGAGGCAGAGAGAGAGAACAACGCACAGAGAGAGACGCAGAGAGAGAAAACAACGCAGAGAGAGACAGGGAGAGACACAGAGAGAGAACAATGCAGAGAGAGAGACAGAGAGAGACGCAGAGAGACACACACACAGAGACAGAGAGAGAAGCTGAGTATATAAAGTATTCCACTGACTTTTAAACAAATGGAAACATTTATCTTCAAAAGAAATCTTTTACTTTACTGTTGTACTCAACAATCACAGAACATTGTAGTCACGTGGTACCCCCTTCAGGCCATGTAGGTACCCAGGGGAACTAGCTATAGTATGGTTATCCAGATTTATCTTGACCTGTCGGTGTACTAGAGTGTAATGAAGTGAACGTCACGCCTGACTGCCTTTCCTTCCCCAGTTCTGGAAAAAAAAGCTAAGTACCCATTTCTACAGTCTGGGTGACCAGGGTGCCTCAATGAGGATTCGAACCACCGACCCTTGCCATGAGAGACTAGTGTTCTAACGACTCTGTCACATGTTCTGGGTTATTTACCGCTTCTCGGAAACAAACATCCAAAATATAGAATCCTCCTCCTCCTTAGGATGACTACCAAACAGGAAGATAGACAGGATGACTACCAAACAGGAAGATAGACAGGATGACTACCAAACAGGAAGATAGACAGGATGACTACCAAACAGGAAGATAGACAGGATGACTACTAGACAGGGTTCTAAGGACTGTTATTGCCGAAGGTGGGGTGGAGAATTTGATCTCCACTCCAACGGCGTGCGTCTCAAACAGCCTCTGGCAGTCAAGTCCAGCTCCTGGCCTTCCCGTGGCAGAACTGTTTAAACTGACAGAAGAAGGGGCGAAGGCGAATATCTGGCGCCTGAAAACCAGACACTTAGGGTAGATGAGTGGCACGTTTGGTAGCTCATCTACCGCTGCTGGCGAGATTCTTCAGCTGCCGTGCGTGGAGCGGTGCTCCTTCCGGCCAATGAAGAAAGGTGCAGATGGGGTTGCCGCGCAGCATCACTGCGGAAAAGGTGGTAGAAATGATAAAGCGAAGCAAACAGTCAAATAACGGCACATCTGGTCTGGAGGTCGGCCACGTCCTAAGTGCACTCATATCGAGTGAAATACATGAACCGGCTTAACCCAGAGGTTAAGACACTGCTGGCGAGACTCTTCGAATGCCGCGCATGGAGTGAAGCTCCTCCCGGTCAAGGAAGAAAATGTGGAAAAGAAATAAAGGTTGCTGTGCGGCGCGATGTGAAAAGGTGGTGGAAAGGATAAATTGAAGTTTAATCGGTATGTCCAGTAGTATTGCTACGGGAGCTACACGTACCACGGCGCCTCTGCTCTAGAGGCCGGCCACGTCAGAAATACACCTACACTGGTGAAATATGCCTAAACCGGCATACACCAGGAGTGAAACTTGATGGCCAGGCATGTCACGCCACCTCCGCTCTAGAGGTAGGTCACGCCCGATATACATCTATACTGGTGAAATATGCCTAAACCGGCTCATACCAGGGGTGAAACTTGAAGGCTACGCATGCATCGGTACCTCTGCTCTAGAGGTTAGTCACGTCCCAAACACGCCCATACTGGGATAATATGCATCAACCGGCTCAATCCAGGGGTGGAAGTCACTCTCTCTCTCTCTCTCTCTCTCTCTGAACCTTAAGTGCCCAGGGCACATGGGGCTTCCGCAAGGGTTTTCCACAAATGCCTGTCCTTCGCCTTTTTTTCTGCTCTTGCCCAGGTGAGCCCTCTATTGCTCAACATCCTTTCTGTTGTTCTTCTCCATGTCTCTTTTGGTCTACCCTTACTTCTGCTCCCCTGTGATGTCCATCTTAGTGCTATTTTTGGTAGTGAATTGTCAGTCATTCGGAGCACATGTCCCAACCATTGCCAGCGTCTTTCCTCAATAATTGTTGTCAGTGGTTTCATCTGCATTTCTGCTAATAAGATGTTATTTCTTATAGTGTTTGGCCAAAATATTTTTCTAATTCTTCGTAAACATTTAGTCTGGAAAGAATTCAACTTGTTTTCTATGGTTTTGGTGATTTTCCAGCATTCGCTGGGAAGTCACTAGTGGCGAGGATTCGTCCTTCTGGACAAAAGCTCCATCCTGGTCACAACTAGGAAGGGTAGCGGCCACGACCACAAAATGCTGAAGTCGGAGACACTGGACCAGGGAAGTCTAGATAGACAACCACCTCTCACCCGGCGGGGATGTATGCATATCCTAATCACGCTGAGGTTTTCCGGTGAGAAAGTCCAACACTGGACTGATTGGGCAACCACCTCTCACCCGGCAGGGATACACGGGCATCCCAAAACACGTCGAGGTTTTCCGGTGAGAAAGTCCAACCCTAGACTAAACTGGTGCAGTGAAAACCACGGTGTCACGCAATCCCGTTTCGGAGACCCACCAAGAATACAGGCTCAAGCCCTGAGATTCTCTGAACCTCTTGTGGTCCTCTTGGGGATCTCGTGTGGTCCTTTCGGGGACCACAAGGGGGACCACGGGACTTAACGAGGACCACAGGCGTAAATTCAGTGGGATCACAGGGTGGTCTTGGTGGTAGAAGCGAACGAAGAAGAAGAAGAAGACTACTAGACAGGAAGATAGACAAGATGACGGACTACATGACAGAAAGATAGACAGGATGACTACCAGACAGGAAGATAGACAGGATGACCGACTACCAGACAGGAAGATAGAGAGGATGACTACCAGACAGGAAGATAGACAGGATGACTACCAGACAGGAAGATAGATAGGATGACGGACTACCATGCAGGAAGTTAGACAGGATGACGGACTATCAGACAGGAATATAGACAGGCTGATTGACTACCAGGCAGGATGATGAACAGGATGACACTCAGACAAGCAGACATACAAGATGACAACCAGACAGGTACACAGACAGAATGCTCCTTAGTCATCTCATAACATCCAATGTCGGAGCCCAAGTCTGGTTCATGCATTTAGACGCTCAAATCCACTTTAACTCTTATACTGCCAGTCCAAAAAAAAAAAATCCTAAGACCACATAAACAACTTTATAATAAACATTCGTGGTGCTTTTACCGGGAACATGGTGCGACGCATATGTTTAGCTTCTACTTCAGTTTAAACTTCGACCGTCAGAGCCAAAATAAAGCCGTACAGGTGCAGTTGTCCTGTTTGTAATTTTTACAGTGTATGATTCACCGTTGGAAAAAAAAATCTGTTAAGTAGCACGGGTATGCTTGTTTGATCGATAAGGCCATGTACTTACTTGATAAGGTCATTCATTTGATTGATCAAAAAATGTGCAGCTACTTGTTTGATTATACCAGCAAGTGACAAGTTGGAATTTGTGGAACGCAAGAATTAATAAAGTGGTAAACTCTACTGCAGTGAGATAGTAATAACAATAATAATAATAACAATTATAATAATAACTATTATTATTATTCCTTCTTTATCTTCTTCGTCTTCGTCTTCATCACTTTCATCTTCTTCGCCTTCTTGCTTCTTGATCTTCTTCTTCTTCTTCTTCTTCTGCTGCTGCTTAAAAAATGTCGTTGCTTACTTTGCATCACGGTTTGCAGTTCTAATGCGATATCTACATCTTTCGGCCCTACACATCTGTCTTCGGCATGATGGGTACTTATGTATTTCCTATGTCTACGTTTTGTGTTTTGTCACACATACATAGGACATGGAAACAATGGGAGCTGCAACATGAAATTTTCTATGAAAAAAAAAAGAAATGTTAGTTATTTTTGGTAAGTTACTTACCTATAATCCCAAAATGGATAATTGTCCTGGCTCTTCTCCTGTTGGATATAATGTGGATCGTACATCCTTTTCAGGTAAACATCCATGTTCTAAAATTCTACTGGTTAACTTCACAGCATCACGTGATTATGCCAAAAGGGGGGAAAAATAGTCTTTTGATTGGTGAGATTTAGGCTACTGTTTGATACAATTCTTTCATTCTTTTGGCTGAAGTTAAAATTCAGTTTCATAATAAGCTTATCTTCATTTCAAGGCTTCAGAATCTATAAAATCTACTGAGTAATTATTTTAAAATCTGAAGATAAGAAAACCAACAGTACAAAGGAGCTTGTGGCTAAAAGGCAACATCTTCAACAGCACCTGTTCCTGGATAGAGACGCAGCACTACCTGATAAACTCAGGTGAGATCTCTTCAAGAAGATTAACGATTTCTGAAATTTACGGGGCGAAGAAGAAACACTCGCAGCGATCCAGACACCGAAGAAGGTCAGAAAGGTTATCACTCCTGGCCACAATACACACACACACACAAATACAACTGTAATATCCAGCCAGGAAATTCAAAGCACTGTGTGTTAAAATTATATTGTACGTAACGGAACTTGATTTGGTTCACGAGATCCCGTTCTGAGGGATCTGCCTTTCGTCGAGGCTCATAAACTTCTCAGTACTTGAGCCTTCCTTGGGAGTTAAAGGTTTCCTCGTCGCCCGCTCCAAACCTGTAGAGTATACAGCAATAACGTTTGTTACAATTAAACCTGTTAAAACAGCTAAAAGGTTTTCTCGTGACCCGCTTCCAACCTGTAGTATACAGCAATAACGTTTGTTACAATTAACCCTGTTAAAACAGCTAAAAGGTCTTCTCGTCACCTGCTTCCAATCTGTAGAGAACACAACAATAATGTCTGTCACAATTAACTCCGTTAAAACTGCTAAAAGAGTTAAAAGTGGAAGATAAAAAAGTGATACAGGAGCAATGTTTGCTATCTCACGGAAAAAAAAGTAAGTGTGCAGTGCTTTAAAAAACGCTATGAACGTGCTCAGGTGATGATTGAAATAAAATTTGGCACACGTTATGTTTGATTGTCCAATAACAGATACAATGATAACTTTCAGGCCAGTCACATGTCACAAAAAAAGTTAAAAAAAACTCACCTAATGTGGCTCACCACCCCAAGAAAAGAAAATCAGGGTTTCAATATCATGTGTGTCCTCCTCGGGCAGTTATCACTGCTTGACACCGCCTTCTCATCGAACCAATGACACGTTGTATCAATTGTTGAGGCATGTTATTCCATTCTTCTTGCAACGCTTGGGCGAAATCTTGGCGGTTTCCAGGACGATTGTGTCGTCTTCGCAATCTGCGGTCCAGTTCATCCCAAAATGTGCTCGATAGGTGACAGGTCCGGTGAAACTGCTGGCCATGGCAAGACAGTAATCTGATGTTGTTGAAAGTGGTCCATGTCCACACGTGCGACATGTGGACGAGCGTTATCCTGCTGCAGTATCACGCCTTGTCCATAAGCATCCAGAAAAGGGCATTACTTGGCGTGTAATGTCACGCTATATCGTAAACCTGTAAGGCTGGCATTGAGGAAGACTAGGTTTGTTCGGCCAGCATAGGAAATTTCTCTTCAAACCATTACACTCCCTCCTCTCCTCCTATCCACCTCTAGCACACAGTTATTTGTAAAGCGTTCTCCTCTTCGCCTGTACACTAAAGCACGCCCATCATGGCCTTGAAGACATAATCTGGACACATCAGTGAATAGGATCCGTCTCCATTGATGATAGGGCCATGCCACGTGATGCCTGGCCCAGGTCAAGCGGGTTTGTCTGTGGCGAACTGTCAGTACTGGTCTAACTGTAGGCCTATGAGGTAAGAGATTTACCTCTCTGAGTCTTTTCCGCACTGTCCTGCCTGACACACGTCTTAAACCTGGAATGTTGCTGGCAGTCCATGTTGCCTGGAGAAATCTGTTAAGAAGGTGCATGAGGTAGATGTAGCGGTCTTGTGCAAGGGTGGTAACTCGTAGTCTACCGCTTCTATGGCTATCAGCAATGGAACCATTTTGGTTAAAACGACTTTGAAGGCGCGATATTGTGTTTCTGTGAACATTAAAATGTTGAGATACTGCTGTTACTGTTGATCCAGCAATTAACATCCCAACAGCTATTTTTTTTTTGCTGATGTTCGTTCATTCTTGGCATGATAAAAAAAGATGTTTATGTTGGATTCCACTACTCCTTTCTTCGACGATTACGTGAAGAGATCTCCGAGAATAGAATTACACGCTTATCCTCAATTTATCTGTGGTCAGTAACCAATCATGGATCACTGCATGGGATTTCACTGGAGCTGTGATTGTATGAATAGTGTGATCAACTTCGTGCAGCACGGGGGAGTGGACAACACTTCGTGCCAAATTTGATTTTATTTCACTCATGACAACGTGATTGGTGCGCTTGACACCTCTGCATACTTACTTTTTTCCGTGAGTATATATTTAACTTTGTTAAAACGGCTAACATAATTCAGTTGGGGGGGGGGGGGGAGGGAGTAGTTAATATGTGATACAGCAGTAATATTTACTTTTTGTAATTAACTATTTTAAAACAGAGTGTACAAAACTTTAATATCGTTAAATAAGACAGTAATGTTAATAAGTGATACACTTGTAATATGTGTTATAAATAGCTCTGTAAGGACGGATAATATCGTTAAAAATTGGGGAGAGGGGTGGGTGGGTTGAGGGGGGGTGTTAATGTTAGCTATTTGAAGGGACGGTGAGGGGGGGGGGGATTTGAACTTAAGGCACAAGGCGCACGTGGAAATGTGACTTCAGAACAGACAGGAGATTATATCAGGCTGGCCTTGTTTTATTTGGTGAAGGTGGCTGAACGTTGGATTTGTGATAAGGAATGTGGTGATATTTTTTAACGCTATGTAGCGGTTGTATGTTGTTGTTATTGTTGTTACTATTGTTGTTGTTGTCGTCTCTCTAGAGCTGTTACCGGGATGTTCCTGGCGAGCCCGCAATGTGAAAGTGTTGATGAGCATCGTGCCCACCCTGGCGTGTGGGCTACTGTGGCTAGACCTGAATACCCTGCGCGGACTCCGCATGCTTCTCAGCAGGTTCCACTACCAGAACCAACACAGCGAGCCGTATCCCGTTGGCCAGACTGATTCTGTTACTAGGATCATCAACGAAACAGGTGGAGGTGAGGGGGGGGGGGCCAGCTCCGGCTGGTGGCCCTGATAAAACGTACGGTCATGTTAACTTTGCTCCCTCCGTCGCAAAAGTATCAAGCGAGCATTTCTAGAGGGCGCTGCTAGAAAGAATACTTAGGTACTGGCCGGCAGCGGCTTCCCCATTTCATGGCCTAAAACGGACATACGGGCTTCCTTGCTGGAGCTGTTTTGCTTATAAAGAAACTTGACAAGTGTATTTATATAGAAATCCGAGTCATGTAAATACATATATCGGCTAGAGCTGGAAGGTTATGTAGAAACGCGGGGAGTATAGTTACGTAGAATTCCAAGAGTACTTGGAATATTTATAACTCCCGCTAGCTTATATTTGGTCTGGGTATTATAACAGATTACACACGAATGGTATAATGTAAGAGTCATATGTAGAAGTGATTCACGCGTATATTTCAGCGCTAATACGAAGACGGTATAGCAGAGCCAAAATTTGAGGTATTTTAATCAACGTAGAGTTTGATGTACATGGAAACGGAGATGTTAAATAATGGTAAGACGGGTATGAGAGAGAACAGATAGACAGACAGAAATGAGACAGACAGACAGACAGACAGACAGATAGATAGATAGATAGATAGATAGATAGATAGATAGATATAGATAGATAGATAGATAGATAGATAGATAGACAGATAGATAGATAGATAGAACTTTAATACCCTTTTCCTCTATCTAAGCTCTTTTTCTTCATTTCATTTCTTCCCTACTCTCTCAAATCCTCTAGTTCTTCCTTTCCTCTTCTTATACAATCTTTCTCACTTGGAAACATTAGCCCACACGACGAAAAACCTGCCTACAAGATTACCATGATTACAATGGATTGTTTATCGATCTGTTAGATCCAGGCAGTATCGGTCTGAAACCGTCAGCAAAACATTATCAGCTTTACAATGACACCCAAAGTCGCTTTTGGCTTCGGCTACCTTTCCCAAAGTTCACCACTGCACGGGGCATTGAGGTTTCATATATAGCAATGTGTTAAAAGCTTTATAATCAGCTTTTGGTACGCACGAACAATACAACAATCAGGAGAATGGTTCTTTTCGTATGCTAAACAAGCCACGGGTATGCTGAACCCGGCAAGCTGGGATCTACATAGCGAACTGGAAAGCGGTGCACAAGCAGAAGATGGGAATTAGATGTAATCCAGATCTCCATGGAGACTGCGAGCTGGCGTTCTTTGTAGCCGATGCTGTGAAGACGTTGAAGCACAGCATCGTGGCGGGTTGGAAGTTAGTTAGAGCGACATCCATGAAAGGTTGGGGGGGGGGGGGAGGATTTGCATTGTTATTTTAGCAGACTACAGCTATGGGGGGCTATGGCGATCCCTGCCCTGTTAGCCAGTCTAGGCCTGTTACTGGTGACACCACGGGGAGGTGGGACAGGGTCTTGGTCCGGCTATGGTTCGCCAACCCTGACGCTAGCATGTCAGCTGTGGTTCGCTAATCTTGACGCTAGCATGTCAGCTATGGTTCGCTAATCTTGACGCTAGCATGTCAGCTATGGTTCGCTAATCTTGACGCTAGCATGTCAGCTGTGGTTCGCTAATCTTGACGTTAGCATGTCAGCTGTGGTTGGCTAATCTTGACGCTAGCATGTCAGCTATGGTTCGCTAATCTTGACGCTAGCATGTCAGCTATAGTTTGCTAATCTTGACGCTAGCATGTCAGCTATGGTTCGCTAATCTTGACGCTAGCATGTCAGCTATGGTTCGCCAACCCTGACGCTAGCATGTCAGCTATGAGTCGCTAATCTTGACGCTAGCATGTCAGCTATGGTTCGCCAACCCTGACGCTAGCATGTCAGCTATGGTTCGCTGGTTGCCAAATCGGACAGCGCCCCCCCCCCCCCACCGCCTCAATCGTATCATGAAAGTACAAGTTGTAGCAGGCTGTGTCACATGAGCCTTGCGGGCGAGAGAAGAAATGACCAGCCTCCCGACTCGTCGAAGAGCCTATCAGAGGACTGGTATTGTGTGCGCTTTCTTTTTTTCCTTCTTGTGTGTGTGTGTAAAAATTGAGCATCATCATCATCATCATGCCATGTCAGACACTATAGTCTTATAGCGTTTTAAAATAAGATACAATTATATAAATCTAACGATAATAATGCAACACAGTACATCCAAAACAACACAAAACAAAACAACACAACACAACGGCAACGCATACTGCCAGAAAAACACTGAAAACATTCAACCATTTTACTGACCCTATCAGCATACATCCAATGACCCTTGGCAAACATCTCAACAAGGGGCCCTCAGTACCCTCGCACAAGAGTACAAAAACCTCGCGATCTTAGTCGACCAACTTCAGGATACTGTTGAACTTTGAAGTGGATCTTAGTACTCTCAACGCTTGAAGATAATACGACTGCTAGTGGCAATGCGCTGTTTGTTGGTTAGAGAAACCAGGGCCAGCCAACACCATGTCCGACTTTTCTGTAGGGTTCTAGTAGCAGGGCAGATTCTCCGTCAGATGGTTCTCAGGCTCTCTGTCGATCTGTGTCAACCATGACGGTGGGGGGGGGGGGGGGAGCCAGCAACAGAAATCGACTTCCTACGCCGACTTGGAATCTTCAGTAAATGTACTGCAACCGTATCAGTGTCCACTATTGCTATAATTATGCTCAATATCAGCACGGCGTCACCTGCATGGAACAAAACTTCACAGTACCGTAGACAACAGGAATTAAAACACCAGCAATGACAGGAATATATCTTTATATATATATATATATATATATATATATATATATACTTCAAGCCTCCGCAAGGGTTTTCCACAAATGCCTGTCCTTTGCCTTTTTTTATGCTCTTGCCCAGGTGAGCCCTCAATTGCTCAACATCCTTTCTGTTGTTCTTCTCCATTCTACTACTCTATTACTAAGATATATACGATTATATACTGTTCAAAAAAAAAAAAAAAAGAAACGCGATACTACTGTAGTCGTAATGGACACGAAATGTTAAACTTGTATCGAAATTTTATTTAAAGGAATTAATGTTTCAGTCTTGGCATGAAGAAACTTTAAGACAATGAAATGACGTTCATTAAATTTGGTTTGGACTTGTATTCCTTGCGACTGAGGCCTCCGTTTCAGTAAGGTGTATGGCCTCCTTTGGCATGTATCAGAGAAAGACATCTCCTTGACATGGATCCAATTAGGTGTTGGATCTGTTGTTGTGGGTTAGCTGCCCACTCTTCCCGCAGTGCAAGAGACAACTGTCAGAGATTGGTTGTCGCCACGTCTCGCTGGCTGACTTGAGTTCATCCTATAAGTGTTTTATTAGATGCATGTTTGATGACATGGGTGGCTACAGAATGATCTGGACGTTGTTGTCAGCGAAGAACTGGGTGGTGAGTTGTGCCACATGAGGTCGAGCGTTATTCTGCTGAAAAATCGACCCTGGTGTAGCCAGAAGTGGACTTCTTCCCATGAAATTGATCGTCCGCCATACCAGTACACCTCCACCACCATGTGGAGAAGCCTCATCCACGCAGTTCTGGGCGTAGCGGTCATGGACTCTGCAGTGAACTCTTCTCCGTCTATCGTGTCACTGAAGCAAAAAAGAATGATTCAAAACTAAACCAAACCCTTCTCCAATCATTCGCAACGGTCCACTGACGACGCTGGTTTGCCCACTACAGTCGGTTCTGGCTATGCCGGTCCGCAAGAACGGGACCTCTGTAGGATCTTCTAACCCAAAGACCAGCGTCGTGCAGCCGGTTCCTGACCGTTTGATTTGAAATTCGATGAGCTGCTGCCATTGACTGGACTGTTGAGGACGCAGATGCAAATCGACTCATGAGGTGACGCAGCCGTATGAAGGGGTCTTCGGCAGGAGTTGTGACTATGGGTCTTCCACTGCGCGGCCCGTCGCAACTGAGCCAGTTTCTTAAAATCGTCTCCAAAGGCGACTAATGGTGCTTCTAATCACATTAAATTATCTGGCCACTACACTTTGTGACTGTCCAGTCTGTAAACGTCCAATGATGATGAGTCGTTGTTCTGTAGTGAAATGAGCCATACTTGAGCATTGAATTTTCATATGAATTGATTCGAGGAGCTTCATTTTTTTAAATAGGCATTCAATAACATGGTCAGTGAGTTTTGTGTTCAGTAAGTTTCAAGGGATTCTCGTGAACCTGTCATGAATTATTGTCAAAAATGCTGTTTTGACTAGTGTCGCTTTTCTGTGCTCACGAATCATCTGCTGAGTACAATTCAGGTCAGCACGTGAAGTTGATGTCCAAGTGAACGTTTCAGGCAATTTTCCCTTTAAATTGCAACATCGTATTTGTTGCGTTTCTTTTTTAGAACCACACACACACACACACACACACACACATATATATATATATATATAAATATATATATATATAAATACACACACACACACTGGGCATCTAAGTGGCATAGTGGCTAGCGCGGTGGTCTCATACGCCAAGGTCGGTGATGGAAGGAGGCCCCCTTCTCTACTTGGCTGTCAGGCCAAGGGAAATATGGATACTAGCACCACGGTCTCCAACTTTCTCTGTCACATAACAGTACTTTCATCATCATCATCATCATAATCATCATCATCATCATACGCCGTGCCGGATATCGCTGGCGTCCATGCTTCTCCATCTTGCGCGGTCCCTGGTGTTTCCGATTAATTCAGATGCTTTTCTTTTGTGCATGCCACGTGGTCGGCCCACTGGGATATTTTTCTCTTGGACTTTCCTTTCTTCCCTTTTTTTTCCCCCCTTGAATTTTTCCGGTTATTACTAGGTTCTCTCAGTTCTGTCTTCTCTTGACATGTCCAAGGTATTTCGATTGTCTCTTTTTTTCATATCATTTTAATTCGTTTTCGTTGTTGTGAAACAATTACCTGATCGATAATAGGGCTGTGGTTTTGTCTTTCTATAAATAAAATATACCATATAGCGGATTTATATACGCTTAGTTTTGTTTGTGGACGTTTTAGTAATGATATTCCTTGCTTGATATAGCAATTAGTTTCCGTGGCTTACTCAAATGTGTGTATTGCTTTTCAGATATCACAGGGCCTGTATAAAAAGTCTGATATGGACCCCTTTTTTGGGTAGCTACAGAGGTAGGTTTCTTTATATGATCTACCAATGTGAGAAAGATTTTGATTCCATATTTCTCTGGCCACACTCCCATACCACAGTCGTTTTCTTGGAAGCACTTCAGAGAAGCAGAGATGGCAGAAAAGAATAGGGTATGGAACGTCCCATAGTCTTAATCAGCTATTGTTTGGTAGGTCTGTCATCATCATCATCATCATCATCATCTACCCAGAGATAGAAAGAGGGACAAATCTTGATCGGCTATTGTTGGGTAGATCTATCGCTAGAGGGGCAAGTCTTAATCGGCTATTGTTGGGTAGGTCTGTCGCTACAAGGACAAGTCTTGATCGGCTATTGTTGGGTAGGTCTGTCGCTACAAGGACAAGTCTTGATCGGCTATTGTTGGGTAGGTCTGTCGCTACAAGGACAAGTCTTGATCGGCTATTGTTGGGTAGGTCTGTCGCTACAAGGACAAGTCTTGATCGGCTATTGTTGGGTATGTCTGTAGCTAGCAGGACAAGTCTTGATCAGCTATCTTTGACTTGATATGTTGCTAGAAAAACACGCCTTGATAGACCATCTTTGGATTGGTCTGTTGTTGAGGGACAAGACGAGTTTTGATCGGCTATTGTTCGGCAGGTCTATTGCCAGGGAACAAGATTTGATCAGTTACTGTTCTGCAGGTCTATTGCTAGAAGACAATATATGATCGGCTACTGTTTTACATGTCTATAGCTAGGGGACGAGTTTTGATCGGCTACTGTTCTGCAGGTCTATTGCTAGGTGACGAGTTTTGATCGGCTACTGTTCGGCAGGTATGTTGCTAGGGCAGAAGTTTTGATCGGCCACTGCTCGGCAGATATGTTGCTAAGGTAGAAGTTATGATCGGCTACTGCTCGGCAGGTATGTTGCTAGGGTAGAAGTTTTGATCGGCTACTGCTCGGCAGGTATGTTGCTAGGGTAGAAGTTTTGATCGGCTACTGCTCGGCAGGTATATTACTAGGGTAGAAGTTTTGATCGGCTAATGCTCGGCAGGTATATTACTAGGGTAGAAGTTTTGATCGGCTAATGCTCGGCAGGTATATTACTAGGGTAGAAGTTTTGATCGGCTACTGCTCGGCAGGTATATTACTAGGGTAGAAGTTTTGATCGGCTACTGCTCGGCAGGTATGTTGCTAGGGCAGAAGTTTTGATCGGCTAATGCTCGGCAGGTATGTTGCTAGGGTAGAAGTTTTGATCGGCTAATGCTCGGCAGGTATGTTGCTAGGGCAGAAGTTTTGATCGGCTAATGCTCGGCAGGTATGTTGCTAGGGTAGAAGTTTTGATCGGCTAATGCTCGGCAGGTATGTTGCTAGGGTAGAAGTTTTGATCGGCTACTGCTCGGCAGGTATGTTGCTAGGGTAGAAGTTTTGATCGGCTAATGCTTGGCAGGTATGTTGCTAGGGTAGAAGTTTTGATCGGCTACTGCTTGGCAGGTATGTTGCTAGGGTAGAAGTTTTGATCGGCTAATGCTCGACAGATATGTTGGTAGATGCATGATAATTGCACCTGTTGGGCGAAAAAGATTGTGCTTATTTAAAATGACTACGCGTCTTTGACTGGAAAAATGAACGAAGGAATGTATTCTGTACGGCAGGCGCCGAAAAAAATCGATATCAAATCCAGACAGTGATATGAGCTATGTCGATTCAAGAGAGAACAATGTTAGTGGTATCTAATGTTCTTGTTATCGCCTTGACGGTTATAACCGTTGGGTACAGGCAAGTCCTAGCCAAAAATAAATATCGATATACTGTAAAATCAATACTTTATCGCTCCAAGTAGGAAGAGAATCAATGTAAAAATCCATTATTGAACAATACAGCAGGTGTTGAGATAAGTGAAAACACGATTTTAATTTTGCTCATAAGAATAGATAAATTTGTAGAATGCAACAACTGATTCCGTCAGCCTTATAAAGAGGTAAACTGTACTGCAGTGAGTGAATTCTTCTTCTTCTTTTATTTCCTTCCTTCCTTCCTTCCTTCTTTCCTTCCTTCCTTCCTTCCTTCTTTCCTTCCTTCCTTATTTACTTCCTTCCTTCCTTCCCTACTTCTTTCCCTCCCTCCCTACATTCCTTCCTTCCTCCCCTCCCTCCCTTCCTTCCTTCCTTCCTTCCATTCCTTTCCTCCCTCCTTCCCTCCTTCCCTCCCTTCCTTCCTTCTGGCAAAAAATGGCTTACAGTTACGTTCACACTGCCCAGAAATAAATGCTAGAATCAGAATTTTTAGTCCAGGTCCTGGGACTGTATCTCGTGGAACTGCAGCCAAGAACTTCAAAGATAATCTTTTCAGTGGCTATCAGAATGAGACTTTGTATGGGCAAAAGTTCTCACGTCCAATACTGGCTTCTGTAACAGTTATTACAGAGAAATCTGGGAAGGTACGAGTAAATGCGGGCCAAGCGTGATACTGACCACATCACACGTTCCTGCGCCGAATTTGGTGGAAATGCCTGCCTAACACCTTATCCCCCAATATGCCTTAGTGTCATGGAAACGGAAATTTTATCTTTACCTTACCTTTTTCTTATATTACTGTGTCTTCTAGAATACTTCTTTATATTACTGTCTTCCACAAAAAAAACCCCACTTCCTTACGTTACTATTTTCCCTGATACCTTCTACTTACATTACTGTCTTCCATCATGACTCCTCCTTACAAAAGTCTTCTATAATACTACTTCTTTATATTAACGTCTTGCGCAAGACCCGATTCCTTACATTACTGTCGTGCATCACACTTCATCACTACATTACTTTCTTTCACCATGCCTTCCCATTCACATTCCTCGTCTCCAGTGGTGATACCCCCTTGACATTACTTCTTTCCACGCCTTTCACGATACCTCCTCCTTACATTAGTTTCTTCTATGATACCTTCTCCTTACATTAGTTTCTTCTATGATACCTCCTCCTTACATTAGTTTGATACCTCCTCCTTAGTTTCTTCCATGATACCTTCTCCTTACATTAGTTTGATACCCCCTCCTTAGCTTCTTCCATGATACCTCCTCCTTACATTAGCTTCTTCCATGATACCTCCTCCTTACATTAGCTTCTTCCATGATACCTCCTCCTTACATTAGCTTCTTCCATGATACCTCCTCCTTACATTAGCTTCTTCTATGCTACCTCCTTTTTATTTTTCTGTGAAAACCATTCATTCTGTCCATGTGATTCAGTTCCCGAGTGTAAACTATGCATGGTCTTGTCCTTTCTCTTTTTCTATCTTTCATTTTTTTTCAAACACACACAGCTATATATATATATACACACACACTTAATCACACCGTTTCTTATGTACTGATTTTGCTGTTAAAAATTCTCAGCGACATTTATCATTTAAGACTTTTACTGTTGCGTTTTGTGTCAGAATCACCAGAAGCTTTTGCCTTCACTTCAATGGCGAAAGTCGTCGCAGGATTAATTAATATCATGTGTGTCACATGGACATTTCTGTCATACTTGTATCCACTTGAACAGAACATACAGCAAGAACTAACGGGTGTCTAGTTAACTTGTTCTGACTTATTTGTATCTAGCTGAACAAAACACACAGCGGGAACTTTATGGACGTCTCATAACTTAGTTCTAGAATATTTTACAATCGCGAACAGCGAGAGCTAATGGACGTCTCACAACTTAGTTCTAGAATATTTTACAATCGCGAACAGCGAGAGCTAATGGACGTCTCACAACTTAGTTCTAGAATATTTTACAATCGCGAACAGCGAGAGCTAATGGACGTCTCACAACTTAGTTCTAGAATATTTTACAATCGCGAACAGCGAGAGCTAATGGATGTCTCATGGCCACTGACACCTGTGCGACCTTCTTGCTTTTAAATCTTTACATGTTTCACCGTAGATCTAGAACATTCTCTCAAATGTTCCAGTTATGAAACTCCTTCATATAATACATCGGCATAAAATGCTAAGCTTCCACTGTTTTGTGTTTAAAGTGCTGAAAAACCGAGACTCCAGGTAACAAATAACAAATAACTCTTAATTTGTAACAACTATTTAAGTAAGAAACAGCGTTTACCTTCTCTTGTTGAATTAAGGCACCATTAATCCCAGTATAATGTCCGCTGTGTTCACTTAGTGTATGCCCTCGCAGCAGGTAACAAACTAATCGTCGCAGTCTGGAATTCTGACTGTTGTTGTCAGCAGGTAATAATTTCACGGGAACATAATTGATTGTGTGTGAATGACTGAGTGACTTGACAAGTTATGCGCATTCCCGGAGGGGGAAGATCTTGTCAAACAAAAACTGTCATAAACTGTGCGCCACTCTCTGGTCCGTGATCTGACAAGCCTCGCTCCCCCCCCCCTCCAATCCCCTTAGTTGTGCTGTATGTTTTGGCTACCGTGGACCTGTGTGCCAGGGAGCGTTGCCAACGCCTGCGGTTGACAAATTCACGAGGTCTCTCACCTCCGCCCCTCCTTTTGCGCGTGCTCTCTCTCTCTCTCTCTATCTCTCTATCTCTCGCTCAGATAGATAGATAGATAGATAGATTACAAGTGCGAGGACCCACTCCGAGGTAGCGGTCGGCAGCTCATAACTAACATGCTAGCGCCAGGGTCGATCACACATACGCTGACCAAGACCCTGTTGCACCTCTCCGTTGGTACCCCCCAGAAACAGGCTTACCTTGGCTAACAGACCAGGGATCGCTATAGTCTCCTTGGCAGTGGAGTTTGTTAAAGCAGCACTGCATCTCTCCCCCCGCTTAGCCCAAGCTTCACTTAATCACTGGAAAAAAATAACCGCCATAACCCATTCCCTATTCGATACGATGACGTTCTTCAACATCCTCACAGCTTCGGCCGCAAAGAACATCGGGCTAGCAGACTTAAGAAAACAGAACAACAACAGTTCAATATCTGTACTAAAGATTCTTATCTCTGTCTGTAATAAAGGCAAGTAGAGGAGTATGGTTCAGTTTTACAAAACGGGAAAAAGAAAATTAGAAAATTCAACAGAAACCCAAATGGCAGAGAATAAGGAAGTAAGATAACATATAAATGGAGAACATACAACATTCAGTATTTTGGGCGTGAGTCTTTTTCAAGGATTACATAAAAGGACAACACCGCACATATAAAAAAAATAAATATGAAAATCTTAGCTTTTCGGTCTCTTCTTATTTTGAGAGACGAGCATGTGACAGCACAACAAACTTACTGTGATAGCACAACAAACTTGCTGTGACAGCACAACAAAGTTACTGTGACAGCACAACAAACTTACTGTGACAGCACAACAAACTTACTGTGATAGCACAACAAACTTGCTGTGACAGCACAACAAACTTACAGTGACAGAACAACTAACTTACTGTGATAGTACGACAAACTTACTGTGACAGCACAACAAACTTACTGTGACAGCACGACAAACTTACTGTGATAGCACAACAAACTTGCTGTGACAGCACAACAAACTTACTGTGACAGAACAACAAACTTGCTGTGACAGTACGACAAACTTACTGTGACAGCACAACAAACTTCCTGTGACAGCACAACAAACTTCCTGTGACAGCACAACAAACTTACTGTGACAGCACAACAAACTTACTGTGACAGAACAACAAACTTGCTGTGACAGTACGACAAACTTATTGTGACAGCACAACAAACTTCCTGTGACAGCACAACAAACTTCCTGTGACAGCACAACAAACTTACTGTGACAGCACAACAAACTTACTATGACAGTACAACAAACTTACTGTGATAGTTCTACAACAAAATCACTCTGTCAGCTATAACAGCGAACTTACTGGTAATGTTATAGCAACACCATTAAAAAAAAAACCAAACACTGTGTGACAGTTGTTAAGCAAAAGTCAATAATTAATTACAAGAACACACTCACTGAAACAGTTACAACAATACACTCACTGAAATATTTACAACAATACACTCACTGAAACATTTACAACAATTCACTCATTGAAACATTTACAACAATACACTCATTGAAACATTTACAACAATACATTCATTGAAACATTTACAACAATGCACTCACTGAAATATTTACAGTTATACACTCACTTAAATATTTACAACAATACACTCACTGAAACATTTACAACAATACACTCACTGAAACATTTACAACAATACATTCATTGAAATAGTTTCAACAACATATATTTGAGACAAGCTGAATTCTTTCCAGACTAAATGTTTACGAAGAATTAGAAAAATATTTTGGCCAAACCCATAAGAAATAACATCTTATTAGCAGAAATGCAGATGAAAACACTGACAACAATTATTGAGGAAAGACGCTGGCGATGGTTGGGACATGTGCTCCGAATGACTGACAACTCACTACCAAAAATAGCACTTCTTCTTCTTCTTCTTCGTTCATTTCTACCACCAAAAACCGCACTGTGATCCTACTGAATTCACGCCTGTGGTCCTCGTTAGGTCCCGTGGTCCCCTGTGTGGTCCAAAATAGACCACACGAGATCCACGAAAGGACCACAAGGGGTTCAGAGTATCATAGTGTTTTAGCCTGTATTCTTGGTGGGTCTCGGAAGCGGGATTGCGTGACACCGTGGTTTTCACTGCACCAGTTTAGTCTAGGGTTGGACTTTCTCACCGGAAGACCTCGACGTGTTTAGGATATCAGTGCATCCCCGCTGGGTGAGAGGCGGTAGCCCACCCAGGCCAGAGTTGGACTTTCTCACCGGAAAACCTCGACGTGTTTTGAGATACCCGTGTATCACCACCGAGTGAGAAGTGGTTGCCCATCCAGTCCAGGGTTGGACTTTCTCACCGGAAAACCTCAGCGTGATTAGGATACACAGACATCCCCGCCGGGTGAGAGGTGGTTGCCTATCTAGACTTCCCTGGTCCAGTGTCTCCGACTTCAGCATTTTGCGGTCGTGGCCGCTACCCTTCCTAGTTGTGACCAGGATGGAGCTTTTGTCCAGGAAGACGAATCCTCGCCACTAGTGACTTCTACCCCTGGGTTGAGCCAGTTTAGGCATTTCCCAGTATGGGTGTATTTGGGACGGGACCGACCTCTAGGGCAGAGGTACTGTGACATGCATAGCCTTCAAGATTCACCCCTGGTATGAGCCGGTTTAGGCAAAATTCACCAGTATGGGTGTTTATCAGGCGTTACCGACCTCTAGAGCGGAGGTGGCATGACATGTCTAGCCATCGAGTTCCACCCCTGGTGTGTGCCGGTTTAGGCATATTTCACCAGTGTAAGTGTATTTCGGACGTGGCCGGCCTCTAGAGCAGAGGTGCCGTGGTATAGCTCTCGTAGCGATACTACTGGACATACCGGTTAAACTTCACTTTCCACCACCTTTTCCCATCGGCGCCGCACAGCAACCTTTATTTCTTTTCCGCATTTACTTCCTTAACCGGGAGGAGCTTCACTCCACGCGCGGCATTTGAAGAGTCTCGCCAGCAGTGTCTTAACCTCTGGGACAAGCCGGTTCATGCATTTCACCCGATATGACTGCACTCAGGACGTGGCCGACCTCCAGACCAGAGGTGCCGTGATTTGACTGCTTCGCTTTATCCTTTCTACCACCTTTTCCGCAGTGATGCTGCGCGGCAACCTCATTTGCAAATTTCTTCACTGGCCGGGAGGAGCACCGCTCCACGCACGGCAGCTGAAGATCTCGCCAACAGCGGCAGATGAGCTACCAAACGTGCCACTCATCTACCCTAAGTAACTGGTTTCAGGCGCCAGATATTCGCCCTCGCCCCTTCTCCTGTCAGTTTAAACAGTTCTGCCACGGGAAGGCCAGGAGCTGGACTTGACTGCTAGAGGCTGTTTGTGGCGCGTTTGCAGTCCTTAGAACCAAAAATAGCACTAAGATGGACACCGCAGGGGAGCAGAAGTAAGGGTAAACCAAAAGAGACATGGAGAAGAACAACAGAGAGGATGTTGAGCAATAGAGGGCTCACCTGGGCAGGAGCAGAAAAAAAGGCGAAGGACAGGCATTTGTGGAAAACCCTTGCGGAACCCCCATGTGCCCTGCGCACTTAAGGCTCAGAGAGAGAGAGAGAGAGAGAGAGAGAGAGAGAGAGAGAGAGAGATATTTGAGACAGTTCCAACAACACACTACCTGATACAGTTCCAACAACACACTACCTGATACAGTTCCAACAACACACTACCTGATACAGTTCCAACAACACACTACCTGATACAGTTCCAACAACACACTACCTGAGACAGTTCCAACAACACGCTACCCGATACAGTTCCAACAACACACTACCTGAGACAGTTCCAACAACACACTATCTAACAAACATTATTTTAAAAAAACCGAGTTTCAAAATGATTTCTCGAGGACTGTTAATCGACACTAACCAAACATTGGCTCAGCGCCTAATGTCCCATAACTCTCCTCAACAGATGGTTAGAAACACGACCTACTTGGCTCAGAATGAAAGGTGTACAATGTGTGTATACAGATTAGCGTACAACCTAAGAGGTACCCATTGTATACATTTACACTCTCCTTACTCCAGCTATATTTGGATGTCAGTAGAGAAGGGACGGCAAGAAAGGGAAGAGCTATGTTGATGATTTATGAAATTTTGGTTCATTCTTTTTACACATCTTGTTACAATCCGTGAAATGAAGGTTAATAGTTCCTATCACAGCGCTTGTCACTATTTGGATGTAAAATATTGTCACTAAAATGCTGGTCACTGGTATTACTACATCATCTCGTCACCAAAATGCTGGTCACCGATGTAATAGAATGTAGATTTATAGAATGAAAGTTGGAAAATTTGGGTGTAAAATCTCGTCACCAAAATGCTGGTCACCGATATTAATACATCATCTCTTCACCAAAATACTGGGACAGATATTACATACTACATTATCTTATTCAAAAATGCTGGTCACCGACATTACGGACAACATGATTTCGTCACCAAAGTGCCGGTCACTGATATTAGTACTACATTATCTCGTCACCAAAATGCTGATCACCTATATTACATGCTGCATGATCTCGCCACCAAAATGCTGGTCACCGATATTACATACTGCATGATCTCGCCACCAAAATGCCGGTCATCGACATTACATGCTGCATGATCTCGCCACGAAAATACGGGTCACCGATATTACATGCTGCATGATCTCGTCACCAAAATGCTGGTCACCGATAATTACATGCTGCATGATATCGCCACCAAAATGCGGGTCACCGATATTACATGCTGCATGATCTCGCCACCAAAATGCTGGTCACCGATATTACGTAATACATGATCTCGTCGCCAAAATGCTGGTCAAAACTAAAATAGTTTTAAAACGCTGAGCACCTGCAGTCTCTCCCTCTCTCGTTCTCTCTCTCTCTCCTCTCTCTCTCTCTCTCTTTCTTACTCTTCCTGCCTTTCGGTCTCTATGTCTATCGCTCTCTCTCTTCACCCTCTATTTCTTTCTTTATCGTCTGTCTGTCTCTCTTTTTGCCTCTGTCTCTCTTCACACACACACACACACACACAAATACACACAAATACACAAACACACACACATTCTCTCTCTCTCTCTCTCTCTCTCTCTCTCTCTCTTTCTTTCGCTGTTTGTCTGTCTATCTTTTTCTTTGTCTCTCTGTTTCTCTCTTTATCACTTTTCTCTTTCCCTCTTTCTCCCTTTCTGCCTCTGTCTCTTTCTCGTCCTCTTTTTTTTCTCTTTCTCTATCCCTCTCTCGCCCTCCCATCCTAGATAAAAATATAAACTATACTCCTTTCTGCAACTACAAACTCTTCCAGTATCTTTTTGATGTTGATTACATGCCTCCACAAAAAGGTATTTTAGACTGCTCTTACAGACACCGAACTCGGTCAATTGTTTATTATGGAGAGTACCAGTTTTCTATTTGGTGGACAGTCATTTATATATGTACATAGTTACTTTCTGTAGTCATTTATATATGTACGTAGTTACTTTCTGTAGTCATTTATATATATGTACGTAGTTACTTTTTGTAGTCATTTATATATGTATGTAGTTACTTTCCATAGTTATTTATATATGTACTTGGTTACTTTCTGTATTGAGTGCATAGATAAGAGTGAAATGTGAATGTTATACTTTAATTTTATTTTATGTCTCTCAGATATCTAATGCTGGTTATGTAACAGAATAACAATTCTGTACAGAGTGTATTGGGTATAGCCCTGTAGTTGTGGTCTGGTAGACCACAACTCATCACCGTGTGCCAAGCACGTGGTTCGAGAAAATTCGAAGTCACGTGGTTCAGTTGAGCGGGAGGTATGCATGGGCTGAGAAAGTTAGTTTTTGGTCAGAATGTGTTAGAGTAAGGTTGTGTGATTGACTCTAGTATGTGGTAGAGAGAGCCTTACTTGTTTGTTGTAGTAGGAGCTTATTTGGTTTGTGATGTAGGAAGAATTTTAGTAGTTTTATTGCAGGTTGGAATCTCGTTTAGGAAGAGTTTCTACCAATGGCAATTTGTTGGTAGTGAGATGGAAGAATTAGTTTTTCCCTGTGTTGGCTGAGGTTTTGTTGATAATGTTGTAAGTATTGATTTTTTTGTGTATAGTACATTGTAAGGTTTTCGCCCATATGGCGTAGAGTTCGCTCACGCCGGGCACTGTTAATGTAATTCTTGTTCAGCCTGATGGCTATATTTCCATCATTCATGATTTCACCCTCATTATGTCCATTAATAAATGTGCGTGGTCTGATGAAATACTACATCAATTGGCTTTGTTGGAATTCTCATTGTTGACTAGTTGTTTTGGTTGGAAGACTGCCAAGTTATGTTAAGCTGTTGTATTTGTATTATTTTGTGGAGTTGGAAGCCTGGGTGTCTTGTTGTATTTTCTCAGTGTATAATATAGAAAATTAGGTGATTGTTAGAACACCAACAACAAGAAGAAATGTATAAGTTCAAACTGTACTCCACAAGTAGACAATGATCAAACCAGTAGAAAACCATTTTAGTTGGCGCCAATACTATTTCAGGGGTGCCTTAAAATTATAAATAGTCAACTATTACAATTATATGAGGAGAATATTTGTAGAATGTATGGAACAGAGTTGTATGATAAAGGCCAGAATGTCAGATGGGCCTGCGTGCCCAATTCTTAGCCCTTTGAAAATAAAGATCGATCAATCAATCAATCAATCAATCTGCTTCTCTGCCTCTGTCTCATTCTTGCCCTCTGTATCTCCGTTTGTTTTTCTCTCTTTCTCTCTTTATGTATATTTATCCCTTGTCTCCTTTCCTTCTCCCTCTTGTGTCCCTATCTTTCTCTCTGTTGTCCTCTCTGTTACTGTAAACCTTGTTTATAAAGAGCTTATTCACTCTAAACCTTGTACATAAAGAGCTTTTCTTTACTCTAAACCTTGTATATAAAGAGATTTTTTACTCTAAACCTTGTATATAAAGAGTTTCTTCACTCTAAACCTTGTATATAAAGAGTTTCTTCGCTCTAAACATTGAATATAAAGAGCTTCTTCACTCTAAACCTTGTATATAAAAAGCTTCACTTTAAATTCTGTATATAAAGAAGACTCTCAGCTTTGTATGTAAAGAGATTCACTCCAAAATTTGTATACAAAGAGTCTCTTCACCCAGTCTTGCATAAAGTAAACTTTCCTACTCTTTCTACTTTTCCTATTGCTTTTAAAGAGTTTATTTCTTAGCCTTCTGGCCCCGTGTTTGTATTATTATTTAATATTATTTATCTGCCCAAGTGATATAACAATGTAGTAGTGTGGACTATCATATTATTGATGAAGACTGAAGATGATTAAGTTTTTCTTTTGATCATAACACATCGAGGTCTCACACGCAGTATCACGTTCACTTGATCTGAGCAAGTCCGATGAAATGTTCACTGCATTATTTAATTCTGACAAATGAGTTCAAGATGTATTGTCTACAACATCACTTGGAATGAATCATTTAATCCTTTTGTCCACAATATCAAACTCTAATCATGTTCTACATACAGCATTTCTGCAATATTCTCCAGTTCAAGATATTCAACATGTGATACTAGGACGATTCTGAACTCGTGTTTTCTAATAGATCTGCAACACGTGGTCTGCTAATTTCTCGTCTGAAATCTCTTTACTCGAAGTCTCAAAGTAACAAATCTTCTTAATCACTTGAGTCACTTGAAGCATATCTTCAGCCTAACACTACTTCTGATTCTATATCGCCTCGTCCTCGTTCTTGTTCGTCTGTGTTTAGGTCCCCTCTGCGTCTCCTAGTGAGTGTTCTCGGAATCGTGGCATGGACTGTCTTCCACTGGTGTCTGGACTGTCTTCCACTGGTGCCTGGACTGTCTTCCACTGGTGCCTGGACTGTCTTCCACTGATGTCTGGACCGGCCTCTGCTTGCTGACAGTCCTGGTTCACGCGGTACCCCTCTCTTGTCCTCTTTGCTGTTCTTCTCTTCGCTGTCTACTTCTGGCGATCTCCCTCACTTGTCCGCTAGCCTCTGGACTTCCTCTTCTTGGGGGCTCCTTCCTTCTTGTGCTCCTTACTTTGACGTCTGGACCGTTCTCTATTCACTAATCGTCCTTCTTCCTCCGTCTTCGGGCTTCGTGACTTATATGTCGTAAGTCAATTGTCCAACAGGCCACGCCTCTAAATATTTAATTGGTCAGCTTGCCGAGTCGGTCACTCCTTTATTTAAAAACCGTGTGCAATAGCGTCCTAAGATTAGCAAGCTAATACGTGTCATGCATGTTAGTCCGCGTCAACTCCGTCTATACAATTGTCATTTGCCTAAGTAATTATCTTGCTCTTTCATGTCGGAGGTTTTATTGTGTCATTGCTTTTCATTGTGTCCGTCTCTTCTATTCGTCTTTTCTATTCTGTTTATACGTGTCAGCGCACAGTCATACAGGGTCATGGAAGTTTGTTTTTCTACCTAATTTTCCTATTTACTTTTTCTGTTGCTATTAGATGTTACTAGTATGCCTAAAATAAATTCATAATCATATTCATTAATAAAAGTAATAACAACTATAATCATTACTTACAAGGCCATGCTACAGTGGTTTATGATCTGGGTCATCATCATTGCACACCCCAAACATATTCATCAACGTCCTGTGATTGATAGCGCATGTCCTGTGTTAGCTGACCAGTTGTTTCGCATGTCTAGCATGTCTCTCGTTCCTGGTCGTGCCGATCTATATTGCCAGCTCTTTCAAGTCTAAGCAGCCATGTAGATTCACTGCCCTCGAAGTCCTCCACTCTGCCTATCTCTCTGAGCGCGTTAACAATATCAGCCCGATCCGCTGGTTGTCCGTCTGTCATGATGGCAGAACCAGCCAATCAGCTCTTTCTTTTCCCTGGATGCCCACGTGCCCAAGGACAGATGAAAGTGACTGCGAATCGTTGGTTTCTGCAATGACTCAGGCCACTGCCTACGTACAGAATCTGCTTCGACCTTCCAGATCATGTTCTTAAGTATGCAGACACTGGTATAGTCTTGTGACTCCGGCCATACTCTTCTTCTTTGTTCGCATCTACCACCAAGGTTACCCTGTGATCCTACTGAATTTACTCCTGTGGTTCTCGCGATAGTCTCATTTAGGATGGAGGCTCAGAGCATCGTGGGGCTTGGGCCTGTATTCTCGGTGGGTCACAGAAGCAGGATTGCGTGACACCGTGGTTTTCGTTGCACCAGTTTAGTCTAGAGTTGGACTTTCTCACTAGAAAACCTCAGCGTGTTTTGGATATGAATATGTCCCCACCGGGTCTCTAGCCATACGAATATCCGCCCATATGTTAGCAGTCAACCACATGAAGGGAAATAATACTAAAAAAGAAATTGATGTTCCTAAATATTGCCTTATGTCCCTTTACTCTGTCTCCGTTGGTGTTGTCTCCCCTTCATGTGTAGTGGTGGTTTAGTTGTTACTGCATTTGCAAACGGATCAGAAGGTTCTTGGTTCGATTTCGCACGGGGGCGGATTTTTTTCGAACCGGGTGGCTATAGGGTCAACCCAGCCTAAAAAATGGGTATCTGGGGTAACTCAAGGAAAACACAAGGCAGTGAGGTAATATGCTGTCATCTTTACCTCAAATGTTGTAGTGGTCTAGAAATGTGAAAGCACTAACACTTCACATCAGGGGCTACAAGAACAACAAGAACAACAACAAGAACAACAACAAGAACAACAACAACAAGAATAACGAGAACAACAATTACTACAAGAACAACAACAATTACTACAAGAACAACAACAAGAACAAGAAGAACAAGAAGAACAACAACAAGAATAACGAGAACAATTACTACAAGAACAACTACAACAACAACAAGAACAACAACAAGAATAACGAGAACAACAATTACTACAAGAACAACAACAACAAGAATAACTAGAACAACAATTACTACAAGAACAACTACAACAACAACAAGAACAACAACAAGAATAATGAGAACAACAATTACTACAAGAACAACTACAACAACAACAAGAACAACAACAAGAACAACAAGAACAAGAACAAGAACAACAAGAACAACAACAACAATAACAACAAGAAGAACAACAACAAGAATAACGAGAACAACAATTACTACAAGAACAACTACAACAACAACAAGAACGGCAACAACAAGAACAACTACTACAAGAACAAAAATAACAAGAACAACAACAACTACAAGAACAACAACAAGAACAACAACTCCATGCTCATTCGTTGAGGAAATCCCTGCAAATTGGTGCGAACGCCTTCCACTCGAGCAGTGTAGCACAGGAAGTGTGTGCATGACGTCACGGGTCTCACCTTCCACGATGTTGTGGATCAAGAAGAAACAGAAGAAATCCCAACGAGGCGTCACAACAAACAGGGCTGTGAGTAACATCAGTAAATCTACAACCAATAGGATTCCTATTTTGCATGATCTCTCATTTCCATCACTGCATTTTTGTAAATCCTCGGCTGTCGTAGTTTCCTTGTGGGTGGAGGTCTAGAAATGACACTATCTATATCCAGTGATCGCTACACACACGCTCTGTTGAGGTAGCTGTCACAGCCAAAAAATATTGGAAGAGAAATTTCAGAGCAAATGATGTACTAGTAAGTAGTTACGTCTATGTTTTGTTTTATTTTGTGCCCAGCATTTCCAGCCTCAGTTAAATGGCCTCTAAGGATTTGGTTTGTGTGGTTGACGACGATCCATTCCCGCATGATGCGAAAGGTCCGAAACTAGTCAGCCAGGATGAGTTTGTCCTAACTAAGGTTGTAGGGCTGACGAACATTTCTAAAAGTGCACTGGACTGTAACCAGGTGACGGGCTACGTGGCTTTCCCGGCCTCATGCATGCTGGTTCTCCTTGACCCGAAAACGAACGACCAAAAATTCATGGAAAGTCCATCTGGGAAAAGCATCTCCTGCGTCTGCTTCTCCGACGATGGTCGTCTGGTTGCTTTCGGTGAAACCGGCCTGAAACCTTACGTGTCCGTGTGGGCACTGAAAGATCACAAGGAGCACGGTAAATTTATGGTTGACCACTCCGTTGGCGTCAAAACCATCGCATTCCACCCGAAGTCATTTTACGTGGTCGTCATAGGCCTACAGGATCTGAACATAGGAGTCTGGGATTACCTGAGAGGCCAAAGACTAGCCTTGACTAAATGGCAAACAATTCCGCTGTCGATGACCATACCGAAGTCTGGGTCCAGCGTCATCTTGTGCGGGCACAGAAAGATCACGTTGTTCAACCTGGACAAAGTCAACTCAAACTGTTACGAAACAAACGTATTCGAGGAAAGGAAAGCCGTTCTCCTGGGTCGGCAAAGCGAGTACACATTCGTGGACATCACCAGCGGGAAAGGCAAATTTGACAAGAATGTGTACACGGTCACAACCTGCGGGTATCTCTGTGAAATCAAACTGGGAGATATCCTCATTGACAAGGCCATTAAGGTGGACTCGCACGCCTACTGCGTTCGCTTTGCCCTGAATCACGTGTTTGTCGGCTGCTGCGAAGGAGTTGTCAAGATCTGCAGCCCTGATATCCTCACAGTTGCTGTTGCAGTGTCCCTGGATCAGCTTCTAGGCTCAGAAGCATTTCCGCAAGGTGCGTCCAAGCTGTACTTGGATACCACTGCCATAGCAGTCAATGAGAAGGACTCTATAGTCACGTGCATATACGCGAACTGCAGCATTTACTCGTGGCAAATCAACAGCTTCACGAACAACATTGAGTGCTCTGTGTTACTACCATCATCCGAAGATCAACTGGACAGCCCGGGGCTAGACAGCTGCGTCAGCGAGAGTGCGTGCAGGGCCAACATGTTTCGATCTTTCATGGGCTGCCTCGATGTCACGAAGGGATCCAGACTTCTCGACACAGAAACTCTAGCAGCAAGAAACGGGATGCGCTGCCACCACGGACTGATACACCTCATTAAGGGTGGAGCAGCCAAGAACCAGCACGCGACAGCCTACCGGTTTAGTCCTGACGGGCGGGACGTAATCTGCGGGAACGAGGCCGGTGAAATAAAAGTTTACGATGCCTCGTCTGGTGTTCTGAGGCGAGTGATTGAGGCGCACAGCTCGCAGGTTATGTGTATCGAACTGATGTATGACAATGACTACCAGCTGGTCTGCTCCGGCGGAAGAGACAGGATCATATTCATCTTAAACGCCAAGACTGACTTCAGTCTCGTCCAAGTTCTCTGTGACCACTCGGCCGCCATCACGGCCATCAGCCTGGTCAGTCATGGCGGGTTGCTCACTTTAGTGTCAGCGGCGGCGGACAATCTCATCCTAGTGCGGAGAGCCACTCCAGGCAACTCTCTTAAGTTCACCGTCACCGGACAAATCGTGGAGCCCAGGTGCAACAAAGCACTGAACGTGTCTGGTGATTACATCATAACAGGGGATAAGAATGGAAATATTAAACTGTTCAAAGCGGATCCAATATTCAACCCCAAACTCACGAAGACGCTGAAAACTATCCCCAGGAACAACCAAGGAACCTCCGTGCCCAGGCCAATGTGCATGGATCCAACAGGAAGCTTTATCGCGACCACCCAGAACCCAGGGCAGATCGTGGTCTATCACCTGCAGACGGGGCAGCCCATAGCCTCGCTATCGGGGCAAACTGACGCAACAGCCATAAAGTTTACAAACTGCCTGAAGTACATGGTAAGCTCAACGTCGAACGGGTGCACCATGATCTGGCGACTGCCGGAGCGCATGACGGAATTTCTGAAATCCAAACGCAGCAAAGCCTTCGAGGTGGAGATCGCTAAGGAGACCACGTACGAGACAACGTACGTGTCGTGTGTCAAAGTATGCAAAGAGATGGGCATGAGAGGATCTAACCAGGGCAACGACCAGCTTCAGTACTCGGGGTCAGATTCCAACCATAATTACGAATCCGACGCCACGCCGAGCATCGAATCTCTGAGCTTCCTGCGAGTTGCGCACAACCGCGAGAAGGATCCAGACAGGCATAGCATATGCAGCACCGGGAGCTACATCAGCTGCAGTACTTGCACCGGTTCCTGCTCCGACACGGTCCACTGGTGTCCTTCTTCTGACTCGAGCGTCCAGACTAACTCAGGGACCGACAGATTATTCTTTGGAAGCGGCGACTGTGGAGCGGGCAGAATCCTCGAAGATGGCCAGTGCAGGAGAGTTGGGGTCTTCAAGCAAAAGAGCAGCGAGAAACTGAACCAACCCTGCAGCAGGGACGAAGCAGCCGCTGATAGTCAAGACAACAAGATAGCGAAAAATGAGAAGGGCTTGAGCGGCCACTCTGCAACTAAAGATTGCAACAATTTTGCAGTTGCCGATTTCATGAAGGACGAAGGAAAGGCTGGCAACAAAGAATGGATCAAATATGGCTTGAGTAATTTATATTCGAAGAATATGGCTATCGAAACCGCAGCCACACCCGATACAGATTCCACCAGATCAGCAGCCAAAGATGTAAATCTCGGGGAAAGTGACATTTTTCAGATGACATCTACGCCAGCAGAGGTCAAGACAACAAATATACGTCGGATAGAAGCCAGGGTATTGTGTAATGCTTCAGAAAACAACAAGGACGATCAGCAGCGAGCCGGAGAGACCTTGAGAACAGGTTTAGAGTCTGTTATATTCAGCAACCCTTTACACGTGGTCAAGGATGCCACTCATCAAGACAAGGACAGTGGACAGTTTCCAGTTAGAAAAAGCGATAAACCTGATTGTCAAAACGGCCCTCCAGAGCGAGGCCCCGATTTGGCGCGAAGACACCTGGCACTTCCGTCCAACAGTCCACTTGGTCGGAAAAGAATGCTTTCACCCTCGTCACCAAAGTCAAACCTGTCATACAAAACTGCTTGCTCGCCAAGACCCACAACAAGTAAAGACACCTCGTGCTCCCCTGCCAACTCTGCTTTTTTCAGTCCATCTTCGTGTCCGAGTTCAGAAGCCGAGGATGCCGGAGGCAGATTTCGAACTGCTTCTGTTAGACAAGAACATGACAAGGTTCTTCGCCGAGCGCTAGACCTCCCTCAGGATGGCGGTCAGACTTCCAGCCTGGCAATCTCTGAAGACAGTTTAAGTGCCCTCACGTCCAGTAGCATCAATGTCCACATGGACCCAAACGTCAGTTCGTCGCTGTCAGATATCTTGCCCCCTGCGTCAGTCAAAGAGCCAGTATTAGAAAACAACTTTCTCAAGGACATTCTGCAAACATTTCACCCGGAAGGCAAAAAGCTGCGCGATAAAGATTCTGAGATGAAAAACAGGAACCGGAAGACATGTTTTGAATCTGCGACATCTCCTCAAGGCAACATGTCAACATTTTTAAATAAACAGCGAGTACTTAATCCTTCGGTTACCATTTCTTGCGCTAGCAAAAACGAAACATCCAGCAATAAATCTGAAGATTTTGTTGGGGACGATCACAACCACAAGAAGGCAACAAATGGAGAGATGCTAGTAGCAACAGACAAACCAGTTGAGGAACAAAATAAATCACATCAAGGGAGCTTACCCGACTGTGACGAGAGCAACCCTAAGAATTTTGGATGTGCAGACGAAGAGGAAGTGTACAACTATCACTCGATCACTCGGGACGAGCACGGGAAACTCAGGCGGGTTGCCAACCCAAACATGAGTTCTCCCCAGAGCCCCCTCTTACAGAACCGAGACATGAAGTCTCCCATGACCTCCCCCAGGGAATTCTTCAGTCCTAAAGATTGCTCCCATTCTGAGCAACGATTCCACGACTCAATGATGTGGAACATTCAGTGTTGCAGATGCTCTCACAGGGACGAAGCTAACACCGGTTTCTCCATGAACACAAATTCAGTGACTTGTGACGAAGATGACAGTCGCATGTTGTATACTACCCCAAGTTCTCAGGCAACCTGCGAAGAGAGAGCAACCGGGATGGCTTCAAATGCTTGTCAGCCCGACAACACGAAACAAAACGTAAACACCAGTGAAGGTTGTAGACAAAAAAGTGCAAAGGACATGAGCGATCAGAGGCTGGAGGAGTACTTCAGCGAACTTCGTCAGTGCCTGCAGCTAACAAACACCCAAGAAACGGTGTATAAGCTTGCATGCGACTCCCAGGATCAAGAACTTATGGATCTTTTAGAACTGGTTCTGAAGAAAAAGCCAACAAGTTTATCGGAGCCATTACCGTCAAACGATATAGAAGCCATCAGACGCAATTTGATGGAGTCAGAAAACAACGGGCAACAGTCTCAGAATGTTTGTAACAGTAAAATATCATTACCCAGTAACAGTCCATTAATTTCGACAGAAAAAGAGACACCGCAGAAGCCCATGGTAAGTCCTAACAGAAAAGCGCTGACGTCTTCAGACGTCGATAAGCTCGAGAAGGTAGAAAGATCGTCGAGGAAGTTTGCGAACCAAGCCGGGGATAATCCACCGCGTGACGACAGTACAGCGAGAACTATTATTAGCCTTGTGGGGCAAATACTGACGAACAGAAAAGCTGCCCACGAGCTGAAGGCGAGGACAGGAAATCCCGAGTCCATCGCAGCTCCGTGCGCTTCAGACGGAAAATCTGTGGACGGTTGCGGAGAGAAGACACAAGTTCCGGTTATCTCAATGCAGGAAGCACAAGGCCAGCTTCAGAAACAACAGAGATCCACAATGCAGCAGTATTTGATGAGGAAAGCAAGGAGCACCTGCAGCAGGCATCATAAGGACAACAATAGCTTGAGCGTCCTTAAGGAGGCGGATGAAGGAAAGTTATCCTTACATGAAGAAACAGACAACAGCCCGGATAGTCGCCGCTTCAAGAACAATTCTTTAATATGCCCGCCATGCCTGGGTCACTTTTACCCGGGGAGAGCACTGGATTCTGGGACGCGAGGCCCAGTGAGTGAGAAATATTCGTATACCAGGTTCCTGTCTGCAGATCGGAAAGCTGACCGCTCTGGGAAGGGGCATGCTGATGGACAGACACTGTGGGCTAGTATCTCATCGGACGTGAACAAACGGAAAGGCCCGTACCCGGCTGAGAAGGAAGGCGTCCCACAGAAACAAATGCCTGAAAATGCTCATCAGCAACCCAAGTTTACGAAAGGTTGGTGCATCCGAGTTTGTATATCACATGTCATTTTTTTTTTTTTCACAAAAGCGGTTAAATTTGATGTGATACTGAAGTCCAGGTAAGTTCTTGCAATTGAAGAAGAAGAAGAAGAAGAAGAAGAAGAAGCACCAATTACCATTCGAATACTCGAGGCGAACATGATCAGCTCAGACAGGTTGTCAGCTCAAACATGGAGCTCTCCACCCAAACAAACATGGAGCTATCCACTCAAACAAACATGGAGCTCTCCACCCAAACAAACACGGAGCTCTCCGCCCAAACAAACATGGAGATCTCCGCCCAAACAAAAATGGAGCTCTCCACCCAAGCAAACATGGAGATCTCCACCCAAACAAACATGGAGCTATCCACCCAAACAAACATGTAGCTCTCTGCCCAAACAAACATGGAGCTCTCCACCCAAACAAACATGGCATGAACATAACGATCTGAACTCCTCCTTGGCTGTTATTTTTCTGTATCATCTAAACTGCGAAGACAATATGTCAAACATGGCATCATATCAGCTGATATAGGAAAAGTCCACTACATACCCAGGTAAATCATTCTGCATCCTTAAAGGTAAATCGATCTGTGCATAACATTCAGCCATGCTTTTCTTGACATATCGGCGGTCCTTTTCGCTACTAGGTTGTTCCGTAAAATTCCGCAGATTTTTTGGCCTATTTTTTGTTAAAGTAAGTCCAGATCTATGTATGTTGGAGCTACGTAAGTTGGGATCCGTCGTATAAGCTGGCTATCTTTGACTCTCTTAGCTGATACAGGTAAAAATGCTTTTGAGACAGACCCTTCGCAATAGGGAAACAGGGTAGCAGCCTGTCTTGATGGCTAGTTCGCAGCGTCATAAAAGCCTGTTTAGGAAGTAAATAGCCTTTGATTTAAAATAAATGCTATTTTGACTAGCTTAATGCCCACGCAATCCGCTTCAGAGACCCACCAAGAATACAGGCTAAAGCCCTGCAATACTCTGAGCCCCTTGTGGTCCTCTCGTGAATCTCATGTGGTCCTTTCGGGGACCACACAGGAGACCACCGGACCTAACGAGGACCACAGGCATAAATTCAGTAGGAGCACAGTGCGGTTTTGGTGGTAGAAGCGAACGAAGAAGAAGAAGAAGACTAGCTTAATAATAATGTCCTTCAACGACATTTGTGTTCCAACACTAATCTCGTGATAATTCTAATATAAATAACACGACGAATAACTTTGCTCCTTTCGCCATCTCTTGACCAGTAGTTCAGACTAGTAACTTTATTCTGTCCTCTTTCTCTTGATCAGTATCTCCGACTAGTAACTTTATTCTGCTCTTCTTTTCTTGACCAGTAGCTCTGACTAGTAACTTTATTCTGTCCTCCTTCTCTTGACCAGTAGCTCTGACTAGTAACTTTTTTGTGTCCTCCTTCTCTTGATCAATAGCTCCGACTAGTAACTTTATTCTGTCCTTCTTCTCTTGACCAGTAGTTCTGAATAGTAACTTTATTTTGTCCTTCTTCTCTTGACCAGTAGCTCTGAATAGTAACTTTATTCTGTCCTTCTCTTGACCAGTAGTTCTGAATAGTAACTTTATTTTGTCCTTCTTCTCTTGACCAGTAGCTCTGAATAGTAACTTTATTCTGTCCTTCTTCTCTTGATCAGTAGCTCTGACTAGTAACTTTATTCTGTCCTTCTTCTCTTGATCAGTAGCTCTGACTAGTAACTTTGTTTTTTCCTCCTTCTCTTGACCAGTAGCTCTGACTAGTAACTTTATTCTGTCCTTTTTCTCTTGACCAGTAACTCTGAGTAGTAACTTTATTCTGTCCTTCTTTTCTTGATCAGTATCTCTGACTAATAACTTTATTCTGTCCTTCTTCCCTTGACCAGTAGCTCTGACGAGTAACTCATTGTTCCTCGTTCTCTTGACAAGTAGCTCTGCTCTGACTAATAACTTTGCTGTTTCCTCTTTCTCTTGACCAGTAACTCTGAGTAGTAACTTTTTCCTGTCTGTCTTCTTTCGTGGACAAGAAAAATTACCGTCTACAGTGTTTCTCAAACTGGGACGTACATCTCATAGGATGTACGAATATTTGCAGTTGGAGGGATTAGAATATCCTTATATTAATCCTTTTCCAGAACTTGGTTGAACTATGTTATGGGGTGGGGGCTGTGAGGCATCACAATCTTTGAAGCATTGAGGTGTGGCAAGATTCAAAAAGGTTGGGAAACACTGATCTAATTTGAAAGTTTATCCTGTTCATTTTGTCTTGACTAGTAGGTCAAACTAGTAACTTTAACTTGTGTATCATGTCTTGATCAGTAGGTTAGACTAGAAACTTTATCTTGTCTACCTTCTCTTGACAATAGGTCGGACTTTATGTTGTCTACCTTCTCTTGACCAAGAGGTCAGACCAGTAAATTTATCTTGTCTACTTTCTCTTGACCAGAAGGTCAGACTAGTAACTTTATCTTGTCTACCTACTCTTGAGTGCAGGTCAGACTAGTAATTTTGTCTTGTCTACCTTCTCTTGCCCAAGAGGTCAGACCAGTAAATTTATCTTGTCTACTTTCTCTTGACCAGAAGGTCAGACTAGTAACTTTATCTTGCCTACCTACTCTTGACCAGATGGTCAGACCAGTAACTTTAACTTGTCTATCTTCTCTTGACCCGAAGGTCAGACCAGTAACTTTATCTTGTCTACTTTCTCTTGACCAGAAGGTCAGACCAGTAACTTTATCTTGTCTACCTTCTCTTGACCCGAAGGTCAGACCAGTAACTTTATCTTGTCTACCTTCTCTTGCCCAAGAGGTCAGACCAGTAACTTTAACTTGTCTACCTTCTCTTGACCCGAAGGCCAGACCAGTAACTTTATCTTGTCTACCTTCTCTTGACCCGAAGTTCAGACCAGTAACTTTATCCCTTTCTCTCTTTGACCATATCACTTACTTGACATATTCTTCCTTCTCCTCACCAGTTGCCCTGACAAGGGAACCTTCCAAAGTTCAGGATGAAGCACGCGACAGCCGTGTACATAATGATAACACAGGCACCACAGAGCGGAAGTACACACCTCCCATCGTCGAGCTCTTCAGAGACCAGGACGACTATTTGAAGAAGCTGAAGGAGGTCAGAGAGAAATTCGAAATGAGCATCCAGGCTCTGAGCAACGAGAGAAAGTCTAGACTGGCCGAAGAGGAGAAACAGTTTAACAAATGAATCTCGACTTCTCCAAGTTCGGCCTTTTTTCCCCTTTTTCAGGGGACACAACTGTGTTTTTATTTATTAATGTTTGTCCATCACGAGTAGAAAGAGGGGCACAAGCCTCATTTTTTTTTTCTTTCTCCACTTAAAATGTATCAATTCACATGCCTTTGTTCTCTGATGTTTTGTGGCCGGTTTCTCTGTTATGTCATTCTTAGAGTAATTTAAGAGCAGTAAGGTAGAAAGAACTTTTCTGGGCCCCATGTTTTTGGGGTTTTATACTGCAGAAATAGGCAGATATTTGCTTTTGTGCGCCAAATGTACAATGTGTATTTAAAAAATGTCTTATAAATCTTTAAGGTAATAAATTGTTTAGACGCCTTACATCCTTAGTATTGTACGTAAAATGTTAATTTATTGTGCGTTTATTTGTTCCTAACCCTTTCTTAGCCGTATTTTTTAAGACAAACAAAATAATAAGGGGATTATGTTCCATGTCATAGAGACATGCAGGCGATATAGTATTAGTGTCTACAGTTTCTTCTGTGTCACAGAGACATATTGACCATATAGTGTCTACATTTTATTCTATTTTTCTGTCATAGAGACATACAGATAATATAGTGTTAGTGTCTACACTTTTTTCTATTTATTCTGTCACAGAGACATACAGATAATATAGTGTTAGTGTCTACACTTTTTTCTATTTGTTCTGTCACAGAGACATACAGATAATATAGTGTTAGTGTCTACACTTTTTTCTATTTGTTCTGTGACAGAGACATACAGATAATATAGTGTTAGTGTCTACACTGTTTTCTATTTATTCCATCACAGAGACATACAGATAATATAGTGTTAGTGTCTACACTTTTTTCTATTTGTTCTGTCACAGAGACATACAGATAATATAGTGTTAGTGTCTACACTTTTTTCTATTTATTCTGTCACAGAGACATACAGATAATATAGTGTTAGTGTCTACACTTTTTTCTATTTATTCCGTCACAGAGACATACAGATAATATAGTGTTAGTGTCTACACTTTTTTCTATTTGTTCTGTCACAGAGACATACAGATAATAGTGTTAGTGTCTACACTTTTTTCTATTTATTCTGTCACAGAGACATACAGATAATAGTGTTAGTGTCTACACTTTTTTCTATTTATTCCGTCACAGAGACATACAGATAATATAGTGTTAGTGTCTACACTTTTTTCTATTTGTTCTGTCACAGAGACATACAGATAATATAGTGTTAGTGTCTACACTTTTTTCTATTTGTTCTGTCACAGAGACATACAGATAATATAGTGTTAGTGTCTACACTGTTTTCTATTTATTCTGTCACAGAGACATACAGATAATATAGTGTTAGTGTCTACACTTTTTTCTATTTGTTCTGTCACAGAGACATACAGATAATATAGTGTTAGTGTCTACACTTTTTTCTATTTATTCTGTCACAGAGACATACAGAGAATATAGTGTTAGTGTCTACACTTTTTTTCTATCTGTTCTATATCACAGAAACGTATGAAGCGGTTAAGGAATAGATATAGTTGCTCTTCAGTTTTCTTCTTCTTTTTATATCCTCCTCGAGCCGTTAAACGTCAGACACATAGGGCTCGCAAAGTAGTTCGCCAATTTTTCCTATCTTCAGCGAGTCTTTCAACCCCGTCTAAGGATTTTATGCCTGTTAATTTGGCTTTTCTTAGCAATGTCCTCTTTAAAGTTTCACGCGGTCTGCCTCTTTTTCTTTGGCCTGTTGTGTTCCACTTGATAGCTTGTTTTGGGATTCTCTGATCGTTTCTTCTCATCACGTGACCAACATATGTCCATCTCATTTTCCTGATCACCCATGAGACTGGTTGTTGTTCAGTCATCTGTCTTATCTTTGGATTGTTCTTGAATTTGTTTCACTTGATGCCGAGTATTTTCTTTAGGCATTTGTTTTCAAAAGAGTCTAATTTCTTGTCTATTTCTTTAGTTTATTTCCAACTTTCGCATGCGAAATGAGGGTGGATATTACATTTGAATTGAATAGTCTTAACTTGGTTTTTGTGCTTATAACTTTTGAATTCCATATGTTCTCAAGATTCTTGAAGATCGATGTTGCTTTTGCAATTCTAATTCTAACTTCCTTCCTGGTACCACCATCCTAGTGGATGGTAGCTGACAAGGTATGCAAAGTGGTTTACTTCATCAACAACTGTTCCTTCTACGCATATTTTTCCTTCTTGATTAATGAGAAGTTTCATTATTTTTGCTTTGTCCTTGTTAATTTCAAGTCCCATTTTGCTAGCCAGTGAAGACAGGCTATCTGTTTTTTCTTGCATGGAATTCACATTGTTACTGATAAGAGTTATGTCATCAGCAAAATCAAGATCTTCTAGTTGGGTCCCATGTACCCAGTCAATACCTGTGTTACCTGTGCAGCATTTTTTCATTATGAAGTCTATTGCAATTCCAAAAAGCAAAGGAGACAGTATACATGCTTGTTTCACGCCTGTTTCAATCTGGAACCTTTCGCTCATCCCTTCTGCTTTTTTGACTGCACAAACATATCCATTGTAGAAGTCCTTAATGATGTTGACAATTTTAGATGGTATTCCATATAGACTTAAAATTTTCCACAATGAATCTCTGTGTATGTTATCAAATGCCTTTTTAAAGTCTATGAAGTTCAGTATTAATGGTTTATGTTTTTCAATATGTTCTTCAAGTATTATTCTTAGAGTAAAGATCTGGTCAAGACAGCTTCTCCGTTTTTGAAATCCTACTTGTTTTTCTCTCATTGCAGTATCCACTATATCTTTAATTTATTCAAAATGACCTTGCAAAATACTTTTGACACAACTGATACTAAAGTTACTCCTCTCCAGTTGTTACAGTCAGTAAGGTTGCCTTTTTTTTTGTTGTCGTTGGTATTTTAACAATGGTTTCTTTTTTCCATTTTTTTCTGAGTATGGTTATTTTGTTGTTCTTGTGTATTTTTCTGGTTTCTTTAGAGGGTCAATCAGTCAGTCATTAGCATATCCCTTGCGAAACTTTGTCTCCGTAACAGCTCTCCTGAAGGCCTCTCGGTTGTAAGCAAGATGACCTGCTGCTGATCATCAACGATATCTTGCAACCATCTTCGCCTTGGTCTTCCTCTCTTTTTCCTCATTATGTTGAGAGAAATCGAATTGTTCAGTACTCTTTTTGGCTTTCATTTTGTTCCATGTGTGATGTATTTGTTTCAAAACAAAACAACTCTCTCCCTCTCTCTCACACACACACACAACACACACAGACACACACAACACACACAGACACGCACGCACAGACACACACAGACACACATAGACACACAAACACACATAGACACACACAGACACATACACAACACACAGACACACATACACAGACACACACAGCAGACACACACTCACTATATGTGCATTTCTCATGACAAAAACAGAACAACCACAACAATGTTTTGACTGGAAAGTAAATAAGAGAGAGACAATGTACTTTCACAGGACATGCAATGAGAAGAGGGGGCATTGAAAATATTATAACAACAGGAAAAATAGAAGGAAGAAGATCCAGAGGAAGACCAAGAGAAATGATACTGGACAGTCTGACGGGATAGTGTGAGAGGAGATCACCAACTGAGCTGAAGGATTGTGTACTCTGGAGAAGCATAATAATCAACGCCAGTCGGCACGGCACCTGATGATGATGATGATGAAAGTACCACTGTGCGCTACACCAAACTGTACAGTCCGTACATCTTAACATCTTATTTGTACGTCCTTCCCGTGACCGCTAAACTTCACCTAGTGGCATGGTAGTTCGCCAAGTTTTCCCGTTTTCGGCGAGCTTTTCAACCTCATCAAGAGATTTTATGCCCACTGATTTGTAGTACATGCAATAATAATACAGTCCCTGAGGGGTAGAAGAATGTCAAGCCACTGACAGTTTATAGTCTGAAGTGTGAATTGTTTGAATTTCGCTTGGCTAATTGGCTGCCTCCGCTCTAAAGTCTCAGTCCTTGCAGAATTTAGTTCATGTTTAAAGGTGTACTGGAAAAGCAGGGGCTCTAGGCAACACAGGTAAGTCTTGAGCCTAGGATCAGCGCTGGGCCTGGGTGCAGCCTGATGGTGGTAGTTTACTCCTGACAGGTGAACAGAGTCCTCTTTCTACATGGAGCCTTCTCTCGTATGACCAAGGCAACGCAACAGAGGATACAAGCATTCATGAACTACTGCTTGAGGAGGATTTTAAACGTTGAATGGCAGGACAAGATCAGGAACGAGGAGGTCTGGGAAAGGGCAGGACAAGAACCTATGAATCTACAAATCATGTCTAGGAAATGGAGGTGGATTGGCCACACTCTGAGAAAACTCGACACCAGCATAACAAGACAAGCACTGACATGGAATCCTCAAGGAAATAGAAAACGAGGAAGACCTAGACTTACTAGGAGAAGAGAAATTATGACAGTGCTCAGAGACAAGGGATACACATGGAAGGAGGCAGAGAATAATTCCAAGAACAAAGGATGACTGGAGAGCCTTTATCCGTGGGCCTATGCTCTCAAGGAAGTGAAAGGCGATGATGATGATGATGATTACGATGATGATGATGATGATGATTCTCTCGTAACATTGGGGGTGAACGGAGCGCAGGGTGAAGTCGCTGTCCGATTTGGCAATAAAAGACCCATTCTAAGATGGTCCAATCTGGCGATCCATATGTGACCAAGACACTGTCCCACCTCGTCCGTTTGTAACCTCAGTAAAAGGCCTAACCTGGCTGGGGGGGGGGGGGGGAACAGGGATCGTCATAGTCTCCATAGTGGTGGAGTCTGCTAAAGAAGCGTTGCACACCCCTATTCCCCCCCCCCCCCATTTTAATTTCACTCAGGAACTGAAAAAAAAATCTAAATAACCCCACCTCACCTCCCCCTACCCCACCATTCCGACACGATGCTGTGCCTCAACGTCTCCACTGCATCCCCTGCAAAGAACATTAGCTCTCAGTTTCAGAGAGCCACAAGAAGAAGAAGAAGAAGACGGATTCTGTAGTAAATAATCCTCTGTGTCCAGGAAGCATTGCACGTCTGAACTCTGCGCTTTCTTGGATTAAAGTACTACTTAATCTTGCTACGAAACTTCATTCTCTCTCTTTTCAAAACAAACTTTCTCCATCAGTTACCTGCTGTGTTTTCTTAGTCCTGGCTGTTGCCTGCGACGAAACCACTCTTAAACCTGCCAAGCAACATCCTTGACCTACGAACATGTCTTTTTTTATGATACAAAATCTCAATCTCTCTGTTTTATCTAGAAATGATGTAATGCTTATTTTTAATACTTATGGTAGTTTAAAATTTCAGATTCCAACTACAAAACAAACGTTTTGAATGTAGATATTTAAAAAGAAATTTGCGTAAAAAGCTGTTTAAGCGGTGCATGGTTGATTAAGAATTAACTGCAAAAATAATTAACTGGTCCAGCAGACCAGAACAGAAAGAGGAAGCAGGCAGATACGAGGGGACAGACAGACAGACAGACAGACAGATAGATAGATAGATAGATAGATAGATAGATAGATAGATAGATAGATAGATAGATAGATAGATAGATATGAAACCGATAACGAGAAGTTCATCGTTTGAGCTCAGATGAAGCCCAAGAAAATACTCAAGAAGAAGTAATCAGTTTGCGGGCAGACATAAAGAATCTTTGATTAAAAAACAAATGTACGTGACCCGGCGTACAAGGCGTCCTTTACCGGACAAGCCGTGCAAACGGGCAGGCATAGCCAGAGCTTCAGAACGCGTCTCAGAGTGTTGTATTAACCCATACAATATGTGGGCTCCCAGTCAATTCCCCGGCATTATAACAGCAATTAACCCTTTCCCAGCGAAACCTGCGACTGATACATCTCTGGGTGCAATAATCAGGATCAGAAGAGACTTGGAAGCAGAACAAGACTCTCCTGGGTTTGAAAACTGGTCACTAGGTTGAGAGGTTTCATGGGGTTAATCAAAGAGGCTGGAATTTGTACTTCTGTATCGGTTTTTGTTTTATTCTGCTGTCTTCATTATTTGTTAAATTTAGATGTATAATTATTTTTCTATCATTATTTTCCTTTTCTATTACAGTATTATAGTTTGTTCTATTATTTTCAACTCTATCTATCTATCTATCTATCTATCTATCTATCTATCTATCTATCTATCTATCTATCTATCTATCTATCTATCTATCTATCTATCTATCTATCTATCTATCTATCTATCTATCTATCTATCTATCTATCTATCTATCTATCTATCTGCCTGCCTGCCTGCCTGCCTGTCTGTCTGTCTGTATGTATGTATGTATGTATGTATGTATGTATGTATGTATGTATGTATGTCTGTCTGTATGTATGTATGTATGTATGTATGTATGTATGTATGTATGTATGTATGTCTGGTAGCATATCTAGCCAGGCTAATTCGAATTCGAATTCTAAGTGCTATGCCGCGTGGCGTAGGCGATCATTTCTCTCCACAGTTTTCTGTCTTTTGCGTTGATTATGAGATCCGCCGGTGACTTTATTACTAGACAGACTGACAGCCCATCCAGTAACTCTGTCTTTGTCTTCCTCTATCTCTTCTTCCTTCAATTTTTCCACTTGTCACAGTGTGTTCCAGTTTTCCTCTTCTCAGGAAATGTCCTATAAATCTTGCTTGTCTGCCTCTGATCTTTGCTGTAATTTGCTTTTTAACTCCAGTCTCTCTTAAGACTTCTTCTTGGTTTTCTTGGCTGTCCATGGTACCTTCTACATCCTTCTCATAAACCACATCTCCATGTCTTCCGTTTCTCGCTGTACTCTCTTGTTCATAGACCATGCTTCACACCCATAAAACAAAATTTGCTCGATGTAACATTTAAGTACTCGGAATCTTGTTTCCTTTGATATGGATCTGTTACACAAGATGTATCTCATTTTCTGGAATGCTGACTTGGCCTGAGCACGTCTGCTTTTTATTTCATTGTGACATTTCCCATCACCTGTTATAATCGTTCCTAAGTACTTGAATCTATCAACTTGTTTCAGTTCTGTGCCATCGATGGTAATGCTACATTTTAGCTACAACGCTAGCGTGGCTACCAGACAGAGATCGTCGTAGTTCTCATGGTGGTGGAGCCTGCTAAAGAAGTGTTGCATACCCCCTCAATTAGTTCTACTCAAGGATATTAAATGATAGCCACCATAACCCGTTCACAATCCGACACGCATTCACCGTATCGGTTGCACTGAACATCAACCTCGCAGTTCCAGGGAGATAGCAGCAGCAGCAGCAGAAGAAGAAGAAGAAGAAGAAGAAGAAGAAGAAGAAGAAAAAGAAGAAGGATGATGATGATGTTTACTGTAAAAAAAAAGGTAAAGGTAATCCTGGCATGCCTCAGAGGCACGTTGTTAGTGCCCATATTTTCCTTGAACTGTCGACACACTTAAAAGGTGATATGGTCAGTATCACGTCTGACCGCCTGTTTACTATGGTGAGTGAATATTTCTCTTTGCTAAACTTCGCTTACTTTCATTACGTGCCGAGATTTGTTTTTCTGCATTCTTCATTTATTATTCATTTGTGAACATACCCTCCGTCGCAGAGGGTGACTACATTGTCCATTATGGCGCCCAACGATCCATAACTGCCTGCTTGAGTTAGGGTTGCTGAAACAACCCGACCAAGACCTTGTCCGAACTCTCCCTTGCCGTCCCCCCTCCCCCACCACCCCCACAGGTAACAGACTAAGCCTGATTAACGGGACAGGAATCCCTGTGGTCTCCATGGTGGTGGAGCCCCCTGAAAAACCGTTACATTTCCCTGGCCTTTTGGTTGTACTCTGTTACTGGAAAAAAAGCCGCCCTCCCGCCGTCCGCCCCCCCCCCCTTGCACTCCTATTTTGACACGATGCTGTGCTTCAACATCTTCACCACACAGGCTGCAAATAACGTCATGCTCCTAGTTCCAGTGAGATACATCATCATCATCAACAGCAACACCAACAACAACAGCAACAGCAGAAACAACAACAAAATACATCGACACATTCTTCTTCTTCTTCTTCTTCTTCAGCATTTGGCCTCAGATGGTCATTGGTTGCGCTGTGTCGCCGTTAAGTGCTTTACCCGACCCCACACCCCCACCCCACCTCAACCCCACACACACGCACCCATATCTCTGTCCTGCTTAGCGTATTTTTTATGACTTAGGTTCGTCTTTTCATTGCAATCCCTGTTTGCTCGGCCAAACAAGTGTCTTTTTTCCACACTACTGGTGGGAAGAATAGGGTCTTGGCCTGCTATGACAAGTAGTCAAGTGTGGGTCGCTGATCGCTGCCTAATTCAGCTTGAGAACTGCGTTCCCCCCTCCCCCCTCAATCCCCCGTTTCAATCACCATATTTAATACCAGATGTTTTACTGTAATGTTCATACAGATAAATCGAATAGGAGAATGTCTACCGTAACATTGCACTAACGTTGATGAATGTTCTTGCTCTATAATCTTCCAATTGGACTAATAGCTTCAAGTACAGGTCCAGATTTGTATATGTCTGCGAGAATTCAGTCAGCTTTAGGTATTTCTATGTGGGTGAATTGTCAGAAGCAATCTTTTCAATTTCTTTCTCAGTCATAGAATTGTAGCTTGCTACTTTGTATACTGTTTATAATGCCTCTACTACTACTACTGCTGCTCCTATTACGATTACTACTACTATTATTACTACTACTACTACTATTACTGCTGCTGCTACTACTACTACTACTACTTCTACTACTGCCACTACTATTACTGCTACTACTGTTGCTGCTTCCGCTGCTGCTACTACTACTACTATTACTACTGCTGCTGCTGCTACTACTACTACTACTGCTACTACTATTACTACTACTACTATTGCTACTATTGCTGCTGCTAAACAACTACTGCTACTACTACTGCTGCTGCTACTGCTACTACTATTACTACTGCTGCTACTACTACTATTGTTGCTGCTGCTACTACTACTAATACTACTGCTGCTGCTACTACTACAACTAATACTACAACTGCTACTACTATACTACTATTACTGATATCACTACTTCTGTACTATACTACTATTATACTATTACTATTGCTACTGCTACTACCACGACTACTACTATACTACTGCTACTGCTACTAATACTACCACTACTACTACCACTATTATACGACTATACTACTGCTACTACTACAATACTACTACTACTACTGTGCTACTATTACTACTACTAGATAACTACTACTACTGTTACTACTACAACTATACTATTATAACTACTGCTACTACTATACTATACTACTACTACTACTACTACTACTATATCACTACTACTGCTACTACTACTACTACGATACTATTATTACTACTGCTACTACTACTATACTATACTACTACTACTACTGGCGCTACTACTACTACTATACTATACTACTACTACTACTATACTATTATTACTACTGCTACTACTATTATACTATGCTACTGCTACTACTACTACTATACTACTACTACTATACTATTATTACTACTGCTACTACTACTACTATACTACTACTACTATACTATTATTACTACTGCTACTACTACTACTATACTACTACTACTATACTATTATTACTACTGCTACTACTACTATACTATACTACTGCTACTACTACTATTATACTACTACTACTGCTACTACTACTATTATACTATTATTACTACTGCTACTACTACTATACTATACTACTGCTACTACTACTACTACTATACTACTACTACTGCTACTACTACTATTATCACTACTGCTACTACTACTACTATACTATACTACTGCTACTACTACTTCTGCTGCTGCTGCTGCTGCTACTACTACTACTACTACTACTACTACTACTACTATTACTACTACAGCTGCTGCTGATACTGCTACTGCTGCTTCTACTGCTGGGTCTGGTATCAAAGACGGCTATAGTGTAGATTTATAGCGCAATAAACGAAGGCATTACCACTTGAACAAACGCCTAACTAAATGATTGCCGTTACCTGGTGTAGTTACCGCTGCTATGGACGCTGCTACTGCCATTTTTATACTTCATGCTCTACTACGTCTATCTGGGCGCATTTTGTGCCCGACTTTCTTACTAGGATGAGGCTTAAAAGCTGTCTATATTTTCTCATCCTTTTTTTGTGTGTGTTTTTATCTGCTGTGTTTTTTTTTTTTTTTTTTGTGATTTAAAAAAAAGGCTTTTGCCGAAAAATTGGATTGTTTCACGTTGTTCATTTATACGTGCTCATCTTACGTTCCGTCATTCTTGTTTCTGCCCACTTTCCTCACTCTTTCTATCTTTCTGTAAAACTGAATCACACATCTCTATCTACCGTCATTACTGGAACGTGTTTTACCTCAGTCGTCATATCCCTTATCTCTCAAATTCTTCTAGTGTTGCTGTAACCCCATTACCAACCAGTGAAGGATTGTTGAATTCTGTATGGGGAGTTGGCTTGAACTATTTTCTGGATTGGCTTGTTTTCCCTCGGCTTAAATTCTGGCGCTTCCGCAAAGGGCAGAGCACTCTGATGGAAAAACAAAGCGTGAAGACCATTGGTCAGTTCAAAATTGGGCTGCGCATAACAAAAACATGGAAGATCTGGTATTTTCTGGTGGCTTGTGGCATTATGAGTTTATGTTTGTTCAAGTTAGCTTTAACAGACTGCTGGGGCAAGGGCTTGTGTACAGACTGTATGCTAGCCATGACTTTAATATTACAGAGGGGCCTAAGAAAAGATGTGACCAAAGCCGAAACAAGGACTACCGGGGTCTGCTGATCTGTATGGAACCTCTCAACAGCAGAGTGAATTAAAGAAATGGCTGTAACGACCAGGGGGTGGGGAAGTAGTCTCTCTCTGTCTCTGTCTCTCTCTCTGTCTCTGTCTCTGTCTGTCTGTCTCTCTTTATTAAGGTTCCTGGTGCTAGAAAGGACCAGCGACTGACATTGTGTAGCTACATAAAGGCGGAAGTGGTTGCTGTGGTTATGAGGATGAAATAAAAGAGTCAGCCTTCCAGGAAAACGAGAGAAAAGACAAGTAGAAGGGAATGAAATTTGTTTTAAAAAAAAACTGTGACGAATAAAAGCTTTGAAGAGAAGTTTTTGTGCGCGAGGCAGTAACTTGTATACTTGATGTCAGATCTCTTAGATTCTCCCTGCAGGTTTCAATCTTATATCTTATATCCTTCCCGTGCCGTTAAACGTCACATAGGGCTCGTAAAGTAGTTCGCCAATTTTTCCTGTCTTCGGCGAGTCTTTCAACCTCAACAAAGGATTCTATGCCTGTTAACTTGGCCTCTCTTAATAATGTCCTCTTCAGAGTTTCACGCGGTCTGCCCCTTTTTCTTCGGCCTGTTGTGTTCCACTTGATAGCTTGTTTTGGGATTCTCTGATCATTTCTTCTCATCAAGTGACCAACATATGTCCATCTCCTTTTCCTGATCACCCATGAGACTGGTTGTTGTTCAGTCATCTGTCTTATCTCTGCATTGTTCTTGAATTCATTCCACTTGATACCGAGTATTTTCCTTAGGCATTTGTTTTCAAAAGAGTCTAATTTCTTTTCTATTTCTTTAGTTGTTTTCCTTCTTTCGCATGCATAAATGAGGGTGGATATTACATTTGAATTGAATAGTCTTAACTTGGTTTTTGTGCTTATAACTTTTGAATTCCATATGTTCTCAAGATTCTTGAAGATTGATGCTGCTTTTGCAATTCTGATCCTAACTTCCTTTCTAGTGTCACCATCCTGGTCTATGTAGCTGCCAAGGTATGCAAATTGATTGACTTCTTCAATATCTGTCCCTTCTATGTGTATTTTTCCATTTTGATTGATGGGAATTTTCATTATTTTTGTTTTGTCCTTGTTAATTTCAAGTCCTATTTTGCTAGCCAGTGAAGACAGGCTATCTGTTTTTTCTTGCATGGAATTCACATTATTACTGATAAGAGTTATGTCATCAGCAAAATCAAGATCTTCTAGTTGGGTCCCATGTACCCAGTCAATACCTGTGTTACCTGTGCAGCATTTTTTCATTATGAAGTCTATTGTAATCCCAAAAAGTAAAGGAGACAGTATACATCCTTGTTTCACGCCTGTTTCAATCTGGAACCATTCACTCATCCCTTCTTCTGTCTTGACTGCACAACCATATCCATTGTATAAGTCTTTAATGATGTTGACAATTTTAGATGGTATTCCATATAGACATAAAATTCTCCATAATGAATCTCTGTGTATGCTATCAAATGCCTTTTTAAAATCTATGAAGTTCAGTATTAATGGTTTCTGCTTTTCAATATGTTCTTCAAGTATTATTCTGAGAGTAAAGATCTGGTCGAGACAGCTTCTCCCTTTTCGAAATCCTGCTTGTTCTTCTCTCATTGCAGTATCCACTATATCTTTGAGTCTATTCAAAATGACCTTGCAAAATACTTTTGACACAACTGATATTAAGGTTACTCCTCTCCAGTTGTTACAGTCACTAAGGTTGCCCTTTTTGGTATTTTAACAATGATTCCTTTCTTCCAATTAGAAGGGACCTTTTCTTCTTTCCAAATCTTGTTAAACATTCTCTGTAGTTGTCTCATGTTGTCACTATTGATAGCTTTTAGCATCTCGGCTGTTATTTCATCTTCACCTGCAGCTTTGTTGTTAGCCATTAAATTCACTGCTGTTTCAATAGTCAAACTAAAAAAAGCAAGGACCATAAAGTATAAACTCAGATCACCTGACCAGGAAGTCGGTTGGTTACTTGGTTGATTGGTTGGTTGGTTGGTCGGTTGGTTGGTCGGTCGGTTGTCTGGTTGATTGGTTGGTTGGTTCCCCCCCCCCCTACCCCCCAGGGAGCGAAAAGTTTAAAGGGCCGAAACGCACACTTGGTTTTGAAAGGGTAAAGGGGAGGAGCACGGTTGGTTATCTCTGACGACCTGAATAGTTATATGGTTGTTTCGCTCGTTACAGCATAGATTTTCCTGCTTTATTTAGCGTTAATATGCAGTTTAGGGTGGGTGGGCGGGGGGGGGGGGGTGATTTGAATTTCATTGGCCAGTTCTCTTTCTTACAACAAAGTAGTTAGCGCTTAACCTAATTTGGTTAGCTGTGGACCGACCCAAATATATATTTTCGAACACATATATCCATACTACAAAAACTGAACATTGAAGAATGCTGGCTAGTAAGAAAGATTAAAGAGAGAAAACCTAAATATTTTGGACACATTAAACGCCATGATAATCTAGAGAAGACCGTCTTGGAAGGGTATATAATGGGAAAAAGAAAGAGAGGAAGACCAAGGCGAAGATGGCTGCAAGACATCGTTGATGATCTGCAAATGGATGCATCAGCAGCAGGCCATCTTGCTCACAACCGAGAGGCCTACAGGAGTGCTGTTAGGGAAGCAAAGTTCCGCAAGGGACATGCAAATGAATGAATGAATGAATGAATGAATGTGGACCGACCTAGTAATATCAGGGAGAAGACAGCCGGAGAGAAAGATACGAGTAAGTCATTGGAAATTTAAATTGTAGTAGGAATAAATGAAGACGCCTTCGGCGATATATCGGTGTTAACAATTTGACTTTGTCTCTTTAGATAAGTGGTTCCCAAGACATCGAAACAGGGCCTACAAGAGAATAATGTGTGAGCTGATAAAAAGTCCACCCCCCCTCTCTCTCTCTTCTCCAAAGGGGCGATTCAGAGAGGATATATGGATACCCACAAAGGAGATATAATTATATATATATATATATATATATATATATATATATATATGTTCAAAATCCCTGTTTTGGGGTTGTAGACCAGTGATTCCAAAAGTGGACTGTTCAGACCCCTGAAAAAATCCAAGAAGCCGACTGTAACAGAAGGACAAGGAACAGACAGGGGAAGTCAAGTCAGAACTAACCTGGGCGAGACAAGTTTCGGTGGGGTGGGGGAGGTGTGCTAAGGATGTAGTCAGGGGAATTGGGGGGGGGGGGGGGGGGGCTGGGGATGGGAGGGGAAGTCCACAAAAAAAAAAAAAGCTTGAGAACAAGTCAAAACCAGATCAAGATTTTCAGACAGGCCACAACAGACTGAGATATGACATGCATGACCGCAGGTTGAAACGGAAAAACCGCACACGAATAGACGGGGCACTAAGGTAGGGGAAACCGGTGCTGTACTTTCATACCAAAAACATCAAGTCAGGCCAAGCCTCACCGGTTTATTTCATTCAATAGTATCCATTTACCGCAGCGATCTTTACGGTCATATCCAATCTACTACTACTACTACTACTACTACTACTACTACTATACTACTGCTACTGCTACTACTACTACTACTACTACTACTGCTACTACTACTACTACTACTACTACTGCTACTGCTACTACTACTACTACTACTGCTACTATTACTACTACTACTACTACTACTGCTACTATTACTACTACTACTACTACTACTACTGCTACTACTACTACTACTACTACTGCTACTACTACTACTAATCTCAGGCTTTACTGTGTTAAGGGGGATGGGGTTCAGTTGGTGCACCGCTCCGGGGCCCGAAATTGTTTCCCTTTTTTCAGGGTTGGTCTGTAGAGCTTCGTGGGGGGGGGGGGAACTTTAGCAGAAGAATTAGGGGTTGTGTGGAGGGGGTATATACAGGCTTACGTTTCTCTCCGAGGCCCTGACTGCTACTACTACTACTACTACTGCTTCTGCTACTACTACTACTACTGCTGCTGCTGCTGCTACTACAATTACTGCTGCTGCTCTACTACTATTACTACTACTACTGCTGCTGCTACTACTACTACTGCTGCTGCTACTACTACTACTGCTGCTGCTACTACAACTACTGCTGCTGCTGCTATACTACTACTACTACTGCTGCTGCTGCTGCTACTACTACTAATACTAATACTATTGCTGCTACTACTACTACTATTACTACTGCTACTGCTACTCTTTACTTTAAAAGCTCCAAATTCTAGGAAACGAAGAGAGAGAAAATAAAAAGACTGAGAACAATTGTTCCACATTCTTTTGTCTTATTTTGCTCTGTTCTCCTTAAGTAAAGTCTACGTTCAACGTCTAATTTCCTGTGTGTTTCTCATCCGGGCTGCAGTCATCGCTGCTTCTTAAACCCCAAACCCCGAGCACATCGTGTCATAAGCTACTTCTATTTGTCATTTTATTCAAAAAACACCCAGAGGGACAAACAAAAACAAAAAAAAAAAGAAGAAGAAGAAGAAGGAAGGAAAAAAAAGATGGAGAACAGCACATGCATTTCTACAGCAGTCGCATGTGGCTAACATTTTAAAATAAACACAAGCTGCAGAAAAGATGAAGAAAGTTTCCAGGAAAACTCCCCTGTGTAAATTAATTTATGTATCTTTAAATTAAGTGCATTTCTTTGTTAATTCCTTTCACGTCCTAACCTTAATCCCGGCAGCAAATATACGCCACATGAAAATAGAAGAATTCCTCAAATTAAAATTATGGACGATGAACAGAACAAGCTTTTGAACGACAATACCCCACACTAATACGTCAGATAATCAGACTCAAGAAATTATAATGCCTAAATTTACTGTCATTTCTATAGCCCCCGGCAACTGATATTAGTTCTTCGCTTGTTAATAACCCTCGCGTATTGGCTCGTCTTTTGTGCACCTCTCTTACTCTTTGTTGTGATTTCATTTCGTTTCGCATTCCTACGCTCGCCTTCATGTTTTTGCAGCGATTTTCCTGAATGCAAATAATCCGGGAACCAATGAAAGGGGATTTCCCTGCGATTTGTGTTTGCAGTCGCTTTGTTCGGAATACTCGGGTTAGCTAACACAAATGTCTGCTCTAAATGGGCCTTCCAGCGAAATTCATTGATTTAAAGGGTGTTTAAGTGGAAATATGATTTCAGCGCAGCCAGTGAAATGGTTTTTGAAAGATAACTTCCAGTCTTAACCGCAAGCACTGTCACTAGATATAATCGTCTACCGCAGCGATGTAACTACCGGGGACAATTGCTAATATAGTATTCACACTTACGAACTTAAGACTGTTATAGAAGAGCTGTTTAAAAATATATATATATAATCCCTTGGGTGAAACGAAGATTGAAAGATGCATAAATGCATTGGGGGCGGGGGATAAAGAAACGTCTAGTGGAAATGAACAAGGCATGAAATAAACTGAAATTTTTGGCCCAAGACTTGTGTGAGTGGTTAGTCTGTGTGAATTCTTCACAAGGAAGTCTAGATGTTCTGAAAGCTTCAGTTTTGTCGTTGTTGTTGTTGTTGTTTTTTTTTTTTGGTCTTCTGTCCTGTGACGTTGATGATGATGATGGTGTTGATGATGATGATGATCATGATGATTAAGGTGATCATGATCATGATAATGACTATGGCGATGGTGAAACTGCTTAAGGTCATGATGATGACGAAGAAGATGTTGATGAAGATAATAACGAAGGTGACAATGATACTAGTGGTAATTACTTTGATGATGATGATGATGATAATAACGATAATGATGATAATGACGAGCACATTGATGATGATGATAATGATGATGATGATAATGATGATGATGATAATGATGATGATGATGATGATGATGACTATAATGGCGATGATAATAACAATAATGTTATTAATGGCAATGACGATTCTAATGGCGAGACAATGATGATGACATGATGATGGCGAGAAATGAAGGTTTCGTTATGACCATGAAAAACCACGATCTCCTAACTCAGCTGCGGTAGCAAACTTTTCTGCAAGCTCCGCTACTGTAGGACAGCACTGTAATCTCTACCTCTTCCATCACCTTGCTCTGACACATCGTAAATCCAGTGAGAGACTCTGCCATGGAGAGAACTTCCCCTGTCCTGGTTCGCTGAGAAGCTCTTACCCCATCTGTAGAGTACCGATGTTCTCTGAAACAAGACAAGAGACACGAGTGCAGGCACTATGAAGTCAAGACAAACAACATTAAAGGGACACATATCATTCCAATATCCTTATCCTTATATCCTTCCCGTGCCGTTAAACGTCACATAGGGCTCGTAAAGTAGTTCGCCAATTTTTCCTGTCTTCGGCGAGTCTTTCAACCTCATCAAAGGATTTTATGCCTGTTAACTTGGCCTCTCTTAATAATGTCCTCTTCAGAGTTTCACGCGGTCTGCCTCTTTTTCTTCGGCCTGTTGTGTTCCACTTGATAGCTTGTTTTGGGATTCTCTGATCATTTCTTCTCATCAAGTGACCAACATATGTCCATCTCATTTTCCTGATCACCCATGAGACTGGTTGTTGTTCAGTCATCTGTCTTATTTCTGCATTGTTCTTGAATTCGTTCCACTTGATGCCGAGTATTTTCCTTAGGCATTTGTTTTCAAAAGAGTCTAATTTCTTTTCTATTTCTTTAGTTGTTTTCCTTCTTTCGCATGCATAAATGAAGGTGGATATTACATTTGAATTGAATAGTCTTAACTTGGTTTTTGTGCTTATAACTTTTGAATTCCATATGTTCTCAAGATTCTTGAAGATCGATGCTGCTTTTGAAATTATGATCCTAACTTCCTTTCTAGTGTCACCATCCTGGTCTATGTAGCTGCCAAGGTATGCAAATTGATTGACTTCTTCAGTAGTCCAGTACAAAATATTTTTGAAAATGTTTTTTTTAAATATTTTTTATTAACAAAATTTTATATTAATATTAATATTATATTAATATTATAAAATATCATTTTATAATAAACATATAAAATATTCACTTGTTTCAGAAAGTTTCATCAAGACGAAACAAGGAAAAAGTGTTTGAAAAAAAAAGCTAGTAATTATACAACATAAGAGCGTAGGCAAGTGCAGCGATAGGGATAAAGATATGGTAAGGAAAAGGTAACATCCTGTTCCATGCCATTAAAACACATTCGGGATACGGTGTTAGGCCTGTATTTGCAAGACCATCGGCACATGAAAGTGTGATATGGTCAGTATCACGACCGGCCGTATTTACCTTCCCAGAGTATGTGGCAAGGTACCAACAAGAGAACAAAGTTATGCTTACTAAGAGCTTACATATTCTCAGTGGCAACGTACGGATGCGAAACATGGACACTTAGCAGATCACTAGAAAAGAGAATAACAGCATTTGAAATGAAATGTTATAGAAGGACACTTAGAATATCATGGACAGAACAAAAATCAAATGAAGAGATATTGATGGGATTAGATGTCGCAGAAAACTGGCTCGTTAACCCCATCAGAATTAGAAAGCTGAGATACTTCGGCCACATAAAGAGACACAGTAGCTTGGAGAGGTTGATAGTAGAAGGCATAAGTGCCCCGGCAGAAGAGAAGAGGGACGACCTTGCCGCAGACGGACTCAGGGCATCATGGAAAGTCCGAATGTCTCTCTGTGACGCCGGTAAACTTGCGCAAGAATGACGCATTCAGGAAGGCTGTGAGAGTGACAATGTTCTGGAAAGGACGTGTCATATGAATGAATGATTTCTCTGGTGCCCATTTTCAGAGGCTGGGTAGACCCTGGGATCTTTTTTTTTTAAAATATATGAGTTGGAAAAAAAAAATAAAAACAAAAACAAAGATCCAGTTGACCCACCTGAAAAAGAAAAAAAAAACATGCGCTTGACGCAATTTTGTTAGGAAAACTGCTTTTATCTGGGAAAGGAGAACATTTTTATGATGGACAAACATACTTCCGGCTGTCAGTGTATTAACAGAAAAGAAGACTCCACGTCAAATCAAAGCCGTGAACATGAATCTTTCCCCCAAGACCATGCCGAGTAAAGGGAAAAAATATTTCAAACTGTGAAATGACTGAATTTTTATGATATCTGACTGGCTAATTCAAAGTTCGAGATATTAAAGACGAAACGAAACAAACACATGTGTACATAGCCACAGCGCATGCGTGTATTTTATAAACACCCATATCTGCGAGAGATTCCACTCCTGCTTTCATTGAAACATCCTCATCAGAAATCTTCTACAGTCTGAGCCGAGCTACAGCCATCGTGAAACAAAGACATCGTCAAGTACCTTCATCCGCGTCCAAAAAAGGACTCCCTTTTTTTTTCCCCCTTTCATTCATTCGGTGAATCATTTCCTTCATGGGCGCATCTGCATAATGGTCTGAAACAGTCTATTATCGCCACTTCTAGCAGGGAGAATACTCATGCATTATTGATCCGTATAGTTTCACTTCTCTCCCTTGTAATGGCTACTGAGAAAAGTATCATTTCCATAGTGGCGGCATTGGTAATGCTCTTCTGCTGTTCGACAATTTCTTCTATAGCATGTGAACAGCAAAGCTGAACGCCATATTGCCAGCTAAAAAAAAAAAAAGAGGAAGATATTATAGCTCTCTCATTGTTAATAATTCTTGAAATTATTAATTCGCATTCATATATCTGGTAATGCGAGCGTGCGGGCAAAATTATGGCGCAAAAAGTATCATGAAAATTTCGCATAAGATGGACTTTACTGTAATGGTTCATTAAAATGAACACTGCTTCTGTGGTTCATTAAAGGGGACGTGATTTTTTATGGATCTAGAATAATGGCATGTGTGCCCCGGCTCAGCTAGCTTGTTCCCCCCCCCTCCCCCCCCCCCCCCCCCCCCCCCCCCCCCAACCCCTTGAAACCGTATACAGCAGCAGAAAATATTCTTCTTTACTACACTATGCTCTAAATTCTATTCTTTTCTGCTTCTTGTATGATTCTTACATGTTTTTAAACCTACGATTTCTTTACGTTTTTTTTTCCTCTGTTTGTATGTGTGTGTGTGTGTGTGTGTTTGTTTTATCAATTTCCCTCTTTTCAACAATATTTGCCTCTTTCCTACAATATTTGCCTCTTTTCTACAATATTTGCCTCTTTTCTCTACCTCCTTTATGATTTCTCTACATTTTCCCTCTTGGATATCTCCGGGTTCTCTTTACATTTTCTAGTTTGTTTTGTTTTCTGTTTTCTCAATTTTCCTTTTTGATTCCTCTAGATTCCTTCCAGATAATTCTATCATTTTTCTTTCCTCTATAACTTCCCTAGATTTCCTGTAAGTCTTCTGTATGATTTCCTCCAGAATTTCTCTCCTTTTTCTACGTGATTTCTCCAGATTTCCTCTACATTTCTTCTGTTATTCCTCGACATCTCCACTGCGCCCTCTTTCCGAACCTTGCCACCCAGACCCGTAGCTTTCTTCATGTCGTGTCTTTACCCTTTAAAAATAAAGATTATTCACTCATTCATTCATTCATTCATTCATTCTGTGCTGTCTTAAGACAGGGCTGTTTATATGTCACAATCTTTCAACACTTCCTTCCACGCCTCCATAATAAAATTACAATTAAGGTAAAATGAAAAAAATAAAGCTACATCAAATTTTGCAGCACATCTGAATTTTTCTATTGTAGTCATTTTGTTGTAGTAAGCCATTCTTGGGGAAAAATAGTATTATGAAGGAAAATGTAGTGATTAAGTAATGGAACTATCATCTTTATGAAGGAAATTGTAGTGATTATGTAATGGAACTATCATCGTTGTGAAGGAAATTGTAGTGATTAAGTAATGGAATTATCATCTTTATGAAGGAAATTGTAGTGATTATGTAATGAAACTATCATCTTTATGAAGGAAATTGTAGTGATTAAGTAATGAAACTATCATCTTTATGAAGGAAATTGTAGTGATTATGTAATGAAACTATCATCTTTATGAAGGAAATTGTAGTGATTATGCAATGAAACTATCATCTTTATGGAGGAAATTGTAGTGATTACGTAAATAAAATTTCATCACTATGACTGAAATAGTAGTGATTTATGTAAGGAAACTATCATCTTAATGAAAAAAAAGCAGTCATGATTATATAAATAATGCATCAGTTTTATGCATAAATAGAGATTACGTGAAGTCGTAAAAAAAATAACAAACGAAGTTTGTTATCAAACCCTTCATTTTATCCATGATGATGACGATGATGATGATGATGAAGCTATCAGATAATGAAAAGTTGAGTTGCCCACATATATAATGACCTACATTATTGCGCACGAAACATAAGCATTTCTAGTTCCCTTGAGCGCTTCTAAATTCGAATTAAAAGGAGAAAAACACTAAATATAAATACATGCTCGTCAACAGTTCTCTAACTCGGCCTCTCAAGCGCTCGCTACTCATATCATCCGAGTATAAATACAGATACGGCCATTCTATACCGACGGGACAAAGTTTTACACAGCTATATAACGTAGCCTCATTAGGATCTCATGAATGTTATTGAGGACGTTGTAACGCTACATAATCCAGACAATTGTCTCGAAAGAGCCGGGTTTGTTATCAGAGAAGGGCTGGAACTCGAATATGCCTTGTCTATTTCGTTTTCAGACATTGTGCAGTAATGATGTTTACGGCTTTACGGGCAAATCCTCGGACAGTCCAACCAGATAATTATAACCAGATATCGCTTGGCGGAAGCAGCCTCTGCAAAGTATGTACAACCATTGTTGGATACAACTCCCCCACCCCACCCCGCCCCGCCCCTCCTCCCGGTAAAAGCGTGTCCTCTTTATCCCTGCTCAACTCTTCCTGTTGCACTCTTCTTCCAACTCTGAAGAGCAATAAAACTTTCACTCACGAGCCCCCATCTACACTTCCCACTCTTTTTCCTCCCATGGTTCATCCCTTCCATTCAGTCTTTAACAACACATCGCTACCATCATCAGAACAAAGTTCCACGCTGATTAAAAAGCGCCTGCCTTCGGAGAACACGTTCAAAGACAATATTTTAACAATGCTCTTCCCTAATGAATCTGAATCCTAGAACCATCCGTTAGCTTTTCAGCAAATCCTCTTGAAAAGAACGACTTGGAGCCTTTACAATAGGAATCCTAATTAGGAGAAAAAGCACTTTCTTTTTTCTCCTTGTGTCATTCTGGTCTTCCTATTGAGCTGAAGTTACAAGACGCGCGGACAATGGCAACCAATAAAGGACTATTATTTAGAACAGCTAATTAAAGCAGGGGAAACTACTCCTTGCGTACAAGAGAAGTTCCGGAAGTTTTGTTTCCATTCTTTATGGCGGAGACTGGAAACGAGGCTCAGATGCGACTCCGCTAGGGGTCGCCTGCAGCTTTCTGCTTCCGGTTTTGAAGGAAATTTTGACATGGAAGGCTCTCTAGCCAAACGAGCTGATGAAAGTATGGCTGCCAAATAATGGGCTGGTGCGAGAGGATAAAATAAGAAAGCATACACATGGTGAAGACTGGTGACATTTTTTTTCTTGTTTTTTTTTTTTCTCGCGTACACAAAGATTAATAGCAACGTTTATACTCAGCCGCCCTTTTGATGAAAGCGGAGTTCGGTTTGGCTGCTCAGATAAATAAAAATGCCATTGCTTAATGAGATCGTCAGCCGCGTCGTCATTTTATCTACATTTTGCTTCGAGTGTGTTGTTTGTTATTGCCATGTTGTGAGTATCTCAAATCTCTGTGAGTATCCGAAATCTCCGAGAGTATCCCAAATCTCCGTGAGTATCTCAAATCTCTGTGAGTATCCCAGATCTCTGTGGGTTGAATTTGTTGGTGTTTTTATTAGCAGATTTTTGTGTGTGTTAGTAGATGTTTTGCATCGATATTCACTCTAGATAGTGATAATGGCGGTCATAATGGTTTGATGATTTAGAATCTTCTTGTGTTTTGTGTCGTTGGCAACTAGTGTGGACATGATTTTAGATATGAAGTGAAATTTTAGATATCCAGTGAGAAGTACATATTTTGCTTTATTAATGATAGGAGTAGTCAACATATATTGGCCGTGGTGGTAGTAATGTTGTAGTAAGTGTAGTAGAAGCAACATTAGTAGCAGTTGTACAAATATTTGTAGTATTAGGACTAGTAGGAATAGTAGCATTAGCAATTGTATTAGTAGTTGTGGTGGTAATAGTAGTAGTACTAGTACTAGTAGTAGTAGTAGTAGTAGTGGTAGCAGTAGTAATAGTAGTAGTAATAGCAGTGGAAGTAGTAGCAGTAGTAGTAGTGGCAGTATTAGTAGTAGTAATAGTAGTAGTAATAGTAATAGAAGTAGTAATAGTGGTCGTAGCAGTAGTAATAGTAGTAGTAGTAGTAGTAGTAATAGTGGTCGTAGCAGTAGTAATAGTAGTAGTAGTAGTAGTAATAGTGGTCGTAGCAGTAGTAATAGTAGTAGTAGTAGTAGTCAAGCCTAGTGATAAGAGTTCAACCAGTGCATTGCTTCGGGACTGGGGGGAGAGGGTGTGGGGGTTCCCTTCTTATATGGGAAGAGGGGAACATAATAGATGAAAACAAAATGGCTAATTAATAAGAGGAGAGAAGGAGGTGTGAATAATTGTGCATCAGCTTAACAAAATGTGATCTGATCCCTCTGAGGTAGTAGCAACAGCAGTATCAACAGCAGTAGTAGCAGCAGCAATAGTAGTAGTAGTAGTAGTAGTATTAGTAGTAATAGTTTTAGTAGTAGTAATAGTAATAGTAGTAGTAGTAGCAGTAGTAGTAGTAGCAGCAGCAGTAGTAGTATTGGCAGCAGTAGTAGCAGCAGCAACAATGGTAGTACTAATAGTATTAGGAGGAGTAGTAGCAGCAGTATAACGGCAGCAGCAGTAGTAGCAGTAACATTGGCAGCACGACCAGCGGCGATAGATAAAAGAAATCACCCATCCACATACAGTTTTGTTTCTCTGACGTGGATACTGTATATGTGTGGACTTGCCCCAGCACAGACTAGCAGCGACTCTCGTGAGCCCTCTACCTTCAGTGGGCCACTACTTGAGAATGACCCCAGAACGACTCGTATACAATCCATCAAACGCTGGTGGGGACAGATTGGCCATAAGTAAAGCTCAACATCCCCGCGATTATCACGTGATTTGTGCTGAATGGGCTTTCAAAGAGCGAGGAGAATCACTAATCCTTGGATATTATCCACGCTGGGAGAAAGAACAGTAATCATAACGGGGAGACGTAATCATTTCCCGGCATCCCAAAAGTTCAGGCTAATCTCCCGCTGGTCACGGCACACGTGTTGACTTTGTGTATTACGTATGTGGCCCCCAAAACGAGGCGTGACCCGGAAGCCATTAATACTGAATCTTTTTCTGGGATCCCTGTCTCTTTACGCGAAGAAATTGTGTTTTCTGATGGGAGCGAACTATTTGCCAATGCGACTTGATTAAACGCTGTAAAATGGCCGCGCTGATGATGAAACACACTGCCCTGTCTTGCCGTGTACTCCGATAGTTCCTTCAAAACCGGAAGGTCGAGCGAGGTCGAATGGAAGGAAATTAATCACTGATCTATGGGGAGTCCAGTCTTTAAATCGCCATGTTTGAGGGTGATGAATAGATTCAACTTGTTGCTTTTCGCGCGTGGCTCCTCACGCTAAGATTTATTCTACAACGCCGGTCTTGTTAAACGATGGTTGCTTATATACAGCTCGGAAGAGTGATTTATAGGGGAATTAGCATCACACAGTGGATTTATTCAATGTGATATGGGAAATTTTACAAGGGAGAGAAGCTTGTAATTACGTTGAATTTCCAGAGATCTCTTTATCCCCCTCCCCCCCCCCCCCCAAAACGAAACACTTAAAGTCGCCAGATATGAGTGAAGGATGGGCAGAATTCACGTGCCCTTTCGTTTCATTTTGTGGAGTTTGTTTATATCAGATATTTATTTTGTGACTGTGTAAGTGTATGAGGTTTATATAGTTCTCTCTGTTTGGTGAGTTGTGGATTAAAGCAGGTGGAAATATAATAATAATAAAAATAACAACAACAACAACAACAAAAACAACCTATAAAATAAAGGCGATTAACATTTCATGTTATGTATGTTGCATGAAATTATATATATATATATATACGAGGGTCATACCGAAAGTCGTGAGGAAAAGTTTTTTAAAAATCAGAATTTATAGATAAATAAAATATAAATGTATCACCTTATAATCTGCATTTTTTCCCCTTCACTTTTCAACGTAATCCCCATTTCTCTGCACACATTTTTCCCATCGCTCTGCAAGTTTCAAAATACCCTCCTAGTATAAATCCGTTCCAGCTGACCGATGGCACAGACGCACTGCTTTCTGGACGTTCTCTCCTGTGGGACCCAGCGGACACAAACGTTTCTACAGCCTAGGATTTCCATCATTTCCTGTACTGCATTGTGTCATATTCCAAGATTTACTGCGAGACGTCTGTCTTCTTTAATGACGTCGTCAACCCTTTCCACCTTGCGTTCAGTGGAGGCAGTTCAAGGGCGACCGCTGCGAGGCATATCTTGGATGTTCGCGTTTCCATCTTTAAAATGTTTCACCCACCTCCTAACACTGCTAGCACCCATACACACATCTCCATAACCAAGTTGAAGTCTTTGGTGAATTTCAGAAGCTAGGATTTCATCTTTAACGAGGAACTCAATAACAGCACGTTGATATACTAGTGAAACGAAATTTCAGCACCCGCCATTTTGTTTATGTTCCGCCTGGTTACGTTACACATGGTGGTGACGTCATGTGACCACTACATGAAGTGCAAAGGATGCAGATTAAGATGATACAGTTATATTTTCTCTATCTATAAATTCCGATTTGAAAATATTTTGCTCACAACTGATATATATCTGGGTAAAGCTGGGGCGACCATTCCCAACCCAGCGCGTCACAGGTGGCGGATGGTGAAATCTTCCAGATATGGAGGATCCCTGTGAATAAGGATTTACCAAAATAAGCAGGCGCGGACCAAATGGCAGTAGTCTCAGAGAGCGAGGTGAGGTAGTAGGTGGCTCTACTACTCCTATAAAGCACCTCATATGCTCAGTGAAGGGAATATCAGGCAGGTAAGAGGCGCCTTAAAACCTCTCGCTCATGAAAATCAACATATAAGGAATGCGTGTAGTTAGATGGACAGGTGCAGGGAAGATAAACTCTGATAAATATACAATAATATATTCAGGAAGTGAGAAACATGAACGAGGAGTAGGAATAATATTTGACGAACAAACGACTGTAGGATATTGAACACCTCGAACCGAGTCCTGCCAGCCCAACTGAAAGGACGACCAATAAACATAATATTATACAAGTGTATGCTCCAAAATCAGTAAGTTCTGAAGAAGATGTACAGCTTTTTTATAATGACATAGAGACAACCCTGAAACACACAAAGTCACATGAAGTTATTACAGTGATGCGAGATTTTAATGCCAAAGTTGGTAAAGGAAGAACTTCAGACATTGTTGGTGACTATGGACTGGGGGAGAGGAATGACAGAGGTAGTAAATTAATTGAATGGGCAAGAATACACAGTATGGTTGTAGGAAACACCTGGTTTAAACAACATCCCCGAAGACTGGCAACGTGGTGCAGCCTGGACAAAAAGACTTAATCAGATAGACTACGTATTAATCAACAAACGATTCCGGAATGCATTACTGACAATAAAAACCATGCACAGAAGCAAAGGAAGTGTGGTTAAATGAACAGTGCAGACAAATAGAGGACTCCCATAATAAAGACAGCAAAAACATGCACAAACGAATTAGTGAACTCACAGGCAGGAAAACAAAATATACCACAGGATGCCTGAAATCAAAAGAAGGTAAAATGTTAATGGGAAATGAAGAAATTGTGGACAGGTGGACAGATTACATCGGTGAGCTATATGGAGGAGAAAGGCCAGAATTAACACCAGATACTAAAAACTGTGGACCACCAATACTTAAAGATGAAATCATAGATGCCATCAAACACATGAAGAAAGGAAAAGCAACTGGGCCTGATAATATAACAATAGAAGAAATAGAGGCACTAGAGGAGACAGGAATAAAAATAATAACCAAGTTACTGAATGACATTTACAACAGTGATTATATGCCAAGTGACTTGCATAAAGCCACGTTTATAGCACTACCAAAGAAACCAGGTGCAAAGGAATGTAATGGCCACCGGACTATCAGTTTCTCATGTCACATAACGAAGCTACTTCTGAGAATTATTATGAGAAAAACCAAAAGATAAAAATGGAAATAGCAGATTAAGAGCTTGAATTTGTTGAAGGAAAAGAAAATTACAATGCCATTTATGCTTTACGAACACTAATAGAAAGAGCTTTAGAAATACAGAAAGATCTCTACTTATGCTTCATTGATTACACCAAGGCATTTGACAAGGTGAAACATAATGAAATTATTAAAATGTTTGAAGACATCAGTATAGACGGCAAAGACCTGAGGATTGTAAAACATCTATACTGGCAGTAAGAAGCAGCAATTCGAGTTGAAACTAGAAGTGGGAAAATATCAACCTATAAAACAAGGGGTGCGACAAGGATGTGTATTTTCTCCAGACCTTTTTTCTCTGTACAGCGAGAATATTCTAAGAACGATCATCACAGAACCAGGCATAAAAATTGGAAGATATAATATTAACAACCTTCACTATACTGACGATACAGTACTGATAGCTGAGAACCAAAATCTAGTGGATAAAGTCGCCAAGGAAAGTGAACAGAAAGGTCTTACTTTAAACATCAAAAAGACAGAGACTATGGTTATATCTAAGAAACAGAATCCACCAACATGCAGTATAAAAATAAACGGAACTATTCTGAAGCAGCTGCAGAAATTCAAATACCTTGGAACAGTAATAACTTCAGATGGGAAATGCAAAACAGAAAAAACATGATAGGCCAAGCAAAGACTGCATTTCAAAGAATGAGAAACATATTATGCAACTCATCCTTATCAGTGAATGTTAGAAGTCCTAAAATGCTATATTGAACCTATCTTGTTATATGGAAGTGAATCATGGACAATAAGCAAGACTGCACAAAAATCATTGGAAGCAGCAGAAATGTGGTTTATTAGAAGAATGTTGCGACTTCCCTGGACAAGAAAAGTAACTAACGAAGAATGTATGAGAAGAGTTGGAGATAGAAAAAAATGTTGTAAAAAAAATAAGAGAGAGACAATGTACTATCATAGGACATGCAATGAGAAGAGGGGGCATTGAAAATATTATAACAGGAAAAATAGAAGGAAGAAGATCAAGAGGAAAACCAAGATAAATGATGTTGGACAGTCTGACGGGATGGTGTGAGAGGAAATCACCAACTGAGCTGATGGCCTGCATGAAGGATCGTGCACTCTGGAGAAGCATAATAGCCAACGTCAGTAGGCACGGCACCTGATGATATATATATATATATATATATATATATATATATATATATCATCCATACTACAAGAACTTAATATTGAAGATGGCTGGCCAGTAAAGAAGATTAAAGAGAGAAAACTTAAATATTTTGGACACATTAAACGTCATGATAATCTAGAGAAAACCGTATTGGAAGGGTACATAATGGGAAAAAGAAAGAGAGGAAGACCAAGGCGAAGATGGCTGCAAGACATCGTTGATGTTCTGCAAATGGATGCATCAGCAGCAGGCCATCTTGCTCACAACCGAGAGGCCTACAGGAGTGCTGTTAGGGAGGCAAAGTTCCGCAAGGGACATGCAAATGAATGAAGGAATGATATATATATATATATATATATATATATATATATATATATATATATATATATAAGGAGTGATTCAAAGAAATATTAACACTATATGGCACTATTCACATTATTTCATAAGGACTTCACTTGTTCGCCCTCGGTATCAACATAATTGTGAAACCTATCTCATGTGCCCTGTCGAGCCATGAGGCACATTTCTGATAATATTAGTATCGTCGCCATGATATTTGTAATATGCTCTCTGAGATTTGGCTTTCTCACCGGAAAACCTCGACGTGTTTTTGGATATTAGTTTATCCCCGCCGGGTGAGAGGTGGTTGCCTATCTAGACTGCGCTGGTCCAGTGTCTCCGACTTCAGCGTTTTGAGGTCGTGGCTACTACCCTTCCTAGTTGTGACCAGGACGGAGCTTTTGTCCAAGGGGACGAATCCTCGCCACTAGTAGGTTTCACCCCTGGGTTAAGTCGATTTAGGCGTATTAACCCAACATGGGCGTGTTTAGAACGTGACTGACCTCTAGAGCGAGGTACCGTGACATGAGTAGTCATCAAGTTTCATCCCTGGGTTAAGCCGGTTTAGGCATATTTCACCAGTATGGGTGTATATCGGACGTGGCTGGCCTCTAGAGCAGAGGTGCCATGGTATAAGTACCTCTCGTCACGATGCTGCTGGACATACCGATTAATCTTCACTTTATCCTTTCCATCACCTTTTCAAAGCGGCGCCACACGACAACCCTAATCGCACTTTCTTCACCGACAGGGAGGAGTTTCACCCCACGCGCGGCAGACGAAGAATCCCCCAGCAGTGTGTATTACAAATATCATAGCGACAAAACCACCAGAAATCTGCATCAGGGCTCTGCAGAGCACGTGAGATATGCTTCTGAAAAAGCTTTGACGCCGATGGCGAAGAAGTGAAGACCTTTTCAACTAATGTGAATAGTGCCATATACTGTTAACAATTGTTTGTTTTTTTTAATCACTATGTATAAAATTGACCGCCTGAGACTAGTCCGGAAAAGGTGCGGCAATAAACAAGTCTGTCTCTCTGACACGTGCCATTAGTCAAGATGTCGAACAAAGACACTTTGATACCGGTTTTTTTTTTTTTATGACCAGGAGCCAAACATTTACATCTACAGCTTTAAACTAACGACTGCAGTCAACAACAGGGGAGGTAGTCTAACTGTGTTAGGGGAGTTAAGCATGATAATTCCAACTAGTTGCACTTAAGCACTGCCGTCCATGCGAGTGGTTAGCCGTTGATAATAACATCGCCAACGAAACTTGATAATGGAAATAAACACAAGAACGAAAGCCTGGCATATCCAAATAGGTCAGCTTTGTACCGTCACGCTGAGATCAGTTCAGTGTGTTACTGCAGTGATTCGCAAACATTCTTTATAAGATCAGAAATAACAGGGAAAAAATGCAAGAGAAAAAAAAAGTGAACATATTCTTAACAGCGTCAATGTTGCAGTGGGAACACCAAACAATAAAGTAATTTATATCAGTAACATTCATGAACAATAATTCCACAGTTAGTTAGTTAGTTAGTTAGTTAGTTACTTAGTTAGTTACTTAGTTACTTAGTTATTTAGTTAGTTAGTTACTTAGTTATTTAGTTAGTTACTTAGTTACTTAGTTAGTTAGTTGGTTAGTTAGTTAGTTAGTTACTTAGTTACTTAGTTAGTTGATCCTCTTGGGCCAAAGGCGGCGCATAGGGCGGAGGACAAGGCTCTCCATGTCTGGTGATTCCTTGCTACTTGCTTTAGATCTTCAGTGTTTCTGATGAGCATTGTTGAACACTCCTTGATGATAACTCTTCTTAGTGTGTCTTTGGGTCTTCCCCGCTTTCTTTTACCCCCTGGTGACTACGTAGATGCTTGGTGTGGGAGTCGTTTTTCGTCCATCCTAAGTAATTCCACAATGGAAGGCACTATAACTCTATATTAATCTTTCATCACTTTTGAAGAATTTTAATTCCGCTATGAACATTTTTCTATTACAAATTCGCAACAGGCTTACTTCTTTTTCTGGTTCCACCATGCCAAAAAGACCCCGGGGTCCACATCTATCTATCTATCTATCTATCTATCTATCTATCTATCTATCTATCTATCTATCTATCTATCTATCTATCTATCTATCTATCTATCTATCTATCTATCTATCTATCTCTATCTATCTATCTATCCATCCATCCATCCATCCATCCATCCATCCATCCATCCATCCATCCATCCATCCATCTATCTATCTATCTATCTATCTATCTATCTATCTATCTATCTATCTATCTATCTATCTATCTATCTATCTATCTATCTATCTATCTATCTATCCGTCTGTCTGTCTGTCTGTCTGTCCATGCTCCTGTCTTGCTAACAGTTTTCCCTCTGTGGCTGTGGAGTTATGGGTTCCTTCAGTCTGGCGAATGGGAGTAAAGTGGGTTCCTTCTGTCTGGCGAATGGGGGTAAAGTGGGTTCCTTGAAGCGCTGGAATGAACCCGAGGGAAAGGAGCTGCAAGGAACCCACTTGAACCCATGTGGAAAATAACAGTAGCTAGACTGAGGGAACACATCGCCCCACCACCACAAGGGCAGCAGTGTTAGCCAGACGGAAGGAGCATGTATAAAGAGACAGCAGACAAAGAGACAGATAGACAGAGACAGACAGACAGATAGAAGAATACCAAGGCAGTTCTTATATAATCGTTGTAAGCTGCGAATGGATTTTTAACTCCTTTCTGTCCAAGTTCAAAAGATATGTTTTATCTCGACGTTCAGGCATGTCCACAAAATACTAAACATTGGAAAATATAAACAATATAAAAGAGCCTAAATGTTTATGTAGATTATAAACAGTTTATATAGATTATATATGCATATTTATGTAGATTATATACAGCTATAGAGCAAAAGATATTACCACTTCTTCTCTAATAATCTATTGAAAGACAGGAGGATCTGAAGTTGTACCTTCTTCTTCTTACGCATTTAGCGATAATGCGTGATATTCTGATTTCTGCGATGCGCCTTCTGGCTGGGTACCTTCGACTTCAGCACCTTTCCTTATTAGGGCAGACTGTGGTCTTGTTCCGACTGCTATGAAGGCATTGGATACATTGGTGTGGGCTGGCCTGGGCAAAACTGTGTTTTCCAGCCTCTGGTCAGTCAATTGCCGTGCCGGGTGGCGTAGGCGATCATTTCTCTCCACAACTCCTTGTCTCTAGACTTGATTATGAGATCCGCCGGTGACTTTCTTCCTAGCCACACTGACAGCCCATCCAGTAACTTCTCTCTTTGTCTTCCTCTGTCTCTTGTTCCATCAATTTTTCCAGTTATCACAGTGTTCCAATTTTCCTCTTCTCAGAAAATGTCCTACAAATCTCGCCTGTCTGCCTCTGATCTTTGTTGTAATTTGACTTTTAACTCTAGCCTCTCTTCAGACTTCTTCGTTGGTTTTCTTGGCTGTCCCTTGTACCTTCAACATCCTTCTTATAAACCACATTTCCATGGCCTCCATTTCTCGCTGTACTCTCTTATTCATAGACCATGCTTCACATCCATAAAACAAAATTGACTCGATGTAACATTTAAGTACTCGGAATCATGTTTCCATTGATATGGATCTGTTGCACAAGATGTTTCTCATTTTCTGGAATGCCGACTTGCCCTGAGCACGTCTGTTTTTATTTCGTTTAGACATTTCCCATCAGCTGTTATAATTGTTCCTAAGTACTTGAATCTATCAACTTGTTTCAGTTCTGTGACATCGATAGTAATGCTACATTTTGGTGGTATTCTTTTCTTTGAGATGACCATCACTTCAGTCTTCTTTTTATTCAGGCTGAGACCTTTACTTTTACTTTCACGAACCACGATGTCCAGAAGAGCCTGTAGCTCCCCTTCACTTTTAGCAATCAGAACTGCTTCGTCTACATATCTTAAATTGTTAAGGTTGTAACGCCCTTTGATATTCCTGTCAAACTCTCTATCTTTCTCATTATGTTTTCGCTGTACAAGGAAAAGAGGTCAGGAGATAGAACACATCCTTATTTCACTCCCAATTGTATATCTTGGAATGCTCCTATTTGGTTCTCAACCTTCATTGCTGCTGATTGCTCCCAGTATATGTTTTTGATGAGTGTCAGATCTGTCCCATCTATGTTGATGTCTTCCAGCATTCTTATAATTTCTGTGTGTCTCACTTTATCGAATGCTTTACAGTAGTCTATGAAGCATAAGTATAGGTCCGTCTTTACTTCTATTGATCTTTCCATCAATGTTCTCAATATGTATATGGCATTACTTGTGCCTTTTCCTTCGACGAAGCCTCTGGTGGCTGTACTTAAGCCCCTTCTCCAAGTCAGGCCCAACGGCTTTGAGACAATTCGAGACACACCAACTTAAGGATGAAGAATCCATTGAGTGTCTCAACGATATCCATTCCCCTCCACATTTAGTCTCCTGACTCTGTTTTCCTATTCTGTTAACCATTGTTGTAGAGACCCATAGGCTTGTCACGTCCTGGATTCATTGGTTTCACACCAGACTTTCCTCATCCGCGCCGCCGATCCCCATGTCCCCACCCGTCCACCAACCTGACATTACATTTTACAAAAATAACAGGTACAATCAGTGTTGATTGCTACAGGTTTCTGGTCTAAAGAAGTAGGTCCGAATTTTTAACCAATCAGATCTATGTTCCCTACCTCATAAAGACTATGTTAAGATAAGTATGTTCTTAACACAGTTGTTCCCAGGGGACATTTTTTTTTATTCAACATGGGATACCAAAGAGTTAATATTCAAACAGGATGAAAGATAAGCTGGTAACATTCCATGATAGGGACAATGATGGTCTCTTGTGACTTCTGACGTTTGGTTTTTAACGTGTGTGAGGAGACCAGGGTACACGATCTGGGACAACCTTGGAGTATGCTTGCAGTTACATAAATAATGCTTTAGTAATTAAATTATATGAAGGAACAACTTGTAGTACGGTGCATGGGGTAACTCTCACAGAAAGTTTTAAACTGAGATAAGGCTTGCGGCAGGGTTGTTTGATATCACCATTCCCATTTCTTCTAGCAATCGACTGGATCAGATCATGGAAACCGCCACACAAAGGAACAGAAATGGAATACAGTGTACATTGTTGAGCCAACTGGAAGACCTTGACCTCGCAGATGATGTGGCACTTCTGCCACACAACAACACAGAAATGCAAGAGAAATTTCAGATTCTAAGCAATAATTCAGCTAAATTGGGACTATATATTAACTGGTGTAAAAATGTCTAATAATAAAAAGTAACAGCACACACGTTATGAGAATTTAGAGAAGACAGTCTTGGAAGGGCACATAATAGGAAAAAGAAAGAGAGGAAGACCAAGGCGAAGATGGCTGTAAGAAATCCTTCATGATCTGTGAATGGATGCATCGGCAGCAGGGCATCTTGCTTATAACAGAGGGCCCTACAGGAGAGCTGTTAGGGAGGCAAAATTCCGCAAGGGACGTGCAAATGCCTAAGCACAAACAAGAACTCCATGGTATTCGAGGGAGTGCCAGTTGAGGAAGCAGAGTAGATTTACATATTTAGGCAGCATATCTGATAAATCTGGGGAAACGGAAAAGGTTAGTATAACCAAGGCCAGGCAGCATTTATCCAACCTAACAAAAAATATGATCATCAAAGAACATCAAATCAGGAACCAAACTCTAGGCTCTTCAGTACAGACGTAAAGACTAAGATTATAATGGTATTTTTATAGATATATTTATTTGTATTCGTATTCGACATCGTCGTTCTTCTTTCTTCTTGTTGCCTGTGCAATCAATAGCAGGGTAATCTTTAGGACACAAACCTTGCTGTGTATATGACACTCGTTAGCTGGCCGCGTCGACATAAGTCGTGCTGATTCACGATACGCACGTGGATACTAAGGTCGACTTCCATCTTCCTTCTTGAGAGTTGAGGTTACTAGACTAGTTACACACATAAATTCCAGCTCTCACTCTCACCTTCTGGATTAGTTACACACTGTTCCAGACATACTGCTCATCCAGGCTCTTTTAAACCTCACGTTGACGACAGCCGGCACAGATAGTCAAGTAAATCCTGGGTAACGGTGACTTTGGAACATTTATTGATGGCAATGATGACAATGCCGATAAAAATAACCTTACATTCGACTGCCGGCTGGTTATCCCTGCCATGTGGCCAGTCCATTCATACGTACAACCAAAACGTTCATCTGTTCTACGAAGACATCACACAGCTCGACAAAACACGTCCACACAGTTCCACGTTCAAACCAAGACTCCTTAACGACGTGCTTTGCACACGGACACCTAACGACGTGCTTTGCACACGGACTTTTCTAACGACGTGCTTTGCACACGTACTTTCCTAAAGACGTGCTTTGCACGCGGACATGAGTTGTGGTCTACGCGAATACAACTATTAGCAATACACAAATACTCTCTGTACAGAATTGCTATTCTGTTACAGAATATCTCCCCATCCCCTAAAGGTAGATATTTGGCCATCAAATATCTTCAAACAAACAAAAAATGTCGAACTTTTACAGAAAAACCCTCACTAAATATGAGCTATAACCATGAAGATAAAACTGCTTATTCAGCTACAAAAAACTTCATGCACGCACAATTTGTACAAAATAAGTACATGAAACCGTTGTGGTGCAACCAGAATATACATATACGTACAACTTTGAAGAGAATGAGTTCTATGAACGACACCAGCTATTTCTACCTGATGACATCCTTCACAAACAATAAGACGTCAGACCAATAAAAAGTATAATACATGACATACAGCTGCAAATCACATACTATCAAAACAGCAAGATATACTACATTATAAATCATATGACACAACACCAGATATCTGACACATCAGCAATTATCTGACACATCATCAAAGATATGCCACATCAACAAATATCTGACACATCATCAAATATCTGATGCAATCATCAAAGATATGCCACATCATCAAATATATGACACATCATCAAATATCTGACGCAATCATCAAAGATATGCCACATCATCAAATATATGACACATCATCAAATATCTGACGCAATCATCAAAGATATGCCACATCATCAAGACATTAATTGTCATAACATACAAGGTCAAGACAAACAGACAAAACGGAACTCATCTCTGACTAACCGCTCGAAAAGCAACCTACCAAAAAAAAAACATCTCAGCTCGGCGGGCAAACATCATATAGATAGTATGAACCCTGCACAGCTTAGCTAATACGCAGTTTATGCAGGTCAATAGTACCATAGTGCTCCAACCAAAACACAACATGATCTGAAAACAGTTATGCATAAACTGAAGACGACATACAAAGCAACACACAAACAGGTGTGTTTTATATGCATAGTGAAATACAATCACGTTGGTGAAAAAAAATGCATGATGAAATAACAATCATTGGCAAAAACAAAATGTGATACAAAGACCATTAACAATCTCAGTACCGCACAAATAAAAACAAGGGCGACCAAGAGGTCAACTCTGACGGTCAATATAGCAGGCCCACACACGCATACCGTGAAAACGTTGTTCACAGTCATATACACATCAACTAGCAGGCCTCCACGTGAAACACAACACAACCACATGGGTGCACCCAAAACAGAACAAACAGGAAGGCACGGGCGACGACACGGGCCATAACCTCCAACCACGCACGGAAAAATATGAAGTCTCAAGTACTAGCCACAGACCAACGCAAAAATAAATGCGCCAGTACTCGAAGCACAAGTAAAATACAAGAAAAACCCAAAAATCAACCTGGCCAAATATATCAAAACAAAAAGCCAAGTTACATAACAAGAATAAAGTTACACAAAATGTGTTGACATAGATGGCGTGGGGAGGAAAAAACACGCCAACTCCTTAACTATAAGTAGTGTAGACACATAAACAGTGCGGAATAAAAAAAAATGCAGCGTATACCATTCACACGCAACGCTCAACAAAAGCGAGCATACCAGTGTGCTCAAATATTACATAATAACAATCGCCCAGTGAAAAAAAAAAAACATATAAACGACCGAAAAGATTTGACACAAGCATGGCAATGGCACAGCAAGCAAACGCAGTGCATAACCTAATGTAACCTCATTATTGTCCCATAAGTAAGGGAAGATAAACCATACCAATCCGAAACTGTCACTACGAGCCACCACACGACCTGATGAATTCCATCAAAAGAAAAGGAAATTAGTCCAAAGGTTCTAGAAAGTACCTACTCCTGGAACGAAAGAGAAAACAAAATAAGTTCCAATCTCTTACTCCGACAGGCTGCAGCTGGCTCCCCGCCAGTCATGATAACGACAGGCAGAGTCCGTGCACCTTCTTCCCAGCTGTGGAGAGCCAGGGTTGGCCCCCGCCGTATGTACAGCAGACTAGAGTGCCGGATCATCTCCCCATTCGCCTTCAGGAGAGCTTGGAAAGGCTAGTACGATTATCCCGCACAGTGACAGCATACACGAACAGATTCCTCTCACGTACGGACAGCATAGGACAATCAGGCTCATACAAACAACGATGAATGAAAGCACAGCCCATGCCGCTCACAATTCTTGCTGGCGAAATCGAAAGAGAAGAATAGCGACGACACAGCCGCAGGAGTGCGCCGTACCTTAGGGCCAGGACATTACCTTCTGTACCAAGTGTATGTGTTGCCCCACTGCGACACTTCCACCGATCGTAGTTTTATATCGCCAAGGGGTCTCCCCGACGGCACCAATTATAATGGTATTTTTATAGATATATTTATTTGTATTCGTATTCGACATCGTCGTTCTTCTTTCTTCTTGTTGCCTGTGCAATCAATAACAGGATAATCTTGCTGTGTATATGACACTCGTTAGCTGGCCGCGTCGACATAAGTCGTGCTGATTCACGATACGCACGTGGATACTAAGGTCGACTTCCATCTTCCTTCTTGAGAGTTGAGGTTACTAGACTAGTTACACACATAAATTCCAGCTCTCACTCTCACCTTCTGGATTAGTTACACACTGTTCCAGACATACTGCTCATCCAGGCTCTTTTAAACTTCACGTTGACGACAACCGGTACAGATAGTCAAGTAAATCCTGGGTAACGGTGACTTTGGAACATTTATTGATGGCAATGATGACAATGCTGATAAAAATAACATTAAATTCGACTGCCGGCTGGTTATCCCTGCCATGTGGCCAGTCCATTCATACGTACAACCAAAACGTTCATCTGTTCTACGAAGACATCACACAGCTCGACGAAACACGTCCACACAGTTCCACGTTCAAACCAAGACTCCTTAACGACGTGCTTTGCACACGGACACCTAACGACATGCTTTGCACACGGACTTTTCTAACGACGTGCTTTGCACACGTACTTTCCTAAAGACGTGCTTTGCACGCAGACATGAGTTGTGGTCTACGCAAACACAACTATTAGCAATACACAAATACTCTCTGTACAGAATTGCTATTCTGTTACAAGTCCACCCCTTCTTACTTTTCAAACTTCCTCACAGCATCACTTTGCAACCCCTCTTCCCCGATCATCTGTTTCAACTTCTCCTGGCTAGGTCAATATTGTATCACTCTCTCTCCCCTCCCCGGTTCCCCATCCACCACCCCTAGTTACAACCCACCGACCACATATCACAGGTCTCTATTTAAACAGTCTCCACGTCCTACTAAATCCATTCCTGACACACACCGCCAGACAAGCCACACCTTACAATTTACAGCTAAGTACTCTTTTAAAAAATTTTTTTTAAAATAGTATCTCCTCTTTCTATTTCTTCGTCCTGTATGTTTTTGTATGATTAAGGCTCACGCTGAAACGTCACAACTTTGTAATCGTTAAGTAATAAAGCTGCTCCTACTTTTTCCTATTTTATACAAACGTAAAGACTGTTCTGCTATATGGTTCAGAGGCATGGGTTATGACCAAGACAATACAACAGAGGATACAAACATTCATAAACTACTGCTTGAGGAGGATTTTAAACAATAAATGGCGGGACAAGATCAGGAACGAGGAGGTCTGGGAAAGAGCAGCAAGAGCCTATGAACCTACAAATCATGTCCAGGAAGTGCAGGTGGATTGGCCACACTCCGAGGAAACCTGACACCAGCATGGCAAAGCAGGCACTGACATGGAATCCTCAGGGAAATAGAAACTGAAGAAGACCCAGAAGTACTTGGAGAAAGTAAGTTATTTTAGTGCTCGGAGACAAGGGAGACACGTGAAAGGAGGCAGAGAATAATCCCAAGAACAGAGTTTCTTGGGAGCCTTTATCCGTGGCCTGTGCTCCCAAGGGGGTGAAAGGCGATGATGATGATGATGATGAGGATAATGATGATGTTGAATTAAAGTACATCAAAACATACTTGCAAAATCTGGGAAATATGCGGACACAAGCAAAAACTCGCCATCTTGTCAATGTTCATCACTTTCCGCGTAATCATTGTAGTTGATTTATATCAAACCTCGCAAAGTTTTCTTATCGCTTTTTTTAAGTACTATTTCAAATTACGTGCTTTTTACTAATTATCAGATAATACATTAATGTTAGATAAGAACCGATTATATACACTCAGCAATTCTTGTTGTATTTTGTATTGTTATACGACTGTAGTGTAATCGTTTAGCTCTTGTCATAGCATAGTTATGCTATTGCTGCTTACCTCCCCTTACGTTCTTCTAATCATAGCATAGTTATGCTATTGCTGCTTACCTCCCCTTATGTTCTTCTAATATTGCCCCAATTAAACGTCACGAGAGTTTGGAGATAATAGCCTTGCAGAGGGTAGATAATGGGAAAAAGAAAGAGAAGAAGACGCAGACCAAGATGACAAGAAAACATCGTTGATGATCTGCGAATGGATGCATCAGCAGGAGGCCGTCCTGCTTACAACAGAGAGGCCTTCAGGAGAGCTGTTAGTGAGCAAGCTAATGAAAAAATGAATGAATATTGCCCTATTTCTGCCTTATTTTTACGCTGTTATTGTTGACCTTAGCTTCATTGTTGCATCAGAACTGTCTGTATTGACCAGCTTTCCTTTCCAGGGCTGTGGAATCGTCAAGTCGGGCCTCAGACTCGATTCTCAGCTCCACTCCTGTCCTGGCCCATCTTCACCTCAGATTCCTTCACTGAAATAGAGCATACAGGTATGACTGACAATCACCACTAGCTAGACGGAGGAGATCAAGTCAAGATCTTCTGTCAAGTCAGAACAGATTGAAGTATCACATATGTAACACGCTGAATATAGACACAACAGACTGAGATATCACATATATAACAACAAACTGAATATAGCCGCAATAGACTGAGATATCACATATATAACAAACCGAATATAGCCACAATGGACTGAGATATCACATATATAACAAACTGAATATAGGCACAATAGACTGAGATATCACATATATAACAAACCGAATATAGCCACAATAGACTGAGATATCACATATATAACAAACCGAATATAGCCGCAATAGACTGAGATATCACATATATAACAAACCGAATATAGCCACAATGGACTGAGATATCACATATATAACAAACTGAATATAGGCACAATAGACTGAGATATCACATATATAACAAACTGAATATAGCCACAATAGACTGAGATATCACAGATATAACAAACTGAATATAGGCACAATAGACTGAGATATAACAAACTGAATATAGCCACAATAGACTGAGATATCACATATATAACAAACCGAATATAGCCACAATGGACTGAGATATCACATATATAACAAACTGAATATAGGCACAATAGACCGAGATATCACAGATATAACAAACTGAATTGGCGTTTATTTTTTGCTCGACTTTCTTACTAGGAAAAGGTCAAAAAGCTAAGTCTATTTTTTTCATCCATTTTTTGTGTTTTTATTTGTTGCATTGTTTCTGTAATTGATCCTTGAAAAAGGTTTTTTGCCGAAATATTGTATTGTTGTATGTTACTCACTTGTATCTTGGTTTCTGATCATTTTCCTCATTTTATTTGTTTTGTAAAACTGAACCATATACCTATCTATTTTCATTAATACAGTCAGTTTTACCGCAGTTGTCTTCTCTTTTATATCCCACAGAGCAAGTTTCTTGGCGGTATCTACATCCCGATGTGGACTGCTGTTTTCTGCAAGTATATCCAATTTGACCTAAGAGAATGTTCGAAAAAAGGAAGAAGAAGAAGAAGTATATTTCATAAATGACATCACACAGTTTCACTGACTCTACACAGAGTTGTTCGTGCCTCCACCTCCACTAACTATTTCACTACAACTTCTGCTGCGCTGTGTGGGCTCGCTTCTCTTGTCCTTGCACTTGTTGTACCTGTACTTTTGCTGAATCAGTTTTCTATTTCTGCACTGCTTCTATTGTTGTTGTTTTTTTCCTCCCTGCTCTTTTGTTATTACGGCAGCTTCTCTGTTTCAGTGCTTCTCTTAATGCCAGTTGGTTCTTAACTCTTTCAGTCTTGAATTAATTTCCATGGTTTTTTTTTCCCCAGAATAAATTTGGATGAGAAATTTTGGTGGAAAGAAACTGGAAAGTAGTTACTCAATAATTTAAGAAAAAAATGGGCTGCCTTAGAAATATGCTACATCACCATCTGGTGTGCCGACAGGTCAAGGAAAATGTGGGCACTAACACCGTATCCCTATGTGCCTCTAGGGCATGATAGGATTACCTTTACTTTTTTTTAGAAATATGATACTTTTCATTTTATTTATACTTTGCCTAAATATCACTCCGAGCATTGATTCTCCTAGGCCTGCAAGCATCTGCTAGCCCCGTCAATGTTGTTTCGAAGTGAAAGAGTTAATGCTAATCTTTTCTAATGATGCACTTGTCTTGCAAGTTATGGAGTGAAGACGGTGTCCGATGAGGCAATCAGCGACCTATAGCTAATATGCTAGTGTTAGGGTTAGCGAACCATAGCTAATATGCTAGTGTTAGGGTTAGCGAACCATAGTTAATATGCTAGTGTTAGGGTTAGCGAACCATAGCTAATATGCTAGTGTTAGGGTTAGCGAACCATAGCTAATATGCTAGTGTTAGGGTTAGCGAACCATAGTTAATATGCTAGTGTTAGGGTTAGCGAACCATAGCTAATATGCTAGTGTTAGGGTTAGCGAACCATAGCTAATATGCTAGTGTTAGGGTTAGCGAACCATAGCTAATATGCTAGTGTTAGGGTTAGCGAACCATAGCTAATATGCTAGTGTTAGGGTTAGCGAACCATAGCTAATATGCTAGTGTTAGGGTTAGCGAACCATAGCTAATATGCTAGCGTTAGGGTTGGCGAACCGTAGCTGACCAAGACCCTGTCACACCTCTCCGTTGGTACCCCTAGTAACAGGCCTAGCCTGGTTAACGGGGCAGGGATCGCCATAGTCCCCATGGTGGTGGAGTCTGCTAAAGAAGCATTACACACCTCCCTGCTTTTTAGCTGCACTGCAGGACTGAAACTATAGCTGCCACAACCCGCTCCCACTCCGATACGACGTTGTGCCTCAACATCTTCACAGCATCGGCTGCAAAGAGCAACAGCTCGCAGTTACAGGGAGATAGTACAAGTCTTGGAAGTTTAAAAAAAAGATATCCATATGAAAACATCATCATCATTATTGCATATCGAACAAGTCCACAAGAGTTCCTACATCCTCTTTAGAGAAAGGACCTTAGTTCAGGTACATGAGTTCCTACATCCTCTTTAGAGAAAGGACCTTAGTTCAGGTACATGAGTTCCTACATCCTCTTTAGAGAAAGGATCTTAGTTCAGGTACATGAGTTCCTACATCCTCTTTAGAGAAAGGACCTTAGTTCAGGTACATGAGTTCCTACATCCTCTGTAGAGAAAGGACCTTAGTTCAGGTACCTGCGTTCCGTTGCTCCGGCGAGGATCACTGGCGACTGAAGAATGGCCTAAGCTAGGATTGAACTCTGTATATTTAGTCTGAGAAGTCGCTTCGCTGTCGATCTGGTCATTCCCACTCCTTTCTTCTTGCAATTATCCTTTCGCTACTAATTTTCTTTAAATACAAGAGCACGCATCCCATGGAAGGTTGACTCTAATGAGTCTCTAGTCTCTTCTGTTTCTTTCCTTCGTAATGCGCTCGGCCAAGCTGGTCCCTGTCCTTCTCTAGATGTTGTCCACCCATCTTTGTAGTTGTCGTCCTCTCTTTCCCCTTTGATCTTCCCTTGAAACAGAGTCTTCAGTATAGTATTATGCCTCATGACGTGCCCAAAGTATCTCAGTTGTCCTGTTCGTATGACTTTCAATATTTCTCTTTTCAGTACTTCTGCTGTCACCCTATTGTCCAATGTGAAGAGCTCAGCTTTGTACTGGCACCCCTCAGCTGTTTCTCTTTGCTTGCTTCGCCTGTCTCACAGTCTCTTGTACATTTCTCTATTTTCTGTTTTCGTTATTTTTTTAAAGCATAACATTTGTAAATGAATTGCTGTTGCTGCTGCTGCTGCTGCTATTGCAGCTGAGATTAGAAGCTCTTGGAGGATAATGCTGTGTTGAATTGCTGTTAAAAATATCTAAATAATATTTAAAAAATACTGGAGATTAAAATAATTGAATTCCAAGCTGGAGACAATAATAGCTTGAAAATAGGTGACTAATAACCTGGCAAAGTGAAATAGCATCGAAATGGGAACGCAAACAAGAACTAAAAAATATCACATGACGAAGATGGATGCAGTCAAACTGCAAACCACGAAATAACACAACAGACTGCCTTTTTGATGGCGAATGAAGAAGAAGAAGAAGAAGAGTGTACCATGGCTGACGTCCATTCTTCGACAAAGGGAATTATCAAATCAAGCTTCTCATCAGCGTCACCAGCTACAAGCACCTCATAGAACCGTGTACTCTTAACCAGATTTCAGTGGCACAACATCCTGACGCTGGAAGCACCACATCGAACTATTTGAGTTAATTCTCGTCCAGCTTTAGTTCCTGGGAGTTCATGTTGACATCAGCCGTGCCAGAAACCATTACAACAAACAGGTCTGCAAAGTTTAAGTTTTTGCAGTTCTCCACTTTCTGCATTTGCCCAAGCACTTCAGGCAGTGAATTCATACTTCAGAACTCTACACCAGCTATAGAACACTTCAGGCAGTGAATTCATACTTCAGAACTCTACACCAGCTATAGAACACTGGGACGAACCTTCTACCCCACCGAAATCACCCAAGAAGTTCAGTTGTATGCCCCTATACATGCATTACAGAAAAAACAGTCTAGTTTATCCAATACATAAGAACTACAGATAAGAACACTAAACGTCTAAGAAGAACTACAGATATGGACAGTAAAAATGACTAAGAACTACAGAAAAGGACAGTAAATGCCTAAGAAGAACTAAAGACCCAAGCAAGAACTACAAATATGGATAGTAAATGCCTAAGAAGAACTGCAGATAAGGAAAGTAAATGCCTAGGCAAGAACTACAAATATAGGACAGTAAATGTCTAAGAAAAACTGCAGATAAGGACAGTAAATTCTTAAGAAGAACTACAAATATGGACGGTAAATGCCTATGAAGAATGCAGATAAGGACAGTAAATATCTGAGAAAAACTGCAGATATGGACAGTAAATATCTGAGAAAAACTGCAGATATGGACAGTAAATATCTGAGAAAAACTGCAGATATGGACAGTAAATATCTGAGAAAAACTGCAGATATGGACATTAAATATCTGAGAAAAACTGCAGATATGGACAGTAAATATCTGAGAAAAACTGCAGATATGGACAGTAAATATCTGAGAAAAACTGCAGATATGGACATTAAATATCTGAGAAAAACTGCAGATATGGACAGTAAATATCTGAGAAGAACTGCAGATATGGACATTAAATATCTGAGAAAAACTGCAGATATGGACAGTAAATATCTGAGAAGAACTGCAGATATGGACATTAAATATCTGAGAAAAACTGCAGATATGGACAGTAAATATCTGAGAAAAACTGCAGATATGGGCAGTAAATGTCTAAGAAGAACTACAGAAATGGCAGTAAATGCCTAAGAAGAACTACAGTCAAGGACAGTACATGTCTAAGAAGAACTACAGATAAGGACAGTAGATGTCTAAAAAGTGTAATAAACCAAATAAGGCAATATAAAACTTTCATTTCACAAAATCGAGCACCAAAGTACAAGAAAACAAAGCGACCCTTCTCGTAAAATCCTTACACACGAAAAAGGACAACGGTTTACGCCAACAACAAAACCTACTCAGGGATGGACATCAAAGCCCCCCCAACAAATGTATGAACTCATTTTCTAGTGCGGGCCTCGAAAAAAGAACAAAATCGTGACAGCTGGCATCATCACTCATCATCAAGAACATCACTGACATCATCACCGGGCAGAAAGACATAGAATTCCCGTAGAATTTGGAACATCATCAATACAACAAGAAAATGAAATATTGTATCGAGAAAGAATTCTCTAGGTTTAACCTGAATGAGACTGCCCAGAGAAGAAAGAACTTAAGAATGTAAAGGAGCTCAGGACACAAAAGATTATCGCAAGCTTCCACCACGGCAGTCACGTAGAAACTAGGGCATACAAAATATACAGCATTTCATTTGAATTACTTCTCCCAGAATTCCCTGCCAAATGTTTCATTTCCTTCCATCTCGACAAACTAGCATCGATATTCTCAAAAATCCTGCGGTGTCGATCCAACGCAACTGACGAATCGATCCAGCCCGGGCTTTCGTGTTCATAAAACCTCATGAGTTTTTGTGGGACTTTGATAGAAATAGCGCTCTGAATCGCTGGCAAACAAGACTTCCATTCAGCTTGGGGAGGCGATGAGGACAAAGGCTTTCAATGGAGCTGAAGGGGCTGGCTATTATTCCACCACTTTCGGGTTCCTTGGAGGACAAAGGAGTCTGCTGTTCTGCTCATCACAGACGACTTTGATTATTATAATTCCTGAATCTCCTGTAATGAAGAACCCCCTTTTCCTTGGACTCTGTCAAAAGCAGGATTTGGCCGTCCAAACTGGACGGCATAGCTTTTTTTTCTTCTTCTTCATCTTCTTCTCCTTTTTATTCGAGTCCATCTTTTCTAAATACTCCAAATGTATATCAGTTTATTTTAAACCGTCTATTTCTGCCTGTCTATTTCTGAAATAGATAAGAAATTAGACTCTTTTGAAAACAAATGCCTAAGGAAAATACTCAGCATCAAGTGGAACGAATTCAAGAACAATACAGAGATAAGACAGATGACTGAACAACAACCAGTCTCATGGGTGATCAGGAAAAAGAGATGGACATAATGTTGGTCACTTGATGAGAAGAAATGATCAGAGAATCCCAAAACAAGCTATCAAGTGGAACACAACAGGCCGAAGAAAAAGAGGCAGACCACGTGCAACTCTAAAGAGGACATTGTTAAGAGAGGCCAAATTAACAGGCATAAAATCCCTTGATGAGGTTGAAAAGCTCACCGAAAACAGGAAAAATTGGCGAACTACCTTTAATGGCACGGGAAGGATATAAGATTTCTGCCCTTCTCTCGCTACCACTATCCATAGTATTCTGTCTAGCTTTTCCCTTTTTAACTTTATATTCCTTCCTTTTTTAAATATCCTTGTCTTCCATCTTGCTTCTTTTTTTTTTAAACAATGCTGTATTTCTTCTTCCTCCTTTTTTAATAGCCCTGTCTTTCATCTTCTTTTCTTTTTTTAACAACCCTGTCTTTCATCTTCTTTTCTTTTTTTTTAACAACCCTGTCTTTCATCTTCTTTCCTTTTTTTAACAACCTTTTCTTTCATCTTCTTTCCTTGTTTAACAGCCCTGTCTTTCATCTTCTATCCTTCTTTAACAACCTTGTCTTCCATCTTTCTTTCTTTTTTTAACAACCTTGTCTTCCATCTTCCTTTCCTTTTAACAGCACTGTCTTTCGTCTTCTTTCCTTTTAAACAACCGTGTCTTTCATCTTCTTTCCTTTTAAACAACCGCGTTTTTCATTTTCCGTCTTTCATCTTCCTTCTTTTTTACCAGCCATCTCTTCCATCTTTCTTTCTTTTTAACAGCCCTGTCTTCCATCTTCTTTTCTTTTTAACAACCTGTTTTTGATCTTCCGTCTTTCATCTTTCTTTCTTTTAAACCACACTGTCTTTCAACTTCCTTCCTTTTTAGCAACTCTGTCTTCCATCTTTCTTCCTTAAGCAACAAATCTCTCTGTCATATCACAAAGTAAAGATCATAAAACATAGCTGTTACATGATAAGTGATGTGAAAGCTGCTCTGTCGTATCACAAAGTAAAGATCATAAAACATAGCTGTTACATGATCAGTGATGTGAAAGCTGCTCTGTCATATCACAAAGTAAAGATCATAAAACATGGCTGTTACATGATCAGTGATGTGAAAGCTGCTCTGTCGTATCACAAAGTAAAGATCATAAAACATAGCTGTTACATGATCAGTGATGTGAAAGCTGCTCTGTCATATCACAAAGTAAAGATCATAAAACATGGCTGTTACATGATCAGTGATGTGAAAGCTGGTCTGTAATGAATCATCAGCTTTCTCGATCCTTCGCCTTGATGGCGTACTCAGCCAGGCTGTGTCCTGTTGACTCGTTTGTCATATTTCTATCTACATCTCTGTCCTCTTTTCCCCTCTGTTTTTTTCCCTTCCATTTTTCCTTCTCGTTTGGTCTTCAGTATATTGTTATGTCTTTTGATGTGGCCAAAGTATTTTGTTTTCTTTATTCTTATTTCTTTGCGGAGGTCACATTGCACTTGGAGCTGTTCTAAAACTTGTTCTTTTTTCATTTTCCATGATTATATGATCTGTTTTCTTGGAAACCAATATTTCTGTTGCATTTCTCTTCTACAAGTGTACATCACTCTGTGCCATGTTAATGTCTTTCTCTCTTTCTTTCTTTCTTTCTTTCGTTCTTTCTTTCTTTCTTTCCCTCTCTTCTGCTGTCTCTTTCTCTCTGGGTTTATATATCGTAAAAAGTAAAGGTGGCCTTGTCATGCCTTAGAGGTACATAAGGATTTATTGTTAATGCCTATATTTTCCTTGACCTGCCAGCACACTAGAGAGTTATATGTTCGCTCACGCCTGGTCGCCTTTCCTTCCCCAACTCCAGAAGAAGTCGGGTACCCATTGCTACAGCTGGGTGATGGAGCGCCTCTGGCCGGATTCGAACCCCCGTAACTTCGCCATGAGAGATCGATTCATTAGCCGTCATTAATCTTAGCCACTCAAACGCCCTTTACGTATCGTAGTTACCGCAATTCCTACCTCTACTGTTTATAGCTATCACATCTCTCTCTCTCTCTCTCTCTCTCTCTCACATATATATATATATATATATATATATATATATATACATATATATACGCGCACGCGCGCTCTTCACGTGATATCCCAGTTTTCACTTTATATACAAGCGTTCATGAATACTCTAGCATACAGGCATACATTCTTTATTTCAAAGTCATATTCATCAAACAAGCATGCCAGGTACCTACTTCTATAGTTAGGTCGACTGAAGAACGTCGGCCAAAGGTATGCAGCGTATAATTTTCACAATAGAAGATAGTTCACTCTGGATATTACACTCACGCCTCCACACTTTCTTACACATCGCGAATAAAGCATATAGTCTGACACCACGACCACACATCTGAACTCCACACATGGACGGCCAATTGAAAGAGCTTCGTCTGTGCTAGACGGCCATGTTCCTGTGTTAGCTATTTTTATATAGACAGAAATCCAAACTCTTGTCTGCGATTCCTCGCAATAGACATAGCCGCCGACAGAATGAACCTTCTAAATACTGGACCCTCTTTTGTACACGGAGCCCAGGTCCCCCCGGGGCACGTGAGGTGAGTCCACATTCTGAAGTCAGGGTCATTTTGCTCGCTTTCAGATTCAAAAGACCACGATTAGGGTTCGTGAGTTAAGATATTGAGCCGTGTTGGTCTGTGAGATTTGCAATCTTTCCTCCAGACTCGAGGTTTTTTCATTCCGAGATTTTGGCCGCCATTTATAGATAAAAATAGGTTTTCATATTTTCTGAAAGGCTTTTCAGCTTTGTATGTCTTATCCCTGCACTCCTCGTCGTGGTAAGTATTCTCTTAGTACATCTTGTCTTTGTATGTCTTGTCTTTTTTATGTTTTGTCCTTGTACATCTCATCTCGCTTCCTTTGTCATCGATGTATCACGTTTTCGTGTGTTTCCAGTCATTGGCGTGTAATCATTCATGGGCTTTAACGTCTTCTCTAGACCTTTTTTTTTCATATTAGCTGTTATATATTTTGTCAGTGAACGTCTTTGCAGTTGTACGTCCTGTCATGAATTTGTCATTGCTGCGACTGTCTAAGACATCGGACTTGAAATCCAGACAGTATGAACTGAAGAAAGACAGAAGTACAACAGTGTTCTTCTTCTTCTTCTTCTTCTTCTTCTTCTCCTCCTTTTTCTTCTTCTTCTTCTTCTTCTTCTTTTTTCATGGATCTATGAGCTGCTGTTCTTTGAGTCGATGAGTAAAGATGTTGAGGCACGCTATCATGTCGGTTTTGGAGCGGATTGAGGCTATTTTTTCAGTTCTTCAGTAGAGCTAAAAAGGAAGGGGTGTGCAGTACTTCTTTAGCAGACTCCACTCCCATGAGACTAAGGCGATCCTTGTCCTGTTAGCCAGATTTCACAGAAAACTTCCATGTTACTTGGGCTATCATCGGAGAGACGGGACAGGGTCTTGGTCATTTATGGTTCACCAACTCTAACATTAAGATGTCAGCTCTATGTGCATGTCCCTTGCGGAACTTTGCCTCCCTAACAGCACTCCTACAGGCCTCTTGGTTGTAAGCAACATGGCCTGCTGCTGATGCATCCATTTGCAGATTATCAACGACGTCTTGCAGCCATCTTCGCCTTGGTCTTCCTCTCTTTCTTTTTTTCCCATTATGTACCCTTCCAAGACGGTCTTCTCTAAATTATCATGACATTTAATGTGTCCAAAATATTTAAGCTTTCTCCATTGAATCCTCTTTACTAACAGTCTTCTTCAATATTAAGTTCTGGTAGTATTTTTTTTCTTCTTTTTTGTGTCCATGATATTTGAAGAATCTTCTGTACCATTTACATTCAAAGGCATTTATGTGTTTCTCAGCTGTTTTATTAAGTGTCCAGGTCTCATGGGCATATGTTGCAATGGGAAAGATGCATGCCTTAAAAATTTTATTTTTGTAGTTCTGTCTGTTCCTTTCCACAGACTTTTTCTGAAGAGCGAAATATGTCCTCCTTTTAATTTCCCTCATTGTATCTCTATTATTAGTTAGTAATGATCCAAGATATTCAAAACTCTCCACTTCTTTCAAATTCTCCTTATTGATACATATTTCAGCTGCCTTATTTGTTTTGTTAGTTGTCATCAATTTCATTTTCTTCACATTAAGATAGAGGTTTTGATCTTCGCTGTTCTTACGGACTGATATAATTAATTTTTCCATTTTGTGTGTGCGGAGAATGTCAACTATGGGGTCGACAATTGGCACATATAAGAGCGTCTTCGCACCAGAGTAATACATCAGATCATAACATATAAGAGCGTCTTCGCACCAGAGTAATACATCAGATCATAACATATAAGAGCGTCTTCGCACCAGAGTAATACATCAGATCATAACATATAAGAGCGTCTTCGCACCAGAGTAATACATCAGATCATAACATATAAGAGCGTCTTCGCACCAGAGTAATACATCAGATCATAACATATAAGAGCGTCTTCGCACCAGAGTAATACATCAGATCATAACATATAAGAGCGTCTTCGCACCAGAGTAATACATCAGATCATAACATATAAGAGCGTCTTCGCACCAGAGTAATACATCAGATCATAACATATAAGAGCGTCTTCGCACCAGAGTAATACATCAGATCATAACATATAAGAGCGTCTTCGCACCAGAGTAATACATCAGATCATAACATATAAGAGCGTCTTCGCACCAGAGTAATACATCAGATCATAACATATAAGAGCGTCTTCGCACCAGAGTAATACATCAGATCATAACATATAAGAGCGTCTTCGCACCAGAGTAATACATCAGATCATAACATATAAGAGCGTCTTCGCACCAGAGTAATACATCAGATCATAACATATAAGAGCGTCTTCGCACCAGAGTAATACATCAGATCATAACATATAAGAGCGTCTTCGCACCAGAGTAATACATCAGATCATAACATATAAGAGCGTCTTCGCACCAGAGTAATACATCAGATCATAACATATAAGAGCGTCTTCGCACCAGAGTAATACATCAGATCATAACATATAAGAGCGTCTTCGCACCAGAGTAATACATCAGATCATAACATATAAGAGCGTCTTCGCACCAGAGTAATACATCAGATCATAACATATAAGAGCGTCTTCGCACCAGAGTAATACATCAGATCATAACTCGCTCCAAACACTGAGCGGGACATCGGGTAGAGCTGGAGACATTTGAAAACGTACGAGCATTCCTCAGAAATTCTCAAGGTCAAGGTAAAGTGCTCACACGTGGAAACTTGACCTCGCTGAGGGACACAGGTTAACATTTAGGCTCAGCAAACCAGAGATGCTGAAACTGTTACCACATCAAGGTTCAGCAGCTGAGCTGTTAGATTATTAAGTACGAGCTAAACGACTGGTGACTGACGTGTGATGGTGGTGGTAGTGGAACCTAATAAGAAGTCTTCCTTCTTCTAGGAAAGTAAAATAAACCTCGTAAAAGTCGATAAGAACTCGCGTTGATGCCCTCAGCTGCCAGTGTCTGGTGTCTACGAGTAGACTAGAATTATAGCAGATAAAGTACTTTATATATAGAGCCTATTAGACTAGAAATAAAGTACTTTATACATTAGAGCCTATTAGACTAGAAATAAAGTACTTTATACATTAGAGCCTATTAGACTAGAAATAAAGTACTTTATACATTAGAGCCTATTAGACTAGAAATAAAGTACTTTATACATTAGAGCCTATTAGACTAGAAATAAAGTACTTTATACATTAGAGCCTATTAGACTAGAAATATAGCAGATAAAGTACTTTATACATAGAGCCTATTAGACTAGAAATAAAGTACTTTATACATTATAGCCTATTAGACTAGAAATATAGCAGATAAAGTACTTTATACATTATAGCCTCTTAGACCAGAAATATAGCAGATAAAGTACTTTATACATTAGAGCCTATTAGACCAGAAATATAGCAGATAAATTACTTTATACATTAGAGCCTATTCATTCATTCATTCGTTCATTTACATGTCCCTTGCGGAACTTTGCCTCCCAAACAGCACTCCTGTAGGCCTCTCGGTTGTGAGCAAGATGGCCTGCTGCTGATGCATCCATTTGCAGATCATCAACGATGTCTTGCAGCCATCTTCGCCTTGGTCTTCCTCTCTTTCTTTTTCCCATTATGTACCCTTCCAAGACGGTTTTCTCTAGATTATCATGACATTTAATGTATCCAAAATATTTAAGTTTTCTCTCTTTAATCCTCTTTACTAGTCAGCCTTCTTCAATATTAAGTTCTTGTAGTATGGATATATTTGTTCTTTTACGTGTCCATGGTATTTGAAGAACTCTTCTGTAGCATTTACATTCAAAGGCATTTATGTGTTTCTCAGCTGTTTTGTTAAGTGTCCAGGTCTCACAGGCATATGTTGGGATGGGAAAGATGCATGCCCTTAAAAATACTATTTTTGTAGTTCTGTCTGTTCCTCTCCACAGATTCTTTAGTTGTTTTACTTTCTGAAGAGATATAGATGCCTTCCTTTTAATTTCCCTCATTGTATCTCCATTATTAGTTAGCAGTGATCCAAGACATTCAAAACTCTCTACTTCTCCAGTTTTTCCTCATTGATACATATATCAGCTGCCTTGTTTGTTTTTTCAGAAATATAGCAGATAAAGTACTTTAGACATTAGAGCCTATTAGACTAAAAATATAGCGGATAAAATACTTTAGACATTAGAGCTTATTAGGCTGGAAATATAGTAGATAAAGTATTTTAGATATTACAGCCTTTAGATATTTAGAGCCATTAGTCAGACTAATAGAGGCTCGCCACGCCGTCCTCGAAGTCTCCTTGGAAAACAATCATGTCTCATTTTTAGCAACTCCTCCAAAACTATTTTTAAAAGGTGATAAGAAAATAATAAGGCAAAGCATATCGCACGCTGCTTAATGTTAGGATTATTACACAGCTGTTAATGTGTATTAATATGCCAGTCAGACGAAGGATATTATATATATATATATATATATATTTCATATAATTTGGAAAAATTTTGCTTTTCATTATGCTTTCTCTTCTTGAGAAACACATAAATGCCTTTGAATGTAAATGCTATAGAAAAGTCCTTCAAATATCATTGACACAAAAAATAACAAATATATCCAGTATATAGTCAGTAAAAGAGCTTAATATTAAAGAAGGTTGGCTAGTAAAGAAGATTAAACAGAGAAAACTTAAGTATTTTGGACATATTGAGCGTCATGATAATTTACAGAAGACAGTCTTGGAAGGGTACATAATGGGAAAAAGAAAGACAGGAAGACCAAGGCGAAGATGGCTGCAAGACATCGCTGATGATCTGCGAATGGACGCATCAGTAGCAGGGCATCTTTCTAACAACCTAGAGGCCTACAGGAGAGCTGTTAGGGAGGCAAAGTTCATCAAGCGATATGCTAATGACTGACTTCTGTTGTTTAGTCATACCTTGATTTACTTTTGGTTCCTAGGTACTTCAATCTCAGCTGCCAATATCATTTTTCAGACGCACTAGTGGCAAGCTTTGATGCAGACCGCAAGAGGTTCATTTACACATAAAATAACCCGCAGTCTGAGTTCCACACCCCCCCCCCCCCAACAAGGTAAAGGTAAAATCCCCGTTTCCATGCCATTAAGGCATATTGGGGATACGGAGTTAGGCCAGTATTTCCAAGGCCGTCGGCACATGAAAGTGTGATGTGGTCAGTATCACGCCTGGCTGCATTTACCTTCCTGGTACCCATTTTTTAGAGACTGGGTGGACCCCGGGGGCATTTTGGTGCAGTGATACCAGAGAGGAAGAAAGGTAGAAAACTGACTGGGAACAGAACCTCAGACTGCTGTAGCTCCACCAACCGCCTAGTCATGAGAGGACACGACACAGTTACTCCATGGTGTTGCAACCGACCAACCATACAACGCACCAACTAATCGACCAACCGGCAAATCAACCGACAAACCATACAACGCACCAACTAACCGACCAACCGGCAAATCAACCGACAAACCATACAACGCACCAACTAACCGACCAACCGGCAAATCAACCGACCAACCATACAACGCACCAACTAACCGACCAACCGGCAAATCGACCGACAAACCATACAACGCACCAACTAATCGACCAACCAGCAAATCGACCGACAAACCATACAACGCACCAACTAACCGACCAACCGGAAAATCGACCGACAAACCATACAACGCACCAACTAACCGACCAACCGGCAAATCGACCGACAAACCATACAACGCACCAACTAACCGACCAACCGGCAAATCGACCGACAAACCATACAACGCACCAACTAACCGACCAACCGGAAAATTAAACGACCAACCAGTGGCTGGTAAACGGAAGTGTACCGTGAAATTTGAAATTATAAATAATTTAGGAAACTAATCGTTTCACAGATAAGTCAGTTTAAAAGAAAAATAACTAAACGGCCATCTAAAACTGTAAACGATAAAATAATTGGGCCCCTTGGGAAAAATTTAAAAAAAAAAAAGGAAACATCGAAGCAGGAAAAAAGACACGTTTTGATATATCTTGAACGATTTGTGAATGCTTTTGTAAATAAAGATGTGACAGGAACCCAACTCATTCTTCCAAAATCTCGTGAAATTTTTTTTTTTTCAAGCAAAGGAAAACCCAATGACTCGTTTTCTTTTTCTGGCCAAGAACTGGTTATAATGAAAGAACTGGTTGTAATGAAAGAACTAGTTATAATGAAAGAACTGGTTATAATGAAAGAACTGGTTGCAATGAAAGAACTGGTTATAATGAAAGAACTGATTATAATGAAAGAACTGGTTATAATGAAAGAACTGGTTATAATGAAAGACCTGAAAGCTGTACGAATTCTATACCCTCGCGGACTATACCCAAAATATCGTACAAGGCAGAACGTACAAAACAGAGTTTGCTTGTCTATCAGTGCTACAGTCAAGCGTGGAGGGTGAAGATGACGCGGCAGTTGGCAAATAAAACGAAATTGATGTTGCTGAGGTCAAAGTTCAGTGGGGAAAGAAAAGTCCGTTTGATCAGAGTGAAAACATTCACATTTTGGATTGGGGCGTATTTTCGAGGACCTGGGGACGTACTAGAGGGGGAGGGGCGGTTTGTCTGTCTATCTATCTATCTATCTATCTATCTATCTATCTATCTATCTATCTATCTATCCCATTAACAAATGCTGAATGGGTGTGACTGAGTGAAAGCTGTATGATGAAGGGTGGAATGTTAGACGGACCTGCGCGCCCAATCATCATCATCATCATCATCATCATCATCATCATCATTATCATCATCTACCATGCCGACTGGCGTTGGCTATTATGCTTCTCCAGAGTACACGATCCTTCATGCAGGCCATCAGCTCAGTTGGTGATCTCTCCATTCTGAACTCTTTGAAAATAAAGTATGTTCGTTCGTTAGTTCGCTCTGTCTGTCTGTCTGTTTGCCTGTCTGTCTACCTATCTCACATACACATCGCATTGGTCGATAGTACTATGGGAGATAATGAGATAAACTTGTTAGAAATTACAAGAAAATTACAGATTTATCTTCGTCAGCACCAGAGATAGTTGGTAGAGTGTTGTTTTTTTCTCTCATCACTTTTTTTTTTGTGTGGAGAAGACCATTTTGAAAGGGTACATAATGGAAAAAAGAAAGAGAGGAAGACCAAAGCGAAGATGGCTGCAGGACATCGTTGATGATCTGCAAAAGGATGCATCAGCAGCAGGCCATCTTGCTTACAGGAGAACTGTCAGGGAGGAACATGCAAATGACTAACTGGACTTTGTCATGACGCTGTGCATGAATTCTAGGTGACCACGTGACTAAAGAAGCGGTTCTCAACTATTTCTGAGTGTGACCCTAAAGTAGAGGCGGTTTATAACCCGCGATCCATAGAGAATGTTTTTTTTTTAAATACTGGAATTCAACACAAAAACCTTAATGAAAAAAAGCGGTTGTGGTAGTTATGTTAAATTTAGGTTTTCAAACGTAAAGTAGTAAGATTTCCCTAAAATTCTATCAGTCAGTCATTTGCATGTCCCTACTCATGTAGGCCTCTTGATTGTGAGCAAGATGGCATGCTGCTGATGCATCATTTTGCAGATCATCAACGATGTCTTGCAGTCATCTTCGCCTTGGTCTTCCTCTCTTTCTTTTTCTCATTATGTACCCTTCCAAGATGGTTTTCTCTAGATTATCATGATGGTTAATGTGTCAAAAATATTTAAGTTTTCTCTCTTTAATCCTCTTTACTAGCCAGCCTTCTTCAATATTAAGTTCTTGTAGTATAGATATATTTGTTCTTTTTTGTGTCCATGATATTTGGAGAACTCTTCTGTAGCATTTACATTCAAAGGCATTTATGTGTTTCTCAGCTGTTTTGTTAAGTGTCCAGGTCTCACAGGTATATGTTGCGATGAGAATTCTGTACATTAAACAAAATGTTAACTTCTTCTTCTTCTTCTTTTTATTCTTCTTATTCTTCTTTTTCTTCTTCGTATTACTTTTATTAACAACACTTTTCACATTATCTTCTCGTCGCCATGACTGAGACTCCACTCCCTCGTTTCCCCGTCCCTCTCCAATCCCACTCCTCACCCCCGAGAGCCTAATTTGAGTCGTGACCCGGTTTGGTACCATTGGATTTTTAAAAAATTTCCTTACTTAATACAAGATTCTGGTATGGAAATCTTGGAAGAGTACATGATGGGAAAAAGAAAGAGAGGAAGACCAAGGCGAAGATGGCTGCAAGACATCGTTGATGATCTGCAAATGGATGCATCAACAGCAGGCCATCTTGCTCACAACCGAGTGGCCTACAGGAGTGCTGTTAGGGAGGCAAAGTTCCGCAAGGAACATGCAGATGAATGAATGAATGAATGAATGATATCAAAGTCTACATAGTCCTGTAGAAGTGAAGATGCCTTGTTGTTTGACAGTCATCCACCCACAGCTGACATCCTAGCGTCAGGGTTTGCGAACAATAAGTGACCTCTCCGTGGGTACCCTCAGTAACAGGCCTTTGCTTGGTTAACGGGACAGGGATCACTGTAAGTGTTATGGTGGTGGAGCCTGCTAAAGAAGTACTGTGCAGCCCCTTGCTTGTTAGCTCCACTCAGAAAGTGAAAAAACGTAAGAGAGTAAAGTTATCTCTCTCTTTTTCTTTCTCTCTCTCCTCTCTCTCTCTCTCTCATTCTTTCTTTCTCTCTCTTCTTTCTTTCTCTTTCTCTCTTTCTCTCTATTTCTCTTTCTATCTTTCTCTCTCCTCTCTCTCTCTCTATCTTTCTCTCTCTGTCTTTTCTCTTTCGTTCTTTCTCTCTCTCCTCTCTCTCTTTCTATCTTTCTCTCTCTCTTCTTTCTCCTTCTCTCTTTCTCTGTTTCCTCTCTCTTCCTTCTCTTTCTTTCTTTGTCTCTCTCCTCTCTTTCTATCTTTCTCTCTCTCTCTTCTTTCTCTTTTTCTCTCTGTCTCTATTTCTGTCTCTCTCGCTTTCTACCTTTCTCTTTCTCTTTCTATCTCTCGTTCTATCTATCTCTTTCTTCTTTCTCTTTCGTTCTTTCTCTTTCTCCTCTCTTTCTCTCTCTCTTATTTCTCTTTCTCTCTTTCTTTTTCTCCTCTCTCTCTCTTTCTATCTCTCTCTTTCTTTCTCGCTCTCTTCTTTCACTTTATTTCTTTCACTCTCTCTCTTCTCTCTCTCCTTCTATCTTTCTCTCTCTTTTTTCTCTTTCTCTCTCTCCTCTGTCTCTCTTTCTATCTCTCTCTGTCTATCTTTCTCTATCATCTTTCTCTCTTTTTCTCTTCTCTCTCTCCTCTGTCTCTCTTTCTATCTCTCTCTGTCTATCTTTCTCTATCATCTTTCTC